>VXAD01006245.1:823907-909580 GCA_013399195.1 Dicrurus megarhynchus
GCGGCGGCAGCGGAGCCGCGGGCGGTGCGGGCGGTGCGGGCGGGATGCGGTGCCCGGGGCAGCCCGGCCGCGCTCCAGGTGCGGTGCCGGCGCTGTGTCCATGGTGCTGCATGGCCGCGGGGGATGCTCGGGGGCTGAGGGGGCGATGTCCCTCCTGCCCTGCAGAGGTGGCGGAGATGGATGGGCGCGATGGATGGAATAGACGGACGGACGGACGGATCCGCTGCACGGGGCACACCGCGGGGCGTCCGTTCCAGCTGCTCTAGGGGAAAGCACGGCCAGGGCAGCGCTGGGCTCACCTGGCTCCTCTCGTAATGAATGAACTGCTGCTTCTTTTTTTTTTTTTTTTTTTTTTTTTTTTTTTTTTTTTTTTTCAATTTCCCAATCGCAGAAAGTCGGGGAGCCTTTCAGAGCCTGCAACAACTGAGATGCTATGTTGAAATATATTGTGTCTTGATGGCATGCCTCAGGTTCGCAGGAGCGTTTTGTAATCTTCCTGGTGTCATTTCTCCCCAGGGTATTCTGCAGCTAGAGAGTGCAAGTTCCTGTGGTGTTGTAACTTTGTGGCACTGTGTACACACGACAATACCATGCTGACTTAACAGGGATGCATTTATTAATATCAGTGATGTAAGGCTGGTATTTATCGTGATGAAAAGCTCAGGGAATTATCAATTTCTTGATGTCCTGTGGAGTCTAGGTTCCTTTCAATCAGATGGATCAATTATAATTCTCCCTGAAATAACCAGGGGTTTGGGTTAGCCTTGTGTTTGTGACTTGCTGCCCCATCTTAGAACAAGCTTTCGGTGTAGAACATTATTATAATGTTCCATTTTAAAATATCTATTTTCTGGTAGCAATTAGTCCATAATTTAATCAGTAATTTACCTTTTAAAAGGTTACTATGATTTGTTACTAGTTAACTAAAAATTCCCAGCGTACACCAAGCGACTGTGACATATGATACTCAGTGCTCCCCTTTGAAAAGCAGTTTCGTATGGTGTGCTCTCATTAATATCAGAATTTGGTGCATAAAGTGATGTGTTTGACATCATTATTCTCTTTGGCTGTCACAAAAAAAAATTGCTGCAAAAATTGCTTAGAGATTTAATTATGAGATTACAAGAAATCACTGCTAGCAGTGTGTTAAGGCATGTGGCACAATATAAGCATGGGCTTGTCAAGGGGAGAGAGAGTTGAAAAAATAGTTGGCACTGACTTTGAATGATAACCAATCAGAAATATAATATAAAGGTATTTTTACACAGGCAGCTTTTGAATTTGAATGTTCTTAGGCATCAGTTTTGCAAAATATCTCACTAACTAGTAGTGGTTCAGAGATTCTATACTTCTAAACAGCCTTAAGATGGTCTGGGTTTCTTAGAAATGCCTCAATGCCAAATTCCTAGATAATACAATATATTAAACCTCAGCATTCAATGAAACTTCCATTACAGTATGAAATATACAAATAATAATTTCTTTCCTGATATAAATTTGTATTTCATAGAATGAATTCTGAAGTGAAGGTGGTGAAATATCAGAATTTAATTGAAGAATGTTGAAGCTATGCCTTTTAGCCTTCCTTATGGGACTGATAAAGACTCCCCTTATCAACAGTGCTTCTAAATCTGACTCTTCTGTGGACTTTTTTAAATAACCATAAGTCCATTTCTAAGTCAATAAAATAAATTTAGGCACAGCTTCAATTACTGTCAGTATAATTTCCTACTTATAGTAATGGCTAATAAAACGAATTTTGAAAACAATTTTATTGTAAAAACAAGAGAAAGTTTAAAAGTAGAATAAAAACTCTGTCTTGTACAAAGCTGGACTAAATAATGCAAAGTACACTTAATACTTTTTTCACCTTGATTGGTGAGGCCCTCTTCAGGTTTTTTTTTTTAACATGTAATCTGCTCAGAGTGGAGTTGAATGTCTTTACCAGCCCTTTCTAGTAGCCTAATTGTGAATCACTAATTGTGCATATTTGATGTTCAGAATCTGAGTTTCTTTTATGAGCTTTTTCACGAGGATTATTCCCATGTCCTCCTCTGTCACGCAGTAAAAGTTTCCAGTGCAGTTACTCAAGATAAATCATCCTACAATTATAAATTCTCCATGCTAGGTTCTTTTGAAGTCATGGATACAATACTTTTCATTAGTTATTGTTACCAGTCTAATTTTTTAATCTCTAATAGGTTTATTAAATCCAGCATGATATTAGATGATAAGTGCTAATTATTTCACACTGTATTTCCATAATGATGTGTAGTTTTTTAACAGCAGGGATCTGTTTTTCGGGTACCTAATGCCAAATGTTCTTTGTGTGTGAGTTAACTTTTTGTGAGCTAACAAAAGAAAGAGTTAGAAATAATCCAAAGCAAGAGAACATTGTTGTACTCAAGTCCTACTCCTCATGCCACGGATAGAACTTGGGGGTTCCTATCAGCAGGTCAGTTCTTAAGGACCTCATTTACAGAGTGCTTGGGAAAAAGATCTCCTCCTTGTCCCTGTCTTTTTCCCTGTGGAGGCTTTTCCAAGGCAGAATGCAAAATGAAAGAGCCGTAAGGTTTGTCTTCAGATCCTCGGGAATATGAAACGTAAATTGATACCTACATTAAATGATAAATCTCTTCTATTTCTTTTGTCTCTTCCCCTCTCCACTTTTTATTTTCTACAAAGGGAAGAGCCCAGGGAGTTTTTTCAGTTGTGCTTTGTTTTAAGTGTAGGGTAGTCCATCTTTTTGCAGTGGTGCTGCCTTCAGGTGCCAGGGACGATGTAGAAAATGCTGGTGCTAATCAAATTGTCACCCTGGTACTCAATCCTGTGGTGAGTGGGGCTTGGGATACTCCCAGGTCTTGCAGGTAGAAGGAAATAGGAAGGAGAAAATAAATGTGGCAACCATAGGAAGCACTACATTTCTCCTTCAGCATCAGCTCTTCTGCTGCAACATGGACTTTCCTCTTCCTCCCGCTACAAAGTTGTCAGCTCTTCTCACACTGCAGGGCAAATTACAATAAATCTGTCGTAGAGTTTTGCTCTTTAAATTTAGGAGCGGGGGGGAAGAAAAATAAAGCAAGCCCTATTCTGCAGTCTTCCTATCTGGAAACTTTCGCAGAACTGAAGTCAATTTGATGATGTTCACATTTTTCTCCCACTCCACCCACACCTTCCATTATATTATTTGGCCTGTTTGCCCTCTCATAAACCACTCTATAGAACTGAACTAAACAATGACATCATTCTCCAATTAAAATTCATGATACATGAACTATACAGATATTTTTAATTACCTGTGTTGCAGTAGTACCTAGCAGCCTCGTCCAGATTGGGGCCATCTTCTTACTCAAATGAAATAATTGCCCCTGTCCTCAATACTGTGTGATGTACGACATGAGAATGCAGAGTTCCACATTTGCAATGGAGACACGGTGTAGGAGGGAGATTGATGCAAAAAATGAAATTTGAAATTTCAGTGTTCCCATTTATGCTTACAAGAGCAAATGGTGCTTCCAATGCTAATAGATTCCAATCTGCATTATGACAAAAAATGTTAGGGATATGTGTAATAAATCCCCAAATTTACAGCAAACAACACCTCAGCTTCTAAGCAGTATCCTCTTCTCTTTACTTGGCAGTTTCTCAAGCTTTCCCTGGAACTGGGAAAACTATCCCCCTTAGACAGGGGAGGATAAGGAACCACCTCCAAAGCCGGGTTGTGAATTTCTGGAGTGGAGTAGCAGGAGATGCTCTGTGGACTTGCATAAGCCACCCCCTTTCCTCATGACTAAGCAGATCTCCTCCATGCCATGCAGTCTGCACATTCAGGACAAAGTCTATGAATTCAAGTCTCTGAATCCCAAAGTCTACTCTGCTGGTTGATAATTAGCAATTTACAAAACACAAAGCTGCCGGAGCTCTGGGGATGTGTGTCCAGCATGAGTGCGCTGCATGGCTGCTGGGGTGAGCATACATGTGTGGTTATGGACATGCTTGTAGGGGATGTGTGTGTGTAGGGAAGGGATTAACCCTGTGTTAGGAATGGCTTCCTACTCATCTCAGCAGTGCTGAAGGGCTGTGTGTAATTTCTGATAGCACAGGATAATAAATACTGGGCAATATCCCAACAGAAAATACACAGAACCCTCCACTCTAGCAGAGAAACTTCTTGGTTTAGTGGAAGATGCATAGAATCTAAAAAAAAATAATAAAAATCCCCGCTTCCTTGAGGTCAGTGGTGGGTCTGCTGTTTCAGTAGGATCAGGTTTGCAGTGATAAAAGTTTAGTTTTCTACCAAGTTCGCTTCCATGCAATTACTGCTGAATTACTGCGTGTCTGTGGGTTTAGTACGCTCAAAATTGAGGGTCCGGCTCTGAAGGAATTGCTGCTTGCTCAGTGAGACTAAATGCCTGAAATTAAATAACCATGAGTGTGTATTATAGCTAAAGTCCTACATGTTTTTCTTCAAAACTTGTAAGAAATGCCAGTGTAACAGGAGGAGTTTATTTATCTGCCTTTTTTACTGGAATCTGTGTGTGATCAATTTCTTAACGTATTTCAGCTCCAAACGAAATGCCAACATTCTGCTACAGACACTGCAGTTGGAATTCGTTTATTCTACACTTCAAATTAGGCATGAGTTCTACTTTTGGTCTTCTAACAGCTATTATTATGCCATTATAAAATAGTCTACTTCGTGCTGCTTTGCGGGCGGTTGGAACCCCATGAGCTCCGTGGGGACTGATGTCTTTCCTCTGTATCACAGATCAGACTGTGACATGTTTTAGATTCCCTTTTGCCAGAATCCTGCACTTTTTCATAGACCTCCAGCTCCAATCCCTCTAACTTACCTGGGTGTACAAAGTTCTAAATACGTGATTTGCATCCCAACACTTCCAGCTGTGTGGAGCACTTACACAGGATAAGGCAGAGCAGGGGAAGTTTTTTTTATTGCATCTTGTGCTTTTCCGCCGAGTTTAAGCGTTTACTTCGCAGAGAATTTCATATTTGCACAAAGGAGTCCTGCCCAGAATTATGATCTCGTCTTAAAACTTTTTACACAATACGTGATTACACCGCATTGCATAAAGTGGGATTTTTATGTTATAATATTGCATGAGGAGTCCATAGTACCTGGGTGTTTGTTTAGATTTATTGAACGGAGAGGTTGTGTAACTGCTGTTACTATTTGTGGCCGTGTAGCAGCAGTTTTGAAGTTCCAGAGGCTTTGAACTCAGGTTGCCATCTGTGTACAAACAGACTGATGAACGTTTTCACTGCCTGTGCTAGGGGAATATTTTAATATTGCTGTGCTCAGCCATGGTGCTTTGAGAGAGAAGTCAGGCTACCAAAAGACTCACATTGTTCCACCAAAAAAGGGAACTATGGAAAGAAAAATGTTAATTACAGGCTTTAACACTCACACCAAGATCTTCTAGTAGGGGTGGTCAGAAAAACAGGTTTTACTACCTGGACCTGGTGCTTTGTGGTGCTATCTAATATGGGGGCTTGTGGAAAAATGCAGCCACTTCTATTTACTGCCTTTCATAATGTACATATTTCCTCATGATAGGTTTAGGTCCTGACTTTTTATGTCTACAGTAAATAAAACTGAGAGTTTATCCTTTCATCTTGCATGTGTTTTCCTTGGAGTTGCTGTTCCCTACAGTGGTATTTCAGCTACAATATTTTATGCTGAATCTCAGTTTTTAAGCTCCATAGAGGCATGTTATTATGTGGTACATTGCTAAATTGATTTTTAATCCTACCTATGAATGTAAAAAAAACAAGAAACCCAAATTTTATTTTCAGTTACACCCAGAGAAATCTACAGATAAGCAAGTACAGAAGTGCAGGAGGGCAAAAGGTTGCTTTATTTACTCAGAATTTGTCTGTATTCTCCATTTTCTAAACGTTTTCAGGATAGTATGTAATGAAATCAGGAGAAAGTTTGAAGAGGCTGCAGCTGAGGGTCTCATTCCCTTCAGGATGAGGGAAAAATATAATATTTATTTGCTTTCTAGCATGTAGTGTGTCTAAAACAAAGTTCTTGCACTGACCTAATGATGCAGCTTCTCCTCCAATCCCCCTGAAGTTAAGCACTGACAGGGGATGGATTTATTTCATGGAGTTGCTAAAGTTCTGCAAGGGTTTCACTGCTTTTCTCCCCTTCTGTCACTCCCAGATGCCAACATTTGTGCTTAAACTGCATATCTGAGGTGCCTTGTTTGTACATCAAGGCATGATAGGTTTGAAATCACTAGAAATACTGAGAAAAACAGGCTAGTGTTTTATTTCTTTTAAATATACCACAGTATTGGCAACATAAATAGAGTTTGACAAGTGGGTGCGTATTTGAGGTACAGACTTTTTGAGTTTTGCCTACAACAGGATTACAGAATGTGGAAACAGAAGTTCTGCAAATGTGCTTTCACTTTCAGAATTTCCAGCTGTTGCTGAAGATGGTTTGAGATGATAAACAAGATGAAACTTCAAGCCTTATTTAGAACGAAAGGGTTTCACATTAAATTAGTTCTCTGAAGGAAACAAGCACCATTTAAAAGGTTTTATTTCCTGGATTTGGGGTTGGGTTTTTTTACATTTACACTACAGCTATTGCCAGAATTGCTGAATTGGCCTGGAGTGGATTCTTCAGTAAAGATCTCATCTAAATATGAGTTGTTAATTTGACTACAGAACAAGTTTCCAAATTGGTGCTACAAAAGTTTCAGGTCTTGAATATAAAACAGGAAAAACACAAATATTCAAGAATTCCGTTGGAAGGCTCAGGTTTTTTTACCAATGGTTTCAATGTATTTTTCATTATTAAGGCAATGCAAAATAATCTTAAAAAAAAAACGATGGAAGCTTAATTAGTAGTTCCTGGCTTGCTTTTTTTGGGGGGGGGGGTTATTATTACTATCACTATTATTATTAATATTATTATTATTATGCTGTTTACACGTAAGGAACGCCACTGGAAGCAAATCCCACCCCTGCTTTGCCAGCTTCTTGGTGCGTTCTTTGTGCTGTGAGCTCGCCAGCTGCCTCAAACTGGTGAATTCTTTCTGTGATGCAGGGAAGAGCATCAGGCTGTTAGACCCCAGAGGGTTCCTTGCACGGCTTCCTTTGGGCACTGCCCAAAATTTGTTCCCTGGGCCTGCCTGGTGTGGGCAGCTTCACCAGGATGTTTGTTACGTCCCCAAGATCTGCTTTGGTGTCGGGCTTTTGGCAGGAATGCAGCCCCTGGGATAAAACACACACTTGGGATCTTTGCACACAGGTTTTTAGCTGGGATAACACTTGGGGTTATGCAAGCTGCGTTCTGACACAGGTAATGACATTTGAGGAATTATTTTCTTAGATCAGGATTACTGATTAATTAAGAAATAGTGATTACAGCACAGCTGGCGTAGGCAGGAATTCTTGACAGTGCTGGAAGTGCTGGGAAACCCTTCAGTGTCAAGAACCCATTTTTCCTACAGCAAAGATATTTTCTTGTGGACGTGTCTTCGTGAAAAAATTTTGGCAATGAAGATCGTAATCCAAAAATTAGGAATATTAAAGATCTGTTTTGCCCCACAAACACACCTTAATTTGTATTAAAAAACCACTTAGCAGGTGAATGTCAGAGTCCACAGCAGCAGGTCCCATTATGAAACGAGTCTGTGACTATCACTGTTTTCATTGGTATCTGTCAGTTTTTTAATGAGTCACAGTTTTGTTGAGAAGGGCATTTTTTTATGCAAGAAAAGAGTTGCACACAGCACAGCAGCACTGTGAGCTGTACACAAGCTGCTGTTTCATCCTTCATGATGTAACACTGAGGATGTGGAAGTCATGTGCACTTCTGTCCATTCTTTTTTTGGGTCATCAGGGTGCCAGTTTCGAGTAGGTGAGAGATCAGATGAAAACCCCGAAAACTGCTGTGTATTCTCTCCATTCTGGTTTTAACAGATAACGACATTACCAGTGCCCTCCTCTTTTACAGCATTCATAACACAGAATTTATGCAGAATAGGTGGAGTAATGTGCAATGTTAAGCTTGGCTCTGGCTTTTTTAATCTTGTGAAATAGCAAGATTATCTTTAATCTTAATAGAGGCTACTGGTGTGCAGTGTGATTAGATTAATTGCAGTGGTGGATTAGGGCAGGGATCTAAGGCCAGTGTGGGACTTCGGAGGCCCAGCAGAGAAGGGAGTTGGGAAAAAGGGAAGAAGCTGTCCACAGAGAGTGTCAGGAAAGGAAATTAATTAATTAATTAATTAAAGGAAATTTCAAAGGAAGGCAGTGGGAAGATTAGCTACGACTGCTGGATTTCTTTATTTATTTCGCCCTTTTTATTTTTGCCAACGAAAGTACTAAAAAACGGGGGAATTCTTTAAAAAAATACAGATGTTTGAATTTCTTTCTCAAAGCTTAAAGTTTATTGTTGGAACCTTCTTGATTTTGAATTCTTCTCTCTGGTCTCTTATGAGATTTTCAGCTTTTCTTGGTTTAAGATATGCTGACAATGCCATAACGTGGTCTTTCACTGTATTTTGGCATCCCTACTCATTGTTCTTTTTCTGCCCAAGTTTGCTCTGTTTTTTAAATCTAGCCTTACTTATGACTCCTCTGAGAACAGGAACTGTCTGATATGCTAACAACAAGTGACAGCTTTCCTGTCACTGAGGACAGCAGAACAGGCAGTGAATATTGCTGCAGCCCGAGGTAAGTTTAGAATAACAATAACTCGTCCATACACTAAATTTGCTGTCCTGGAGCGTGCCTACGTCCTCTGACGCAGGCTGGGCAGCAGATTCCGGTCTCCTCCCCTCTCCAAGAACAGGAAGGCACAGCACAATGTTAGAAAGCATGTGGCAATTTTGAATTTCTGCTCCAGCTTGACCCTTAGAGACGAGGGCAGCTCTTTTGTTGGCACTGGTGAAACAGCTGTGCTGGGAATCTCCACTCAGTGTTACAGTGACTGGGTTTAAATCAAAAAAAAAACAAAACCACAACAAATTGCTAGGTGTGGAAACAGTGAGACCATCTCTCCCTTTCCAGTGAGACCATCTCTCCCCTTCCTCCCCAAAATCCTGTTGGGAGGAATAAAGGGAGGAAAAGGGTTGAGGTGAATAAGGGAAGAGAAAATAGACAGAATCTCTAATTGTCCTGGAAGGAAAGCAGAAAAAAGCAAGGAGGAAGAAGAAATTGATGCAGGCATGGTTGCCACTTTCCTGACAATTACTCCAGGAAAGGCTAATGAATGTAGTAATTATACCTGGCAGTTACTCTGTGGAAGAAGGGAATTCTCTGGAGTCCAAAACAGTAGGAGTGATAGAGCACTCATTTAGCTATGAATATGGAAATGAAATAAAGACAATGCAGGCTAAATACTAAATAGCACTGCTGTCTGATTCCAGGCTGTCATTTAAACTGTTGTATAGCTCCTCGAAGAAAACATCCTCTGAATAAGAATTCCTGAAATTAAATCAGTGAAAAAAACTGGGAAATCTACTGCAGAGAGGAGTGTTGCTTTGGGAAAAGTTACTGACAGAGCCCATAGGATTTTCCTCCCTGCATCTTCTAAAAACCATTATTCAGAACAGGTTCTCTTATTTCCTTCGGTGCTGAGCAGCAAATCTGAAGAATAGGGAGTTTTCCTCTACATCCATGGAGAATGGGGATTACCCTAAAAGCTGGGGGTGATTTTGAGGAGCCAGTGAGTTCTTCACTAGTCTCAGAGGAGAGGATGAGATAAATATGAATAATTATAAACAGTAATAATTATAAATATGAATACATGTAACTGCTTTCCTGTTTGCTGTAGTATTGGCATTCTTATATCGTGGAGTCTTGAAGCAGCAAAATGTTTCCTGTGTTTTTATGAGACACTGAGATCGATGGGTAAATGCCTCTGTTAGATGGCAACTACAGGAATTTGATCCTTATCAAGAATGGAACTTGTATTTTAGAGTTTTCCATCTCTGCAGGGTTTTTTTGCACAGATATTTCACTGAAATGAAGTGCAGATTTGGGACAAAGAGGTCAGTGCCTTTATTGGTGCTCAGTAAAAGGGTGTACAAGAGAAAAGCATCTGTGGTGAGATTTGGGAGAGCCTTGTTCACGTTCCCACTGGTGCTGAGCTCCTCCCGAGCTGTCAGAACCCACTACAGGTATTCCCAGCTGGCAGCCAGAAACTGGGGCCACAGGCAGGAAGGAAAGCTGCTTCACAGTTAAATAACTGAGTGGATTTGAGGAAAACCAAACCAAAACCCCAAAGCAGGGATATTCCCCAGTCTCAGAGCAGTCACACTGAGCACAAAGGCTTGAACCACCCAGTAAATCAGCGCTGCAGTTGGGGCACAGGTGCAGGAAGTGGAAGGTTCAATGGATAAATTCTTAGAATTGTCCCTGCTCCAGTTTTAGCTCAGCCAATTAAGAGCCATTCAATCACTTTCCTGAAATACTTTGGGGGCCAGCACGGGCCATGGACATTTGCAAGAGGTCATTTACAAATTGCCACCCAGATTGGGCAACTGAGTTTGATAACGGGAGCAGGACAGGCATGGCCAGGGTGGGAGTCCTGGTGCTCCTCAGTTTGTTGGTAGAGCTGAAATGGAATCAGCTGAAATGCCCCTCAGATTTGTTATCATTTCTTTGTAAGCTTCTTGCTGCCCTCGGAGCAAGATGATCTGTGCCTAATGTTCCACTCATGGATTTTTAGCTCTAAAAGATTAGTGATTTCTAATGTGGAGATTTTTCTAAGAAAGCTTGTGGCACACGAGGAAGAAATTGTAGATTTGGTAAAGTAGAGATCAGAATTTCATGAAAAGAAGAATTTCTGTGGGTCCTTTTAGCCTGTGTTGTCTGTTCATTTGGCTGCCATGTAAATAAATAAAAGAACACATTAAATAAAGCCCAAAATCTTTAAAAATACTCTCAATTATTTTCTAACCCCTGTTACGGGAGCTTGTGGCGTGATGGCAAAACTCCTTCTCTATTTATCCATCTGTCCTGAGCAGCTGTTAGTACAATACTTGTACATGATACAGTCAGTGCCCTGAAAAATAATTTGACTTTTTTATTGTCCTACTGTCTGTTCCAAGAACTAGAGACAACTAACATTGTAACTCACCTGTAAAGAATACATTACAACTTGTTTGCTCTGAAAATTCCTCCTGGCTCGAGTGAAAGCGCAGAGGGCAAACAAAGTTATGAAATGTGTGCACAGGGTGTGAGAGAAGGGGGTTAGACCTGGGTATAATTCAGGGTTCTGATCCTTCAGGACAGCAGGGCCAAGCCACACTGGCTGAGTTGCCCCAAATTGTGTCAACAAAAAAAAAAAGAAAAAAGGGAATTTTTAATCTTTGTTGTATTCAGATAGCACAGAAGTGTAAAATCCAAAAGATGGCTGTGTATTTTAACACCTGAAAATCTGAGAGCTGAAATACTTGACAGTGTAGCCACCATTTTAAACTTCATTTCTGTCACAGAAGTTGGTAAATGCTTTAACTGTTAAATCCTTTCATCTGTGTGATCATTGATTCAATTAAAGGAGCAGAAATTATCATGTTTTGTTGAGACTTAAAAAAGATACTTCAAGAACCTTTTGTAGGTAATCAAACAGGGGAGGCATTCAGGAAGAAATACAGATTAAGTTGCAAGATTTTGCAAAAGAATGAGACACTGACTTCCCAATAAAAATACAGCAATTCTGAGACTCGAAGCACAATTTCAGATGAAAATTTTAATATTTTAACTTCAAATAATTGACTGGCAATCTCAGAAACAGCATAGAGAGGAGGAATCTCTGTTTACCTTTGTAAGGGCATTGCCTTGAATATGGGAAACCAGAGATGAGGAAAGCATTTATTTATATAGGAAAAATACCCCAGGGCTCCTCAAGCCCTTTTGTTATTCTTAATTAAAGAGTAATTTTTAAAGGGATTTTTTAAAAACAAAACTGTGTCATTTTTAACCACCTCAATCTGGCTAAACTGAAAGAGGGTGTGTTTAGATTGCATATTAGAGAGAAATTCATAATTATGAGGGTGGGCAGGCCCTGGCACAGGGTGCCCAGAGCAGCTGGGGCTGCCCCTGGATCCCTGGCAGTGTCCAAGGCCAGGCTGGACAGGAATTGGATCCAGCAGGGACAGTGGGAGGTGTCCCTGCCCATGGTTGGGGTGGGACTGGATGATTTTTGAGGTCCCTTCCAACCCAAACCATTCTGGGATCCTGTGAAGTCATCACCTTGTTACGTGTGGTGAGGCAGCAGCACAACCACAGCCATTCTAAACTGGAGGAGTAATCCAGAAATGCAAAGTTCTCTAAGATCTTCTCCTGTTTTCTGAACCTTTAAGGCATATTTTTCAAATTTTCTCCACCTTGGGAAACCTTATCTAAAATGGGAATTAAATATCCATAGAAATGGATATCTGGTGTGTTAATATCAAATCAAAATTTTCCAACTTAAATGGTTTGTAACAAGACTAAGAGTAACACAGAAGGACAAATCAAGGCAATAATGTGGGAATTATTGTGGCTGTTAGAAAGTGTCGTTCTGTTCTTACACAAATAGTTCTTTGAACAGTAGAACCAATTCCCTTGCCTTCCTATGGATGTGTCCTCTTGGAATTCTTCATTTGGATTTTTTGATTTTGTTTTTTTTTTTTTTTTTACAAGTTGAGCACAAACTGCTGCTCTTTCAGTGGTGACACCACCAAGGATCTCAGCCCTTTGTGTTCCAACTCCTCTACATTTGCAGTCAGCTCTGGCTGAAAACAGCCAAGGCTTTCCAAAGCCCTTGGGATGAAGAGAAAGAGCCCAGCAAAGACACGATGGGAAACAGTGAATGTTATAAGCTTTGTTTTCTACAATTACATTATCAACTGAAAAATTAGTTTTTAATGGGCAATAGATGAATCAATCTGTTAAACAAATATTGGGGTTTTACAACGCGTTCCAGATTTGGAAGTATTCCGCATACCTTTGGGATGTGCTGGCCAGCTTCTGGAGCCACTGAAATATGGGGCTTCTTAGGAAGTTCCTCATTTTGGAATGAGGCTGTGTGTGAGTGTTTTACTACAGGGAACTGGAAGCACCAGAAATCCCACAGGGAAGCATGTTTTACCCTTTTGGTAAATTAATCGTGGCTTCCAGAGCAGAAGGCCCAGAAAGGCATCTAAACATTTCCAGTTTAGTCCCAACTACTTTGTCAATCTTTTGAATTTCCTTCCTCTGCATCTGAGCTGTTATTCAAAAATTGTTTCAAATCATCAATTCATAGAGCCTGAAGCTTTTCCAAGAGAATAAAAAAGCAGTTTGTGGCCTCTGGGAGAGTAAATTCCAGGGTTAATTTATAACTAAAGCAAATGTATCTATAAAAAGAAGAAAAGCTCCATAAGAATTATGTTAACAAATGACAAGAAAAAAGAGGCTTGATAAAAGATATCAGGACTTGTTTGGCACCAGTGATTTTATGACTGAGGAATTCAATTATAGGTGTGTTGGGAGTACCAAATCACAATTCTTTAAATTACTAATGGGAGACAAAGCTCTTTATCATGGCCTGAATGTGTTCGCATGAAATGTTCAGTCCTGCCCTCTGTAAATAAACTTTTAGTGCTTACACTATGCATCTGCACTGGCTCTGTGTCACCACAGTAAAAAAGATACTCAATGTCTGTTGAATCACTCTTCAAACACTGCTGATACCCTGCTGTGCTAGAAATGATGTTATCCATCAGATTCCTTCCTGTAAGTTCTGGCTGGCCATTTTTTCCTTCTGCATCATTTCCATTTTCTGGAGTGGTGGTAGGTTTATTTGCAGGAAAGTTCAGCCTGTGTGACACCAGGGTGCTCCCCAGCGATAGGCAGCGAATGCTATCAGTGGGGATTTGTTTACTCTCTTGCTGGATACATGAGTGTCATAGAGGTCTTGGGCTGGTGATGCAGATAATGACTTTGTACTTGCCCAGGAGAGACAGATTAGGCCGGGATCAATTGCAGATTAGCTCCTGCCTAGAGCCTGACACCATGTGAAGGCTGTCTGCTACCTGCTCTTGGAGCAGCGAGCCCGCATCTCTTGTCAGCCGTGGAAGGCAGGGGGAAGGGCTGCTGCTGGAAATCAGATTTTCCTGGTGGGGAGATGCCCCTGCTCACAGCAGAGGACTCGTTCTGTGTGCGTGGCTGAGGTACAGCGGGCTCCTGGAGAGCTGCAGACGAGGAAACTCGTAAAGTCAGCGGGGCTGATTGAAGGTTCCTTTGAATCCTTGCGTGGTTTTTTTGGCCCCGTCGCTGCCGTGACCTCCAAACGCTCTCTTTGCTGTGGCATGGCTGCCTGGATGTTCTGCACACAGCGCCCACCCCAGCGACTGTCACATTATTTCTATGAAAACTTACACGAAAAGTAATTCACTTTATTTCATCATCACCTCCTTGTCTTCTTTTGGTATCTGTAGCTGAGAAAAAATGTTGTTCGTATGGCCAAGGTTTAATGCACAAAACTTTCACCCTGGATATCCAGAAAGCAAAGTATTTAATTCTATTTGGTGATCCTTTCATTGACCACCAGATTTCACTTTTAGTGAGAAAATTATTCTTTCCTAAATAAAAACTTATTAACAGTTGTTGGTTCTTACCACCGTGACCATTTGAAAATTTTAAAATACAAGCAACATCATTCAACTTCTAATTATTGAATTCTCTCTGTTGGTTTCATCGACACAGAGGCAAAACAGGCTAAGAAGTGTTGGAGTACCCCTGTCTTAAACTATTAAAAATGTTTATTATATATAAGTATTTAATCACTGTGATTGGTAGCTGGTAATCAGCCCATAGCACTAATTTTGAGAATTAATTTTTCAACTTCCTGCTTTTAGATCGGGTTCATGAAATCCCAGGGAAGTGTGTGAATTTCTGAGACAAACCCTATAGTGTGAAGAGGAAAAAGGAGTGCTGGAGAGGTGGATGTTCCTCCCAGGAACAGGAATGTGTTCCAGAAAGAAGCCGTTATCCCGCAGCCAGTGCTGCCCTGGTGCTCTGAATGCAAGAGCCCACAGGCCCTAAATCTCCTCACAGATGACACTGGGAAAAAAAAAAAAAAGGGGTGAAAGATTCAGGGAAATACCTTTGTTGTGTTGCTGGGGTTTTTTTGGTTAATTCCCTCTCAGCCTCTAGGAATGCACTGGATGTCTGTCAAGCCCACAGGGCTGTCCGTGCTGCAGGAACGTATGGAAGTTGTCTCTGCACGGAGCTGCCATTGCTCTTTGCCTTATCTGTGAAGGAAACACAGCAACTCCCACTGGGGAAATTTCATCTTAACTTGTTCTTAAAATAAAAAATCAAGGGAAAGGTCATATCCTAATAAGCTGTGCAAATCGAAATTCCCAGGGAGCTTCAAAATGACATTGTATGACTAGGGCATTAACAATTTTCCAACATGTATTTTTGAACTGCTTACAATAGTGGTTTTAACATCCCAGAACAAATAGTAAAAGCAAGATACAACTGGCAAGATGCAAGATCCGGCTGAGCGCTGTGATTCACAGCACACGGCCCATTGATAATCCAGGGGAGCTGACAAACAGAATGGAATTGGCAACTTTCTCTGCTTTCATTGAGATTTAAATCTTGGGAGGAAGCTTTTGATTGCCCACTTGATGTGTCATTGTGGTCTCAAGGATCAATAGTTTGCCCTTTTTCCCCAATCTCAGATCATGGAGCAGTGATTCCCTCAGATTGTCTGACGAAGGAAGAGGTTCTGTGTGGTGCCTGCATGGTCTGTATGTCTGTGTTGATGGAGATTTTGGGTTTGTTATGGTCAGATATTGACCAGGAGGTCCAGCATTCCTGTTCACAACAGATGCTGCCATTGCTGTCCTGCAAAAGGTAAATTAAGTGAAGTGATGGAAATTTTACAGCCAGTCTCAAAGCAGCCAGTATTTGTCTCCAAATTATCTTGTCTGGCTCAGTGGCCATTTACATGCAGATCTGTAAGAAATAATCCATAGTTCCAAAATTAACCAAGTCCAGTACAAGATTCTGCCTGAAACAGTTCAGAAATCAGAACTGGATGATTTTCTGTGTTAGTTTTACACCCCATGCCACAGAGGTTTTAGCAGCCCATCCCTTGTGTGGGGAAGGTGTGCCATGAGGTTAACACTGACTTCTTGGAGCCCGGTGAAGACCAGAGCCTGCTTTACAAATAGTCTGATGTTTGGCCTCGTTTGTGATGCTGTATCTGTAGGAGAAAGTGAAGGTGAGAGACCAAAACCAGGCTCTGAGTTCACCAGCTCTGCCAGTGTGGGGGGGTGGGATGGAATTAGATCGTAGTTGTGCTTATTTCCATCCTGGCCCCGTCCCTCTACACCAAGCACATCACTGCTGGTGAAGGGTCACCCGAGCTGCTGCAGAACAATCCCTTGGTTTGTGCAGAGTGCAGGGACAGGGTTTAAACCAGATGTTCACACCTTTGTTACGCAGAGGACAGGAAGGGGTAGGGTGTGGGAAGCACTCAGCTGCTGGAGACCCCTGTGATCTTGGGGATTAGGGGTGATCCCAAAGGTTTCAGGGGCACTTTTGCATCAGGAGTGTGTTACCCTGATATTCTGTGCTCTGTTGCACTGCACTGCACTGGACAGAATCCAGATGTCCCTTCAGAATTTACTTTTTGGTGATACTCTCAATAGTACTTTAGTATGATTCTTTTTAAATACAGCGGGATCTTTAAAGAGATCGACCATTGGCATACAGAAGTTTGCAGCTATTGGTATTTTTTTTAGCAACTAAAGAAAACTGAGAACAGTAAGAAGTGCCAAAAGCTTACCCTCAGTCCACATCAGAGCCACATGTTTAGCTGTTCACACGCCTGCTCGAGGGGTTACAAGGAGTCACAGCAGAGACTTTTAGTTCCTCACACCAAACTTGCTTGGCTAGAAAAGGAATCTCCTTAAAAGAAAAAGGGGGTATGACAGTAACCATTTATTGCAAGCTTAACTGTTGATATTCTGGCCCAATTGAAGATAAATTGCTGATTTAAAAATAAACCAATCCAGTTATCAAGTATCCCAGAGTCTGTGGGCAAAATTGCAGCATATGATTTGAGGTTTGTGTGTGAGAATGGCACATGTGTTTAGATCAAAGAAATATAGTTACACATAATTATTCAAAATAGCACTTCTCAGGAAGTTGATTAATGTTTTTCAGTATAATAACTTATTTCATAAATGTTGTAAAAAAAAAGGCAAGAAATTAGCTGTCAATGTTACCAATGTTAGTATTTAACTCTACATTTTTGGCCTGAATTGTGGTGCATCCTTACATTTATAACAACATGAAACTGAAAGATTTGCTGCTAGCTGCCCTCTTAGATTACTTGCAGAAGAAACTCCTAAAGCATTTTAAATATAGCAAAAACCAAGACGATGACAAGAACACATGACAGAGAAGGGAACTGAAATTTTCTCAATCTCTTTCTTCCCCTCTTTTTAATGCTGTTAAAATTTAACACAGCTGCTTTGCTGGTACCCCTATTGTTAATGTTGCATAACCCTATAATTATTAATCTTTTTGAAACACTGTTAGAACTTGATTATACACTTTTCTCCTCAAGTGAAAGCAGCAAATGCTGTCAAAGACAGGAAGGGGATGGCAGTTCAGATCTGTAATGAAAGCAGGTGGGTTTCCACAAGCTGGGATCTCTGGGGACTGTTGTCATCTCACACACAGAGTTTCAGAGGATTCCAAATCCATAGGAACAGAGGTGGCTGGGGCACACACTGGGATTTTGTGATAGACACTCCCCTCTCTCCACGATCCTTCTGTGCAAAATGCAGAGTGCAGGTTCTTTAATCATGCAGTCAAGCACTGGTAGGTTCTTTCCAGCTGGAAACAAACCTGCAAAAATGACTGGTTAGGATTAGCTGTTAAAAACAGCAGAATTGTGAAATTACACATAAATAGCTTTCTCCTAAGCTGTTCTTAGCTGTGGATCCCCCGCTTTCCGTTCGTGTCCTCAAGTGATGTCACTTTAACTCTTGAACGTTTTGTGTCAAAAATAGCAAGGCCAGTTTCCACCTTCCTGCAGCAGCACGGCTGGGGCAGTGGCGGGGGCCCTGGGGGTGTCACGGCGTGTGGCAGGGCTGGCACTTGCCACCCGCTGCCTCTCGGGGTTGGAGACCACCAGCATGACAAACACAAGAACAAATCACACCGTTTTTAAAACGCCTGGTTTGTCACAGAACAGCAGCAAAGCCACGGAATGCTGTTCACTGGCAGACACGGGAGTTGGTTTGGATGCAAACAGAGCCTGCCCGGGGGATGAGGGATGCTCACAGGAGTGACAGGCAGCTCACAAGCGAAGAATCATTTTCCACACCCTGGCAGGTGAAAATGCTTCTTCCTTCATGGGCAAAGCGAGGCGATTTCAGTGGGGGAATTGGAAAAATTTTTGCTTCAAAACAGACAGGCTGACAAAAGCAGGACCAAGTTGTGTCAGCCATACTCTTAGGATATTAGTGACAGAGAGAAAGAATATCCCAACAGAAAATGAGATCAAAGAAATTTCTACCTTTTAGTTTTCAGACGCATTATAAAATCCAAACCATGCCAGATACCTTATTAGAAAATACAGTAGGTTTTTGAAACTGTAACAAAGTCAGGACTTTGTAGAATTTCACATTAATGTATCATTATGCAGGTTATATTTAAGTTCTTTTTGAAGTGCATTAATGATTTTGAAATTAAATAAAAGATGAAATCGTGTTCTTTCCCCACAAATATTTTGTCTTTTTTATTGTTATAAAAGGGCTGCAGGGGGAATATTCATCTTTTAGTTCAGGTTCAGACAGCACTTACCCACTGTGTTTTCAGTAAGTTACTTCTGTGTTCTTAAGAGAATGGTATCTTGGAGTTTTTTTTCCCCTTGAAAAGTACATTTGGAAAAGAATTAAATATTTCCATCAAATTCCGTGCTGTGATGGGGGGGCCTTTTCTCAGAAAACTCTGAGGGCTGGGTGGCAGGAGGATTCAATAACTTTGTGTAACAGCTGAGCAAGTCCCCTTCTTTAATGATCACCTGAAGTCGTGCTGATATCCCTTATCTGAGTCGTGGATTGTGGAGTTTTCTCTCTGAGTGGTGGGGGGAGTTGGGTTGATCAGAATCAGAGGGCAGGGAGGAGAAGGATGTAACTGAAAAGAGTTTGATTTGCCCAATGCATGAAGTGACATCCAGGACTGCTGAGAGTTTGGTAGGGAAGCTGTTGGCCCATAAACTTACAAAATAAACCCATTTTATTTAGTTTAGGGCTCAAGATAAAGCAGTTCTGTTCTGGAGCTTTCTGGTATCATTATTTCACAGTAACTCAGACCCCGGGTGCTGGATCTGAGGCTGTTTGGGTTTTTTTTCCCTCTGCTCAGTAGTTACTACAGTTTTAAGTACCAGTTTGCACAAAGCTTTTTTAAGTATGTAAACCAGAAAAATCCTCATGAAATTCCTTGAATTCCTTGATTTTTTTCTGAAAGAAGGAAATACAGTAACACAAAAGGAGGTACATTGGTGCTAACTTAATGCTGAGTTTTTATAGTGGATGCTTTAGTACTCTTTCTCCCCATTTGCTATTATTTAGTCAAACACAGGCTTTAAAATTAATATTTATAATAACAATTTTCAGTGCTAAATTTCCTTCAGAAACTTCCCACCTATTTTTTTTTCTGGACTAAAACGGTGAGCACAACATTGCTTCATGTTGTACTTTATGCTGACCCCAAAAAGACAAGAACGGGGAAGATCCTCCTGAAGCTTGTAGCCCAGCAGAAGAGTCACAAGTGAAACTGTTCAAGGTAACTTAAACTGGGAGCACAGCTCCACGTTCGTTTCCTGGTGTTCATTAAATGCTTCTCAGAGTGTTGCAACTGCAGTTACAACAGCTCACCCTCCCTGAGCCCACACTCCCAGCCCCAAGTCACCTTGACGGGGTGGTTTGAAACCTCGGCGGAAAAAAAAAATTAATATTTAGAAAGATGGAGCACATGAGAGGCAGAGAACATTGATCTACAGGCGTGATAAGTATCCGACACTCTGGAGAGCAATCATTATTGAATCACATGTGAAAACATGTCAACATGCTTCAGCTGGGAAATTTTTGGAGGGTCAAAAGTACAGGAGTCAGGTGACAAGGGATTGCTCTGCTGCTGAAAAGTGGCTGAGCAGGTTGGATGCTTTGCAGTTCGTACAGTTGAGAAGGTTAATTTTTTTTTTTTTGCTAATTTAAAAGATGAAAGAGATACATTTGTGCAACAGATGATAGGTGTACAAGAGTTCATGTGGCTTTATTAGTAGGTTGTTTAGCTGGGTACTCTTAGTGCAGGGTAGAAAACCTGCTGCTGGAGATAATCAATTTTGGGGTAATCAACTTTGCCTGGTGCTTATCTCGTCAGAATAATGTTGGGATGTCACCCCTGGTTCCCCTCCAAGCTGAGGAAGGTCTGCTGGAAGACTTTCAGGCCCTAATGAAAACACCCTTCAATAACTGTGTGTAAAGAACTGCATTCCCCACAAAACCTGGTGAATTTGGGGGGCAGCTGAACGAGGAGGGTGGTGAATGTTCAGCTCTCTTTGGTGCTGTGTCTGCTTGCTCAGGCTTCGGCGTGTTTGAATTATCTTGGCATCACAATGGCTGTCCAGGCACAAAGAGCATTATCCCACAGTGGCATGTATCAGAAATTCTGTATATTTCTGTGCAGGAAGGGGTGTTTGCTGTAGCACTGAGAGCTCTGTGTTTGAAGCAGAAATAGTGCTCAGCACATTTAGGTTAATGAATGAGTTTTGCAACATGGTGCTTTGTAACTTTTTACAACTTGGCGATTGTCCAACAGATTAAAATATTTTGCCAAAAAACCAGCACTCAGTCAAATCATGTGGGCCCTGCATCCAGCCTTGCTGTGTGCAAGGAGGTTTTAGGTTTTTGGTGTTTGGAAGGTGACAGCTTCGTGGTGGAAACGACTCATCCCGATAGGAGAGAAGCATTTTTATGGATTATTTGCAGTGGGTTTGGCTGCCAGGAAAAACTTTAAAAGTGGGATTTAATTCAAGGAATGAGTTTAAATTCATATGGCATTTTTTCCTCCTCCTCTTCCTGTGGGAGTATTCAGTGTTCTGCCATGGCAGGGAACTGCGTTTAGGATATTAATGAGTGTATTTTACCCTAGTCCAGTTGTGTGCCTTATTAGCTCATCTCTTGGAAACAATACTGAAGTTTACTGTCTTGTGAACATTAAAAAGCACTGACATGACAGAGTCTGAGGAGAGAAAAAGATCCCAGGCTTCTTCCCAACAGTACTCTGCATCCCTAAATTCCCTACTGCTACCAAGTGGATTGAGAAAACTTCATGTGGTTATTTAAGTATTAATATCACAAAAATTCTTCAGGGTTGGTATCAAGTTTATTGCACCTACGATGTTTTAGAAGAAGAAGATGAACTGGGTATTGTGCACATAACATCTAACATTTACTATTAAAGTCATTAACATTTCAAAAGGAAAGACAAACTTTGTATTCTGAATTCCATAGTGGAGTACAACTGTTTAAAATTTCATACTAAATTGATACCTCAGCTGTTAATTATTGGCTAAGCACCATTTCCAAAGAATGGAGTCTATTATTAATATATTAAACAGCATTAAGAGACACGGTGATAATGACCTAATGAAACCAGATAAGCAGTGGAGCAGGAGATTGTCCTGTAAATAGCTGTGGTGCTAACACATGTTTGCTGTGTGCTCTGCCACACTGCCTGAAATCCTGGATAATCTCACACAGGCTTAGGGAGCCACAGAGGAGCTGGCAAATTTTCATGTAGCACACCATGTGTGAGCACGGGATCAGCTCACTGAATGTTTCTGTGCTGTGCTGGAAGGCTTCAGACAGAGCTGGTTCCTATTGAAACATCAGCAGGCTCCTGGCTCGCTGTGCCACTGGGGCTTCATGGGGCTGGGAGTTTATTTTGTTCATGAAACAGTCTTTTTACACAGGAAATTTGGCATTTTGTGAGACCCCAATTTTTTTACGGGCCCGTATTTTGACACACATTGATTTATCTGTGTGCATAGATATGTATGGGATGTAATTTAATAATATATCTTAGCTAAGGAAGTCCTTTCCTAGCCAAAAACTGAGTTTGAAAAGTGCTTAACTTGAGGAAGGTGTTTCAATGCCATTAGCACAAGTGCAATGTTCAAAATGAGTGTTTGGCTTAACTTTGGCCCAACCACTGAATTTCTGTCAAAGCTGGAAAGATTTCTACTGACTTCCAAGCAAGTTTGACACCTGAAAGCACAGTCACAGGTCGTGCAGATGAAACTTCTGAATGGGTCATTTGCTCTTAAAATACTTTTAATGGCAAATACGGTATTTTGGAATTCTGTGGATGCCTTATAGTTGGTAAAACTTTCACTAGACCCAGCAATACAAAGCCTGCCCAGTATAAATAAATGCCAATTATTAAAGTGTGTTGAGACTTGGAGCCAAGCACAGGCCTGAGAATGTGACCACTCTTATCAATTGAATGGTGTGGTGTTGTTCCAGTTGACAAAGCTCTGCTATCTTGTGTCCCACACAGCATTTTTGGGGATATTTTAGAATCAATGACTTCCTTCAGCCTCGGGAGGCACCTCCACGGCTGGAGCAGACCTTCCCCTCCGCTGTTTGCCAAAGGGGGCAAAGGGCTCTCCCAAGAAGTCAGCCCTTGCTGATTACAAAATCCAATGTGATTCATTGCCTGTCTATCAGGATCCTATTTTAAATCACAATGATTCATAGAGAGCAACGCCTACATTTTATATAATGAGATAGTTTTACAATACTGCCAGCACAAGTCAGGGACGTGCTGTTTGTTTCTGCTTTCCTCAAATCCCTCAAAACCAACAGGAGCCACATTTCAGTTCCACTGAGGCGAGGAGGCACGTTGTAAATGCCAATTTATGGTCTTTGCCCATTAGAATCCTACAGAGGTGTATTCTGATTTTGTATTACCAGCCAGATGATACCTTATTTCTCAGATTTTTATGCTTCTGGAGGTGTATTTTTTTTTTTTTCTGTTCAAAGAAACGAAATAACAATCATTTCTGTTTTGAAGAGTGGGAGGGATTTTTAAGACATTTTCGAACAAAAGGCATTGGAAGAGAAGTCTTTCATCAGGGTTACTTTTAGTTCCACTACATGGTGCCTCACAAAGCATGACTGCAACCAGGAAAGTGCAGTTTTTCTGCTCAGGGGTTCCTAAGAACAGTTTGAGGATCCTTTCCCACAAACTCTGATTTAGCAGAGCAGAAAGGATCTCCTCAGCTCAGTGTTGTGCCGGTGCTGTGGCTGCAGCAGAACACTTCTATTTCTTTCGTAATCAGAATTTTACCACCAGGAGCCCAACACTCCGTCCCTTCCAGGAATTTTTAATTAAATTCTCCATGATTTTGAGGTGCTGTTCCTTTTAAATCTGACCCATCCGCCCCTGAGTTTTAAATCATTATTTCTTATATGGACATTTCCCCTTGTCCAATATTCTCAATTTCTATTTAAGCTACTTGAGCACAGCCTTGCCATCAGTTTCCTTTATACCCTGGAATAACCTGAAGTTTCGTGGATTTCTATCCAGTATCAGAATGCAACAAAGCCTACATTAACAAATTAAAACAGGATGGTAGAATTTGTAGCATATCTGAGTAGCCTGTGGCATTTTTGAACTTGTTTCTCATTTGCAATTATATTTACAAGGGTTTATGTTGCTGCAAGGGTATAAAATGTTGCTGTTCTAAATAACCCAGGCCATTTTGTGTGAATTTCTCAGAAAAGAAAATACATTTAGCACTAAACAGCTCTATTATTCCCTGAATGGACTTTCCTTCCTTGTTCCTATTAACAACTACCTCTTAAACACTGTGGTAAATTTTATGGACTGTGCTTTTAGTGAGCACAGCTTGTAGTTATAATTCAGCTATAGGAATAAAATACATTTCCTACTGATTTATGAGTTGCTTTTTCTTGGTCTTTCCAAGTGTTTGGATTTATACAGTTCCTCCTGGTGTTTTACTGTGCAGCCTTGCTGAGAGGATGAATGGGTTGCCTCCCCCTTTACCTTTTATTTGGCTTTTTGAAGGATGTGGCTGTCACTGGGCTCTGCAGCCCTTGCACTGGGATTTCTGAGCCATCCAGCCTTCAGCCCTGCTCAGACTGGGAGATGGGACAGAAATGAGCATCTCCCAGCAGTGTTTGAAGGCGTTTCTGGCTTTGCTGTCACACCTTGAACGTTCCGCTCGGCCCCAGGTCGCTGCTTTTCCTTTTGCTCTCAGAATTTGGGCCCTGTGCTGGTTCTGCAGGTTGGGACAGTGGGTGGAAGAGGAGCCTTTGCTGAGCTGCTACCCCTCCTACTCAGTGATTAACCCTTGAGGTGTGCCCTGGCTCCCTCTGCTCCAAGGCTGACAAATCCCTCTGGGCCAGAACCACTCCGCTTGTGTTACACGGAGTCTTTGTTCTGTTCTTCCCAAAGTACCTTCCCTGCGTGGCACCTTTTTGGTGTTGTCAGGTGGGCATGATGATTTTTGGGCCATTTTCAGATGGCCTCAGAGCTGGACCTGAGGAAAAGAAAAGAAAATGTCATCTCTTGCCTTGATGTGCTTGAAGTCAGCAGTGCTTTTAAAGTCATCTCTGTTAAAAGATGCCATTATCAGTCATTTGTGAACTTCCACTAAGTCACTTTCTATTGTGGAGCTGATTTTGACACTCAGCATTTCCTAGAGATACTGGGTACTTTCTTTGTTCTCACAGCTAAATTAACGTGTGGGGAGCTTTCGTTTAGAGTTCTTTAACTGAAACAACTCCATTAAAATTTGGTTCTTCTGTCCTGCAGTGAGGTCAGTTTTCATTCCAGTAAATGTTTTTGATAAATTCATGCTTGAAAAGCAAGTGGCCAGGTCTGGTGAGGCAGTGGTGCCCCCAGGGGTGTGCCTGGCTCCGGGGTGGGGCAGGGCTGCTCTTGTCCCTCCCCAACACAGTCCCAGAAGTGCTGAGAGGCAACACTGAGGCTTCAGGAACCCTTTGAATTCACAACAAAAATTTATCAATACTTACTCTATCCGTTGCCTGGACCCTTTTCCCACATCCCTAGGGGTTTCTAATGTGTCATTTGTTTGGGAAATGACTGCTTTGGATAACTATTTAATCCTACCAATATTGCTGTTCAGTGTGTTTGTTCATCAGCACAGCACTGAAACATTTTCTGCCCCGAATCCTAACAACGTTTTGAGTATCTGCAAGGATAAAAAGAAAAAAAAAAACCCACAACATTTATATCTCTCCTTTTAAACAATAAAAATTCTGCAGTGGCATTTTTAAAGCAAGGCTTCATAGGGTTTTTTGCTGTTACTTTGCTTTTCCTGCTGCAGTTGGCTGAGTACTGACTCTGTCAAACACAGAATTGGGGGCATCAGCCACCGGGGCTCTTTGTCCGTCCTTTTTTCGCTTGTTTGTTTGTTTAGGAGCATCACTGACTGTGCCAGCAGAGTTCTTGGAAAGAGGGGTTTTTTCAGTTATGTTGTGCTCCCTCTGCTGACTCTGCAGCAACAGGACACAGAGAGGTTCGGGTCCTGTGCCGGGAAACGGGGGGAACATCGGGAATCTGCAGGCCAGGAAGGTGGGAAACAACAGTGGGCAGCAGCTTTGAGTCATTGTTTGAGGTACAAGGAAATTCACATCGTTTGGTTTATCCAAAAAAAATCATCACTGTTTTGTAAAAATGTTGGCTATCAGATAAAATCCATTATAATGGCAGTTGCTATTAGGGAAAAATATGTAATTTTCATTGTTGAGGAAGGTATCTCCTAAAGATTTAAAGCTTAGAGTTCCATTGTACTCTGGCATAACCAGGAATACTAAAAATCTGTGCAGTAATCCCACACCTGCTGAAGAGGAGTGATGTTTTATTGATAACACAGAGAATGGAGGGGATGAAGATAACATTCTTTCACTGCACAAACAAAGAAGTGAGACAAAAGCCTGGAATTTTTTTTTTTGCCAGGAAAAAGCAAATGCAGTAAGGTGTGATTTTCCTCTCAATAAATGCAGTGAACAGGACAAGGTGACATGGTTTTTCCCAGTCTCACTAGAACTGGAGGCCAGCTCCACCTCCCAGGGCCATCAGCTAATCCCTCTCTGGGGGCAGTGGATCCCCAGCCCCTGTGCCTCAGCACTGGCAAAATGCTGGCTCCAGCTGCCCTGGCCATTGCCACACAGAGTTTCTGTGTCAGAGGCAATGAGAGAGCTGAGCTCTTGGAAGGGGAGTGCAAGGGGGTTATCACAAGACTGTCTGCTCTCTTTTTATAGCCCTTCTGCAGCCTTCTCCTCTAGAAGATCACTGAAGGGCTCTAACTCGGGGGATGTGCTGCCATCACTTAGGGGAGATGTGTTTTTTGCAAGGCACACATGAAATATTTTGTTGTTCTTCCAAAGAGATAAATAAATTGAATCTATGGGGGTATCCAGCTGCCCCTTCACCATCTCTGAATTATTCCTAAAAGCTGAGAATGATTGTGTGATCTTAACCAACTTATGCAGGATGTTATTTCACAGAGAGTCTCAGCTGCCTTAATTAAATTAATTGGCAAAAGTCCCATTAAGTCCTGCAGGACTTGCTCATGGGTTTACTTGACAAACTCAGACACATTTATACATGAGAGGAAATCCAAACTGTTCCATTAAATTTGTTTTCATTAAGAAAAAACCACAGCATTATTTAGATTGTGTATCTGTATTTATACCTGTCCATGTCATGTCATTACACCTTCCTTGATTTTAATGATGTTTCGGAGCTGAGAGGCTTTATCTATTTATTTTTTCCTTCTGATTTTCTGCAGTTCCTGTGAGGCTGGGATGTTCTGGTTGCTTCATTAAATACCTGTAGGGTCATATTTTGGTAGTTTTGTCTGGAAAGAGCGTGTCTAGAATGCAGCGCAACAGGCCCTTCAGGTTACCTGAGCACAGGCAGTGTTTATGGTAGAGAGCAGCTCGTGATCCAGGATGTTTTCCATACCTTGGTAATCTCCTGGGTTGTATTTTATGTTTTCCCAGTAGGAGAAATGTAGGGAATAACTGTGTGAGGAGCTGGGAAGCAGATCAGTTAGGGGACGAAGTGATGAAGGAGATGAGATTTCTGCCTATCAGCAGCAGAACAACCAAGGGTGGCTGTGCCAGAGGAGTTCAGTGCCTTTGGTCCCTTCTGTTCTGCAGGAGATGAAACAGAGTGAAGGCACTTGGAACAGCCAGCTCCATCCCTCACTATCAAATGTTATCTCAACAGCATTATCTCCTTCACTCCTGCTCTTTTGGAGGATGAAATGTCAAAGCTCCTCCATCTGGCTTTGTGAATCACATCTCTGCTGCTGTTCTGCACAGCCTCTTGCTGGCTGAGAATGATTTTTGCACAGGAAAATCTTCTGAATCTGATAAATACTTACAGATCTGCTACCTGGATGTCACACGAGCATCTCTGAGTGTTATGAAAGCATCCTTCAGTCTGTTCCTTGGACTTGCCCATTGGATTTTTTTAATCTTGGGTTTTTTTTGGTTCTTTTAAAGCCATGAGAAGACTACAATTAGTTGAGTTTGGTCGGGTTTGGTTTTTTTTTCCTGAGGGAAATGTTGTCATTCCTCTTTCCTGGAGAGGAAAAAAGACAAAGTACACAGCAAAAATTCAAGTAAAGCTCCATGCAAAATAGAAGTATTTGTAAAATAACCATTAAACAGTCTTCACATTTTGGGTTTGAATAGTGTAAGAGTAAAACTAGCATGGAAAATGTTTCCTTCATTTTAGTATTTCTAATATAAACTCTTCTGAAAATTGAAATTCATTGGAAAATTTTGTTAAATTGAACAAGATACCCATGATTTGCTTAAGTCACACGTGAAGATTGGAACTTTAAAACTGCAATGAACTGCTTTGTGTTTTATACCCAAAACCTGAGCAAACCTGGAAATTCTCATCATTCAGAAATGGTTATGAACAATATTACTGTGGGATCTAAAGAGCCGTGGGATGTTAACCTCTGGAAGGGGTGGAGTTGATAGGCTTTTGACTAAAGATTTGTAAATGGCTGCTGACTCCAGCTTTTATTACCTTACAGCAGCAATGTGGGCAGGATAAAGCAGAAGTACTCTGTGACCTGCAGTAGCTGATAGGTGCAGCCACAATTCCCTGCTCTTCTCTTCAGTGTAATCTTGGCATTTGTGTTTCCCTCTGTTCTCAGCACACAGAGCATGTGTGTGATTTGGATAGACATGCAGAAGAAAAACAATTAGTAGGGAGAAAACAGCACACGTGAAACCAGATCCCTTCTCTTCAGTGATGCTTTAAACAGCAGGTCACTCTTTAATTATTTAATTTTATTTTGTTTCTTCTAAAACATCATGAAAATCTAAACCATCACCATTCTAGGCTAGAAATACTTATACCATGAAGCCACTCCAGCATTTTTTGGTCGACTTTGCTGAAGTGATTTGGCTGTGCTGACTGGGAAACAAGATTTCTGATAAGGAATTACTACAACCTCTTAGATTTTGGAGCTTGTGCGTGCCAAGCCAGACCTCTGGACTCACCTGCTTATCTGAGTCTTTCTGAGCTGTAAGATATCTGTACACAGGGAAGTTCATGCACACACTGGCCTGTAATGGTACAGGAGTTCCACAGAATTACTCATGCTCTGCATCATCGACTGCTCCAGGACATCCCAGCCATGGGCTGAGCGTGAAGTGAAATCCAGCTCAGCTGTAGCTTGCTGTTCAGCTCACAGGGGTTTGCAAACTGAAGCTTTTTAACTTGAAAAGACAAAGTGGGTGATGAGGCCTTGAGATTGTGAGAATGTTTTTCAGAGGTTTGATGGAGGAGGAAGGAAAACTGTTGATTTTTCAGTGAGCTCAGTGGCAGGTGACTGAGTTCATTTCTACTCAGTGAGTGACCCAAGCTTGTCCTTGCCTTTAAGCCGGTTCTGGAACCTCTCCAGGCGCTTCTCCAGAGCAGGGAGGTGTCTGTGCAAGGGCAGCTCTGGGGCTGGATCCTCCTGCCCTGTGATGATTTGGTTTCCTGCAGTTATTCCTTGTCCACACAGCAACCTCGTGGGTGCCCCTGAGAGTGTGAGTCCTGGGAATCCCCGGGATGATCCTGGGCTGGGACTGGGAATGTGCCTGGGGCCATCCCTCCTGCTCAGCCTTGAGGCAGAGCTCCAGGAGAAAGTGCACGTAACCCTCGATGGCACTTGCCTAAGGGGACATAAACCAATTAAATGTCAGATGTCTCTTGGTTTTTGTATTAGGTTAAAGATGTGTCTGGTCATGACCAGAAATGGGCTCTTAAGAAGGAGTCTGTTCTGGTTTAGTGCTTCGTTTGGAAATCTGTTTTGTGGAGACAGTTCCCAGTGTTGATGGCCAGGGATTTGCACTTTGTGCTCACAGGAAAATTCACAGAATCAGAGAATCTCCTGAGCTGGAAGGGACCCCCAAGCATCAGAGTCCAACCCCTGGCCCTGCACAGCCACCCCAACAACTCCACCCTGGGCATCCCTGGGGAGCCTGGGAAGGACTTGAAACTTGACCATTTGGAAGATAACCCACAACACCGAGGTGCTCTGACAAGCTGTCCTGTATTTTCCCCAGAGAACTGTGGCAA
The DNA here is from genome assembly GCA_013399195.1 of Dicrurus megarhynchus. NCBI lineage: Eukaryota > Metazoa > Chordata > Aves > Passeriformes > Dicruridae > Dicrurus > Dicrurus megarhynchus. Next base: position 853,605 of record VXAD01006245.1, read on the forward strand.
TTAGGAATCCCGTTGTTCCCGTGTAGAGGATAACAGGGTAACATCCTTAATATCCCATCCTGTGGGACAGGGTGGGTGGCTGGGATGCAGCAGCACCTCTGCGTTCCCACCGCAGCGAGAGCCTCTCATCTCAAATTTAAGAATTAAAAAGATCCCGTGCAACCTTTGTTGTCAACACTCAAGGCAGAAGAACTGCAGGGTTGTGCTGGGAGTCCTAAAAGGGGGGAGAACGATGGTGGCATTCCTGGGGGAAGGCAAAGTGTAACCATTTCTGCCACTGGCACTTGAGCAGAGCTGAAGGGAAGGGCACTCACAGCTTCGCTTACCTGTCAAAACACGGGATGAGCTCCACATTCTGGAGCACCTCGGTTCCAATATCTTCATTTTTCAGCGGCGCTTTTGGCAGTGTGACAGAGTAGTTTTGATTCAAAGCAGATCAAATCAAAGTTTCTGTTATCTAGAGGTTAAAGGCCACTTACTTGATTGGGTCTAAAGTCCAAATTAAACAGCCAAAGTGACCAAGCTATTTTAGTTCTGAAACATCTCTTCTATTTTTAGGTTAGAATGTTCTTTTTATAAATAGTGGAAAATTAAACACAGACCCTGCTTATGAAACAGTGTTTGCACTTGCTGTAACTTACAAACTTTTTCATAGTTGAAGTATGTCTAAATTAAGGACTTTGGTTCAGCTATCTGTCAGAAGATAAGGAAATGGAAAAACATTTCATCTCTCAATCTAAATTCACTCAATTTGCAGAAGATTTCTGCAGATTGAAGTTTACTATTTGTTTACTGCTGTCAAGATTTGCATCAATATATATGGAATTTGAAAAGCCACAACTTACATTTCCTTGATCCTTGGGTTTAAGACTGGGATTAAACTTTTGGCAAACTCGAATGAGCAAAGATTTCAAATATTTCTGGTTATTTGGAGGAAAACCACCACTATTTAATACCAGCTATTTTGGGGTTTTTCCTTAATATAAAAATCCTTGAGATTTTCAGGCGCTGGGGAAGAATGGCGATTAGAATTCGCAAAGCTGAGAATTATTTGTGGAAGACTTCTAATTTTATTCATATGCATGCTGTGAAGAGATGCAGTTAAAGTTTGCCTCTCAACCCTCTGGTCGTGGCACGCTTGGACCTCATCTTGACCCTGAACACGTTGGAGACACACAACTCCTCCTAAAATGTCTCTGTGTTGTTGTTGTTGCGTGCAGGGGTTACAATGGTCGACACCGAAATGCCGTTTTGGCCCATGAATTTTGGAATCAGCCCCGTGGATCTGTCAGCCATGGATGATCACACACATTCCTTTGACATCAAGCCCTTCACCACTGTTGACTTCTCGAGCATTTCCTCGCCGCACTATGAAGATCTCCCTCTGGCCAGGACTGATCAGCCAGGCCTGGATTATAAATACGACATCAAGCTCCAGGACTGCCAAAGTAAGCTTTTCCTTTTTTGAAGAGTCTCCTTCGTGTCCACGTTTCCTTCATCCCCTTGCAGGTGTGCTAGCAGCAGCAAATGGATTTAGAGGAATTCAGATCTCCTGTATCAGCAGAGATGTCCTTGCAGGGCAGGCAGAAAAGACACAATACCCATAGCAGACCTTCACCCTTCCAGAGCAGCAGCTGGAATTTAGGAAAGGCATCATAAAGTATCCAGAATTACATTTTATTACACTCATGAAGCCCTCCATTGTCTCTATTCCTGCACCTTGTGTGCAGCTTGTCCTTTGAAGCTCAGTGCACACAATGCAGAATAAATACCCTGGGTGTTCTGTATGCCCAGCATACAGAGCATATTAATTATTAATATCTGCAGCTTTTAAATTCCAAACAGCCTAAGAAGCTGATGGCATAGAAATATTGGCTGCATCTGAGTCACAGCGTTGTTACATCTCCTATCACTGCTACTGGTTATCTGCTTGCTGTGAAACATGCTGCTCTTTCACCCCTTACACTGAAAAAATTACACTAAATCCTCCTTTGAGAAAGGAAGTGACCTATTCCTAAAGAAATTGTTACTGCATTCATGCTCAGAGTAGGAACGTGAGGTTGCTGTGCCTGGAACTCTTTTAAGGATCCGCTTCTGCTTAGATGTGGCATCACTTTTATTTGTAGTAATCTGCACAGGAACTCTTTCAGGGAATTCTTGCTGGGGAAACTGGTGTTTAATTTTGGTTGTACAGTGAAGCAGGTGCTGTGTATCTCTGCATTACTGCTGTAATAAATGAATGGACATTTTCTCCAGATAGTAATTTATTTTTCTTTTCTTTAATTAGGAATATTCATAACATTTTAATGCCAAGTAGTTCCAAAGAGTGCAGTAGAGTTCAGGTGGCATAAATCCTCCTCATTTTTACTTAGATAATTTCTTCCCAGTTTATTTAGGAATAAATCTTTCTAGTTTGTATAGTGTAGCCAATCTGGAAAAATAAAAATACCTTCTTTAACACTCTGTCTGTTCCATCACTCCTGATGTAATATAACTGTCAAATGTCACAGCTCTCTCTTATGACCGGTGATGATTGATTCAAAGACATCATATTTTTGAGTTAGTTTGAGTTAGTTCAGTATTAGAAACTGCTCTCTTAATTAGAAACTTTCAGAAGAGCAAATTTATCTCTAATCTGCATCCTGAGTTGAACAGTTTTCCCCAGGAGAGAGCTAAGTTTCTTGAAATATCCAATATTATTTTATCACATGCATATATATATTTAATATATTTATATATATAATTGAATAATATATTATTCATTATATAGCTCTATTAGACACTTGAATATTTTTTAAACCAGATTAGTCACTCCAGCCCATGTCCCTGTAGGAGTTTTTCAACACCTTAAAGTTATAAACCAGATAGAGACTGAGTAAAGCCTGAGTTCTCATACATTAATTTTTAATATCCATCTTCAAACCATTCCACACTGCAGAGCTGAAAGCTGGATCTGTAATACACTTTCTCCATCAGAATCTGCCCTTTCCAGCTTTTCCAGCCAGGGAAATGCAGCTCCCATCCCTCTGCAGCCTTTGTCTGCAGCCGCCTTTGCCGTGGAGCAGACCCGGGAACCCCATCCCATGCCTGGGATGCCCTATGATCATTCCTTGCTGCTTCTTCCACGTGTTTCATCGGAGTTCACCACCAAACTCTTCTCTGTGCACAGGTGCCATCAAAATGGAGCCTCCTTCCCCGCCCTATTTTTCAGAAAAAGTCCAGTTGTACAACAAACCTCACGAGGAGTCGTCCAACTCGCTGATGGCCATCGAGTGCCGCGTGTGCGGGGACAAAGCCTCCGGCTTCCACTACGGGGTGCACGCCTGTGAGGGCTGCAAGGTGAGCTGCCACAGAGGCATTGCCCTCAGCATTTGATACCATTTTCATCTAAATAATCACTTGGTGAAATCACACCTTCGTGCTTTTTTAAAAAAAAAAAAAAATCAAAAGTTTTAGGTCTTGACGTACGTTTTCCCGCTTGTAATTTATGACTTAATAAGCGGGAGTTTTTGAAAATGTGGCTTGCTTTTTGCTTGTTGATGTTATTGATCTGTTCAAATTTTTTGTGCAGTTTTTCTCTTTCTTTCAATCGTGCAAGCATATTTCATTGCTGCTGTCCTGGAGGTCACGTGCAGAAAATCTGAATTCTTAGAACGCGGCAAGAGCAGACTCACGCCCAGCTCCAAATCTCTAAGCAATTTAAAATTCAGGCTCTGTTATTCTGCTTGGTTCGAGTTTCTTTACCCAATTTACGTGTTTTAGGTGACTCCAGAGAAGTCTAATGGTATTAAGAATGTGGCTTTCTGCTTTAAAGCTTCCCTGACTTTTTTATCTCAGTGATATTTAGTGTTTGTAACATCCAAAGGACAAATGAATGGTGTAAAAATTGCAGTCCTCAAGAATGAGAGAAGAAATGTCAGAGAATTAAATTATTAATAATTCATTGAGTTCGAGGAAAAACATTAGAGTTTAATGTGAAATTCCCATCTTCTCCATTTGCAGTATCTTGAGGAAAATAACTTCAAGTAAAGAACCAATCCAGAGCTTAAATAAAATTCTCAGCAGTGAATTAGGAACACACATAAAGCAATAAGTATGAAGTAGATTACTTAAATTACAGTTACTTATATAAATAAAAGTTGGCTTTATGCTTTTCCTGTTATTATTCCCTGTGAGGAGAAAATAATTTTTACAAGGAAAAAATGGTGATAATTCCATACAAACCTTATTAATTGATTATGACTGACCCGAAAAAGCATCTTTATACTGTGAAAAGAGAAATAACCTACAGCCTTTTTCATTTACTAGAGATGGAACTGCTGTTGGCAGAATTTTTGGTTTGTCGTGGTCAACAACAAATTTTCTACGTTGCTAGTGAACTTTAAATTTTGAAAATGTCATGTTTGGTTCATAATAATTGTCCCACGAGCAGCAGGAGTTGTGCTCTTACCTTACATCCCAAATGTCCTTTAAACCCCACTGATTCCCTAAGGCTTCTCCAGTTCTTTGAGAATTTTACCCCTCTATCGAAGTGAGCTGGAAACAACTGGTAAGAGCAGAACAGGAGCAGAGAGGATGGTCCCAGGAGCTTTGCTTCCTGCGGGAATCCATCTGATCCAGAGGTGCTCTGGATGTGTGCAGCAGGGCCAGGTTGGCACAGGCAGTTTCTTGCGCCCCTTTCCATATTTTTCTGTTTTCTCCAGGGCTTTTTTCGGAGAACAATCAGGTTAAAGCTGATTTACGACAGATGTGATCTGAACTGCCGGATCCACAAGAAGAGCAGGAATAAATGTCAGTACTGCAGGTTTCAGAAGTGCCTCGCCGTTGGAATGTCACACAATGGTGAGTGCACGTAGAGCTTAAATCAGCCATGGCTCATCTGAAAAATAACGGGGAGCATCCACACAATTACTGAATGTGCTGCTTGAATGGCCACAGTCTGCAGTTTCTTTACAGCAGGCAGTTTAGAAATCCGTGTCACAGAGATTGCCCTGACTTTAGGAGCCTCTCTGTGACTGGAGATTGCCGTCAACATCAAAAGCAGAGAGGTGGAGATTTGCATTGCTGGCTGTAATCCATAGTGTAACACCTGAGTTGGTTTTACTCTCCATCATTCCTGCTCGTTGGTAGTCCCTCCTGAATATATTCCTTGTGTAATTGCTATTTTTCACTTCACTGTCTTGTCTTCTGACCAGACGCTTTTTTTTTGCCTGCTGGAGCTCAAGATGCCTTTCCTTAAAAGCCAAAACCTTAATTGTGAAAGCTGGGTCTGTAGAGAATGTGCTGAAGCTTTGTGAATTACAGCAACTCGAATCTGCTGCATAGGTCACTCACCAAGGGCTGCTAGCATCACTGAGTTAGCACTTTTCATGCTAAAACACAGAATATTTGAAATGAACTGGCCGAATTTGTACAGTTTTAAAAATCTCTGTCCTCCTCCTTCCTAGGACACCCACGTCTGTGGTTGCCTTCTTTACCATAAGTAATGGCAGGAAGAATATCACAACACTGCTCTCTTGCATAGCATTTAGAAGAAAGTCCCTCTGAACTTTAAAATTAACAGAGCAATTCATGTGGAAATACTTACGAATGTTTGGACAGAAAGACATAATGAAGATTCTTTGTTGCCTTGCTTTGGCAAAGCTGAGTAAAAACAGGAATTAAATGTCATAACATAGAGACTTATGTAATTCTAAGGGTAAAGAATTGGAAACATGACTGGGAAAATAATTTCTCTGTGGTTTTTTTAGAACTTTCATTATTTTCAGTATAAAAAATGAGTGTGCTGTCCCCAAGAGGAAAGCTGGACTGTGGTTTGCAAAGTTAATACATGCACTGAATGTAAATTGCTATGGGAAATGTTTTGCTAATAGAAAATACGGTTTTCAAATTCCTGGGATGCAACAGTAACGCTTAAAAATAAATCTAATTTTGAAATGCTACTGTGGGTATTTTTATAGTAATTCAGGAGGGGTATTATTATTATTATTATTTATTATTATTATTATTATTATTATTATTAATTTTCAGGGTGCATGCCAGATTCTCCCCTGGCCTGGCAGCACAGCTCCTGGTTGTGCCAGTGGGATCCATGGGCAGTTCCATCAGGAAGGGGATGGCCCAGACCGTTCTCTCTGGCTTGTAACATGTAGAACAGCTTTAAAATTATCATTTCACCTGCCATTTGTCCCTCTTCAGCCACTGCCCAGGCAGAAGCTGTGGCACCAGCAAGGTTATAGGAGTCAGGAGGAGGCAGGAAAAGGGCAAAGCCGTTTGCCCCAGGGCTCCAAGGAACATTTTCCTTTGCTCCAAGCAGGAGTTCTCCCAACAAGGAGTCAGTGTTTCTATTCAAGTATTGCCCTTTACTCTTGCCTTTTTCTTTTTGCCCGCCCTGGTTACATTGCCTTGCACAAAACACCCTCATTCCTTCATCATTTATGAAGAAATTTATAAAAAAGAGCTGCATTTCACCCTTGAGGGCCCAGAAGCACCCAGAAATGCAACACTGGATGTGCTCGAGGACACTGAGGCACATTTTTGTGTTACATCCACAGGTCCCACTTCAGCCACTCGGGTGGGGAAATCATCTGAACGTTAAATTCCTTGAAGCAGAATTTGGGTTATTTGTGCCTGAGGGTTCCAGTCTGTGCCTGTCCTGGTGTAGATGTATTATTGCAAAATGATCAGGACAAAAGGGGGACTGCAAGGAGACGCTCGGCAGCTACAGCCACATTTTTTCACGTATAAATGCTACATACCACTTGGCTAAAGGTTAAAAAAGACAGTGGTGTTCTCATGCTTGGAATATTGTTTTCCTTTCCTTCTCTAGCCACAGTGCTGCTCTGGGTTTAACCCTGAGTTGTGCAGATTGGGTTCTGAAGCGCCACTGAGGAGAAGCCTGGTTCTTTAGGTTTAAAAATGTCATTTATTTTGTCCTCTTCTGCTAAAAGTACTGCTTGTATTAACCCAGTTGCTGTAATGGAAAAAGGGAACACATGGCAATGTGTCTTTATCATCAGTGCTGGGAGCAGGGGATTGCTCAATCTGGGCACATGCCTCCAGTAAAGTCAGGCAGGTATCCACCCTGGCTTTACCTTGTGTTTTCTAATGTAAGAAACTGTATTTATGGGCTGTTTGGGGTCTCCTTCACTATCAGAAATAACCCCGACCATCAGAAGAGTGGTGTCCTACAGGACACTCTGTAAACAAACATCTTTTTTACATTTAACTTCTCCAAGCAGTAAAATCTGGGGTGAGGATAAATATTGCAGTTTTTCCACAGGAAGCCCAGGGATAGAAGGCAGCATGTAGAGACTGACTGCATTCACTGCTGGCTTCCTGCTCTGAGGTTTGGAGAATCCTGCAAATGCGAGGGCAAGGAAAGGGAGAGATCCCAGCTGCAGGCTCCTGCCCAAACCTGCAGAGCCTGGGATTACTGGGGAAGAAGCTGCCACCTGAACCCTTCCACCCTCCCAGCAGCGGCAGCCAGCCGGGTTTCCAGAGCTCTTCCACCACCTCCCAGGCTTCTCCCTGCCCTTCCCGACCCTACTGATCCCCTTCCCAGGCTCTCCTTTTCCCAGCCTAACCTCTGTGTCATCATCAGCCCCTCCTTCTTCTCCCCTCATCCAAAATCCCACTTCCCCAGTTCCTCCCAGAAACCTCCCACTGCCTGACCTCTCCCTGATTTTTGTCTCAGTCCTCTGAAAATGACAGTGACAATGGTTTTTTCCAGAAGGAAGCTATTAGGCTAGTCCCACAAAATTGATTTTGCCCCCAATTTTGCTTGCAATGCTAACAAGCATTGAACAGAATCTGCTGGAACTAATATCCCATTTATAAAATACATTCTAAACATGAAAAAAAAAAAATCCTATGTCTATGAAGTTGTAAGATGGGAATGCTTGATTGACAACTCTCCTTGCTGTTAACAAACTGTTATATTTAAAATATACTTTATAATGAGATGTTATATTTAAAATATACTTTATAATGAGATGTTATATTTCAAATACAACATTTGAGTGCTGATCACCTTTTCTTTTGGTGGAACGGAGTCCTCTGCCAGTGGGATTCCAGATTCTGAACCTGCTTTTGCAAACCTCAGCTCTCAGGAACGGACCCACAACAGAATCCTTTCCTGCTGGTGTTCAGTATAATTTAATAGAAAGAACACCCAGGCAAATGTGAAATATCCATCATGTGTCACTCAGAGACTGAGTTTGCTGAAAGAGGAATGGAGTTCAGTCATAAAAATAAACAGCTTTGTTTCTACAGCCATGAAATAAGACAACTGATCAATAAATATAATAATACATGAAAAACAGAGAGGGGGGGATGTCTTCTGGCATAATTATTTATTCTTGGAAAAAAGTGTCCTGTTTGCCCATCAACACATTGCAGCAAACTCATAGAAGAACAGTGGCTGGTTGTTTCCAAAATAAACATCCCTGGTAAAATCATCTCTGTATGATCTTAGCAGCACTTTTCCTTTATCCAAGGAATGCACTAATCACTGAAAAAATATTCATAATATTTCTATTTCCCCCCAGGGCCAAAATGCAAACCTTGATTTCTTCCTTCCGTTTTTTGTTTTGATGCTCTTTTGTTCTGTTTTGTTTCCATAAAACAAAATACCTTCTGTTTACTGAAATATCATGTGATAAATCACTCTTGATTTTGATGGCTCATTTGAAACATTATCCAGTCAGTCCCCATATGAGTAAATAGTGTCTTGGATGGGAAGCACATGGACAGAAAAGTAGGAGGTTCAGAGGAGATTTGGTATCGAGCAATTTCAAGCTCAGGTGATGAGGTAGAACCATTTCCTGGTCTTCCAATACATAGAGGTACCATGAAGAACTCAGCCTTTTCCAGCTTTTTATTCCCTGTACAACCTTCTTCCCCATTCCTTAATTCTTATGGTAACATTTTCTAGCACTTGCTATGCTAAATTCTGCTTGAACTGTTTAGGAATTTATTCCTGCAAGGCATGTGAGGGTTTTGTTTCTAAACAAATGAAGAATCCGAGATCCACACGGTGATTTGCCCAAAACAATACAAGGCTCAATGGTGGTTCCTACCCTCAGCCAACAGACCTTTAATATCTTAAATATTCTTTACATTTTATGTAGATTGGAGGTAGAACCAGGGGGTTCCACTGACAGCTGACAGCAGGTTTGCATTTCTAAGCAGGGTATTGTCATGGCATTGTTTGAGCACAGAGATGATTTCCTCTTTGACACTGGTTTGTTTACATTTCTTTAAAGCTCTCCAGCTGTTTTGCCTAAATTACCAGAGAAACCCCTCTTTCCTTGCTTGCCTAACCCTGTTTTAATACGAGCTTCAGCAGCCCACGGGAAACTCAAGTGTGCTTCGTGAGAGGGGCAACTGCAGGCGCAGAAAGGTGCCAGAAAACCTGTTTAAATGTGCTTTTCTGAGGTGTAACCCGTGTGATGTTCCTCAGCCATCAGGTTTGGGCGGATGCCGCAGGCGGAGAAGGAGAAGCTGCTGGCAGAGATCTCCAGCGACATCGAGCACTTAAACCCCGAGTCCGCCGACCTGCGCGCGCTGGCCAAGCACTTGTACGACTCCTACATCAAGTCCTTCCCTCTGACCAAAGCCAAGGCGAGGGCCATCCTGACAGGAAAGACGACAGACAAATCAGTCAGTTCCCTCTTCTTTTTGTTTCTTCCTTTTTTTCCAAGTAAATGAGTTACCAAGTTGACAATGAAGCTCTTGAAAAAAAAAAAAAAAAAGACAAAACAACAAACAAAAAAAAAAAAAAAAAAAAAACCCACTTTGCTGTTGGCAGTTACATATTTCAAGCTGTGTCTGAAACACAGGAAATGTTTTTAGATAGAATAAGTAAACATTATTTGAAAAAACTCCAAGTTCACCTAATAAAATACTTGAAACCGGTACAAGAATTTGAAGGTCATCTTAACCTTTTTGTATTCTCTGATCCTCTCTTCCCGTTTTCCTTCTCCTTGCCCAGAGGTTATCTCCCACACTATCTGTTTAAGGTGGCTCTCTAGCTGTCAGGAATTGCCTGCTGTCCTATTCCAGCATCCCTACCACCGTGTGTTATCAGCACTGGCTGCTCCCTAAGGAATATTCCTTTTCCTAAGTGGCAAACGACTGCAGCCCCAGCACAGCCACCAGGCTGAACTGTGGTGCTCATCCTTAGGATGCTCTGATGATTTCCTGCTTTCAGCCAGGTTATCTCAGGTCAGACCAGGGCCCTGTGTTGGTGCAGTTGGAATTTTAGGAGAATGGACAGGAAAATCTTGGGAAAGTAAGGAATAGTGATCAGTGTGTTCGTGGGCTGCCTTGCAAGCTTCACTGGCAATGCATCACAATCTTCTGTATCTGTGAGGGGAGGATAAATAATATCTGACCATTTCAGTAGGTTTTAAATTTGGACACTATTTTAGTACCTAAAGAACAAAATAGTCTTCCAAAACTTACAACTCTTATTTGATGCTATTTTCTAGAATCATTGGCAGAAATTTTACTGTCAGTATTACAACAGAGACTTCTGTATTTCATTTTCCTTCCTTAATAATTTCAAAGACAGCAAAGAACTTGGAGGTATTTCAGGCTCCAAAAAGGTATTTCTTCCTTTCCTTAAAGGCAACTAAAATACTAATTTCAGTGTTGTCCAGAAATTGGTTGTACCCCTCACATAAAAGCTTTAGGTGTGGTGGGCACTTACAATGTGAGTAACTTTTCAGCATGGAATATATAAAGTTTGAATTGGCACCGTTTATTTATTCTGCAGAAACTGATGTGCAGCCTGGTCATGTCTGAAAGTTCCACCACTGCAGTTCTCACCCAGTAAATGTGTAATTACATCAATTACCTTCTCCTTTTTTCTTGGAGGTTTTTAAACTTTGGCACATTAGAAACAGCAATAAACCAGCAGACAGAACCCAGCTTTTCAGTGCTGCCAGTTTTCAAGTCTGTTTTGAAAATACCACTGAAAGAGTGACAGTATTTAATGGTTACAACTTCCATGTTTTTATCAATGGATTTGGTGCTCTGCAGCATCAAGCTGTTTACTATGGGTAGAGTTTAAATTTCTGTTATTTTTTAGTTGCTGTATCATCTGAATTAATTCAAAACGTTTGGATATGCAAGTGAGTGCATCAAAACTAGAATGAGTAACTCATCATCTCCTGGGACATATACAGAGCTCATGTGACATGAGATTCCACTCACAAGTTCATCTGAAACTTTATATTAAAAAAATCTTCAGCTATTTTGAACTCTTTTCTTGATTTCCATCTATCATCAGCAGGCCAGTGGTGTCATACAGGCTTTCTAAAGCACACGGGCATGGACATAATAATGACTTTTTGTTGTGCTTGGTGCTCCCACTAGAAAGAACAGAAAGAAATGACCTAAAAGAACCAAAATACGCATTTTGAAAGCATCTTCTGCAGTCCTGTTACTCCACTGTTCCCCGTGTGTGCACATCCACGTGTGCAGATACGCATTTAATGGTTTTGCTGCTGCCAAAATGTCATCACCTCTTGAGAAATTCCTTCTCCTCCTGCCTTGTCTCAGTGCAGTGCAGTTTGCTGTTTCAGTTTCACACTGCAATCCTCAGTGCAAGAGGGAGAATAATTCCTCCCTCACACACTGTCCTCCCTGGAATGTCAGGGGCCGGAGCTGTGGCTGCCCGTGGGGACGGGGACAGCAGCAGCGCTGGGAGCAGCAGGACATGGATTTCACTGACACCCATTCCTGGAGCTCTCTGTGTGCCCAGCAGGCAAAGACAAAGCTGCCCTCCCCTGCCCCTGCCCCTTCCCCTTCGCAGCTGTGTGCTGCCTTTGGCCCCTGCCCGGTGACCAAACCCTTCCCAGGCTCCGCGGGCGCAGCTCTGGGATGGGAGGAGGATGTAGGTAATGCCCCTCTGTTGGCATTACCCCCTTCAGGAGGCACCACCAGGAGCTGTTTTCTTTTTAAAGATTCCATAATTTAGCACTGATTAGATTTCAAAACTATTTTAATCAAATAGGAAGAGGATTTTAGGCGTTTCCAGAAGCTGATTCTGTGGGAAAGGACTGCTGACTATGGCTAGAAAGGCTTGGATTGTTTTTGAACCTGTTCTGCAACATGAAGTGAATATAAAACCATGAGATTGAGCACCCCTCTAAGGCATTAGAAGCTGCAGTCATAAATGACCTTAAATTTTAAAAATTATTTCTCTAGTCCAATTGTTGGAGTATAATCCCTTGTATTTTAATTAATTAATCAAGTATGTTAACAAACCTATTCATATCAGTGGGTATTTGCTCAGTGCAGCAAGGAACTATTTAATCATTAATCCTCTGAGGGAAAGATTCTTCAAATAAATTTGAGAAATCCTCACAGAACTTCTTTAAACCCAGGAGCTTCTTTTGCATATTCTGGAACAGATTGTTTCCAGATCCTAATGGAAGTATTCTGGCACTACTTTTTCTGAGCTGCTTTCAAAATTGATTTATTCCAGTTGAGTTTATTTCACAGTCAGACTCATTCTTGTGTTCTGAATTGTGGTTTGTATCATGGTATTTGTTTTTTCTTTCCCAAAGACAAGCTGAGTGGGTTTAAATAGATCCTAACTTTGTTATTTTTAAAGGAGTTAGCAGAAAAAGGTTACGTTTATCAGATAATCAATGCCATGAAGCTGATATTACTTGCAGTGTTTCCTAGGATAGAGCATGAAAGTAAATAAAGGAATCAGAATGTGAATATTCTCTGTCTTTCTACAAAAAAAGAATGTTGCTGTACACTCATTAGATTCTGTTTGATAGAAGCCATTATAATTCAGGTAAAAAAAGTATCATTTTAACCTTTTGTTAAACATTCCAAACTTTGAATTCTGGAATTACAGAGCATTTTGTAAAACAAAAAGCAAACAAACAAAGGAAAAGGCAAAACTCCTGGATACTTTAAACCAGCGTTCCTTCCCCCCCCTTACTTGGCCTTTCTGTGAATCATTTCAACACTGCTAGGATATTTGCTTTTATAGGTTTAGGACAATTTAACTGTTTTGGGAACCCTTGATAGGTCCCTCAGAGACGTCTGAGGGGTTGCTGGTGAGTTCCACCCCTGCGGACGCAGGAGTCGGACGCCCTTGGGAAGGACATTTGGGAGTAAATGGACTTTTCCTTTTGTTTCCAGCCCTTTGTTATTTATGACATGAACTCTTTAATGATGGGAGAAGACCAGATCAAGTGCAAGCACGTGTCCCCCCTGCAGGAGGAGAACAAGGAGGTGGCCATCCGCATCTTCCAGCGCTGCCAGTTCCGCTCCGTGGAGGCCGTGCAGGAGATCACGGAATTCGCCAAGAACATCCCGGGCTTCGTGAATCTTGACCTGAACGACCAAGTAACCCTCCTGAAATACGGGGTCCACGAGATCATATATACTCTGCTGGCTTCTCTGATGAATAAAGATGGGGTTCTTATATCTGATGGACAAGGATTCATGACACGGGAGTTCCTGAAGAGCCTGAGAAAACCTTTTTGTGACTTTATGGAGCCCAAGTTTGAGTTTGCTGTGAAGTTCAATGCACTGGAATTAGATGACAGTGACCTGGCAATATTTATAGCTGTCATTATCCTAAGTGGAGGTAAGTGCTCTCTGATTTATATGAGATTTTATGGGACAGAACTGACACTTTTATCTCCCGTGCAAACAGCCAAGCGCTCAGCACTGCAGGGTGGGAGTGAGTGCATTTACACAGAGGTTTTTTTAGTCATTTTCAAATTTCTTTTTGTTGTTTGCCCTTTATTCAGTTCCAGACAGAAACTGAAAATGGAAATGACCCGATATTAGTGATGGAGCTGGAAATGCCTGCTGAGTCATCAGTTCATTTAGGCTGAAAACAAAATCAGGGCTATCTTTTGGAAAACAGGAAGGGTGGAATTTCACTGGCAGGAGCTAAAATTCTGCAGGAGATCTTTTTTAAACCTGCAATTAGGTTGTGTGGCTTGCTAATGGAACACAAATAGCTTTGACTCCAGAACAATTCCAAAGGACGGGGGGTATTGGGCTTACAGGGTTATGGCGCTTTCCATTGTTCCTTCATTCGTGCAAGGTTTTGTTTGCCTTTTAAAAGGAGGGGGAAATGCATTTCTCAGGAAAATGGTGGTCCCCTAATGCCTGGGAAAACCAGGCATCCTGTGTCTGTTCAGAGTCCCTCAGCTGCTCTCTTTGTGTTATCTTCATCCATCACTTTGAGCAAAGCATGAATCTGAAAGCCCAGGTACCACCCTGCACACATCCAACACCTCACTGGGAAAACACGGAATTGCAGCTTTTCTGCAGGCAGTCGGTGTGTTCTCTGTGCTCCTGAGGTGCTGTCACTGTTCTGTGTTGTGAATCAGTGATGGCCACCAGGATTTATTTCCCTTACACACCTTCAGACACAGATTCCAGGCACGTTGAGGCTCTGTTACTTTGGCCAACACTCCCAAGGCAATGATGTTGCACAAATAAAATCCTGCCCTCCTGATTTGTGTGTATTTTGGCCCAACATGGAGCTGCACATATCCATGGCAGGAATGTGCTGAATGCTCTGGATTCGGCTCCTCCGCAGAGCAACGCCAGGTATTTAATATTAAATTACATTTCAGCAATCAAACACAGCCACAAGCTCTGCTTCTAAACATAGCCCTGCTGCTGGGAGGGCACTGGCAGGTAGAGCTGCATTTAAATATTAAATTATATCACCTCCAGTTCCTCCTGGCACCGTGTTTCATTCAGGAGAAGTGGGGGGTCACAGTATGGTTTATCCTGCTAATTCCACTTCCAACAAGAACTGCTCCCAGAAATTTCCTTGTGCAAACCTTGGGCAGTAATTCAGGGAAGGAAAACACCTTGCTGGTGTATTTTTGGTTGGCTTTGAAGGGAGAGGAGAAATGGTACAAGCCTACCAGGGCACTGCACAGAACATGCCAATATTTCTCGTTTTTTAGTATAACAAAATGTGACTGATGAGAAAAAAGCCTCTCAAAATTCACTCCTGACTGCAAAAAGGGAACTTGCTCTCTGCAAAGCCCTGTCTTCAGCAGTGTTTGGTTTACTCCAGAGGAAATAGGAATGATGTAACCAATCTCACACTCTAGATTGCAGGAGGACAGTGATTCACACACAATAATTAACGGTGTTGAAGCAGATTTATCAGCATGTCTCTTTTTTTTCAAGAATAATTTGTAAACAGAGATCTGTAAAGGACTAATGAATTTTAATCAAGTAACTCTGTAGCAAAACTCTGAAGCAAATCCATAGAGATGTATAAATCCACATAAATCTAAATCAGTCCTTTCTAGGAAGATCATTTAATTGCTTGATAACAAAGATCTTTTTTAGAACTGTTTTTTTTTTTTCCAAAAAAGCATGAGAGCTGCTTGAAAAAAAAAAATGAGTTTATGTTTTGAAAACAACTAAGCTTTGTTGCCAATTAGAGAAAGCTTTTATCATGGAATTTACAGCCAGATATGATACCCAGTGAACTGGATGCATTCTGTGGGACTAAAACATCTCATGTGATATAAAACTGAGTCCTACTTTTCAGCTGTCTCAGATGTTTCTGTAAGAGCCGTACCCTTGCAAAATTGTATATCTGTAAGAACTATTTGAATACAGCAGGATGATTTCACTGAAAACAGGATTTCAAAACCAGAGTACCTGGAGGACTTGACTTGCTGCAGGAATCCTGCAACGCTTAAGTCCCCTCACAAAATCCAGTGTACAACTGTCTTTAACAGAAAACCAGTCTGTGAAACCCAGAAAGATCCCAGCCAGGGGATTGCAAGGAATGAATCTGTCATTACCTAGTGAAATTATGCTAATTCTGCTGGCTCCAGGGGGGCTGGCTCTTGTGCAGCTCTACACAGAAGAGGAGAAGGGAAAGGGAAGGATAATTCCAGCTGGAACATTACACACAGAAAGCTTTTCATTGGGAAGTGTTTGGAACTTGCCACAAATCCTATAAAACTGTTCAGCCTTTTGATAACCAAACAGCTGCTTTTGCATGTTATCTAAAAAGGCAGAAAGCCCAAATCACAGCCCTGAGAAGCTGACAAATTAACTGTAATAACAACAGATGGAAAGTACTCCCACTCCCACAGTTGATTTTGCTGTTCCTGAGCTGCTCAGCGCAGCCTCTCTCTGTCTCAGCGGTTCCAAATGTTTCTCTGAACTCATTTTCTGAAGAGCTGCTCTTACTGTTGGTGCTGTAACACAACACAGGTGGCAAACAAAGTCTTGTATTCCGAATTTAGTGCTGATGAGACAGAGAGGCTGTGTGTGAGCGTAGGGTATCACCTTGTTTGTGCATCAGCAATGCTTTTTGCCATCAACAGCAGCACCAGCCTCTCCTTACAACATCCCCTGGCTGGGGTAACCTTAAAAGACACACTTTGGTTAAATGAGATTTGGAAAGGTGTTTTTAGGAGATAATCTTCCTCTGTGCCTCTGAGACACGTCCTCAGTCCGTAGTGAGTGCTCTGCACACGTGGTAAAGAACTTGAGGCATCTTTAAAAATATCCCATCCACCTGAGCTGGAAGTGAACTCTGTCACGAGCAGGTTTAAGGAGAACGAGTTGGATGGCTCTGTTAGGGCAGGACAGATAACACCCCGAGCCTTTTGGGGACAATTCACATTTGTGAACTGAGCAAACTCAGCTCAAAAGGGAATTCCGTAGCATGTTTACATGCATGGACACAACGTTTTGTGTGTTATCTTCTGCAGGGTTTGGATACAGGAAGGTTTGGATACAGGAAGGTTTGGATACAGGAAGGTTTGGGGCAGGGTGTCCCTGTAAAGACCCACACTCTGACAGCCCACGTGCAGCCAAGCTGGTGTTTAAACCCAGAGATGTTTCTAAAGTCACTTTTTCAGTTTTTCTCTGGGTTTTTAACCTAAATTTTAAGCCACAATTCCCTGCTCCTGATTCCAATAATTTTGCTGCATTCTGAGATCAGCAAAATTTGAAGTTTTATCACCAACAAGTGATTCCTGTTACACTGCCACACAAATCCTGCTCTTTCTTAGAACAAAGAAATGCTTTGTAATCAGAGCAAGAACTGCAGATCATCACTGGAGGCATTGAACCAAAATCCTGGTGACTACAACACATGTGGCAGTCTCAGAAGACAAACCTCAAACTGCTGAGTCACGTCTGCCTCAACAAAAGAAAAAAGAAAGGAGCACGTGTGTTCACTCAGCCAGATCTTTGCCCGTTTTCTCATGCTGAGATTTTAGAATGTGCATTTAAATGCAAAATGCACTCAGTCAAAGCTATTAAAATGTAGAGACTTGCAGATGGCAACTTCATGTGTGAGGAACAGGTAAAACAGATTGTAATTGTTGTTAGGGGCATGAAAGAGGCATCCAAATAAGTAAGTAAATGAACAGATATTTCCCCCTGAGACAGTACAGAATATCAATTTACACAAAGTGGTGCTGCTGGCACTCAGAGCTCTGGGGTTATTGGCCCTTCACAGTCACTGTGAACATTTTCTAACGTAGGACAGTTTCCTGCAGAGTTTTCAAACCCAACTGAAGCAGCCATAGGACAGTGAATGAAAACATAAAGATGTGAATAAAGACACACAATACACAGAAGGGAAGCATGGTGCTCTCCTGGCATAGCCCTCGTGGTTAAAGGGCAGCCTGGAGATAGCAAATGAAAAATCTACACTTCAAACAACAGCTTGGTGTGTCAGAGAGGATTAAAAGCAGCATCCAAATCACTCTGAGTTCTCTCTCAACTTATCACACCAACCCTTTGGCCCTCTGTCACATGAGAGAGTCCTGCCACAGCTCTCTGGTGTTGTCCTTCACTTCCCTCACCGGTTCCCTCTGCACTTTGCTCTGGCAGCTTTCAAGCAGCACTTTGGTCTGCCAGCCCCCCAGAGGCTTCCCCCACAGGGTCCCATCCAGTTCCACGCTCCCATCCCAGTGTTTTCCCATTCCCCATTGCAATGGTTCCCGAGGCTCACTGTTAATCATTCATCCACTGCCCTTTTCTCTGCAGGGCACATCCCTCTGCAGCTCCTTACTGCACCAAACACGCCTTTTGGTACAAAACCAAATTGGTCTGGAGCGTGTATATTTAAGAGCTTTTTAGCAGCTTGAAATATACCATAATAGCTGGATGTTTAAGCTTTTGCCTCTTATTTCCTTTTTTTCCTGATTTAGATAAGTTTCTTGGAACAGAAACAGCATTTTCCTCTGCGAGGGATTTTTACTGAGAAAGTATAGCAAACTGTCAACACCCAAAAAACACTGCCCATATCCTGAAGTTCTCATTCATGAAAAATCTCTCTTGCCTTCAATGGGAATTTTCCTTCCTCTTGAATTTGCTTATTTAAAAATAACAGCTGATGATGATCTCCTAGGCTTTTGTCAGAGTCATCTTTTCTGCCTCTGCTTCCACTGGGTCATTAGAAAACCATCAGAATGGGGTTTTCAAAGGGGTTTCAGGATTTCAGCCACTGCAGTCTCACTGAACTTCAACTGACCTCGGGCACCCAAATTCAGGGGGTTCCTGATAAGTTCCAGACCCAGTGGAGTTTCCTCCTGGACTCTGAAGCACAAATATTTGAATTGGGATTCACTCCTGAAAACCTCACACCCCAAAAAATTCCCACCACAGAGGAGCAGGGGGCAAATGGAGATGAATCTCAGAGGAAATCTCGAGGCCACGTCTCTGTGCTTTTCTTTCTGGTTTTTTCTATCCCTGCACACTGAGTCATGCCCAGCTAGCTCAGAGTTCAGCTGCAACACGCAAGGAAAATTTAAAGCAATCGCATCCCCAAATCATTAACAGCTTTGAAGGGCTGAAATTTGGGATGTGTCAGAAAGATGTCAGCTCGATTCTGCAGCCCAGGCAATGCATTCAGGTAATGGAAAAATAAATACCTAACATTTATGGAAAATTCTTTAGGTATCTGAAAAAAAAAATTGCTGGAAAATATTGCCAAAGGAAATGAGTAAAAAGGAACCTTTTGTTATGTTTACTGCCAGACTTTCTGAACCAGATTTTATGGGGTTATCAGTTGAATGGGATAAATGTGTGATCTCTGCAAGACAAGCACATTGGCAAACAAATATCCAGGTTCATATTCAAAATTACCATTATTCCTATCTCTGAAAAACTCTGCCCAGACCTCACCTCTTGGAGAATTGAGTATCCTTTCCTGATCAGTGACCTTTGTTTTCATGGCTTGAGTGTATTCATTTGTTTTCCTGCCAGCTTTGCCTTTTAGTTTACACTGCAGTTTTTTTCCCCGTGAAGTAAAACCCTGATGTATTTATAAAGAGCTTTGTTTTCCCTCAGCCTTTTTTCCAGTGTGCAGCACGAGTCCAGCTGAGTTAGTAGAACTCTATGCACAGAAAGGTTACCAAGATCACAGGAAATAACAGCTTCTTTTTTCAGTTTTTAATAGAGATCAACCTCTTGTCCTTGCTGAAATGGAATTATTGCCTTGGGGAAGTGATTCAAGGCTTGCAATAGGCGCTGCTTTTTATTGATCAACCTATGAAATTAACTTCATAGCTACACAGCAAATGTTATTTACATTTTTGACTCTTTTCATTATGATATCTGGGATGCATGACCCAGTATTAAGTATTTTAACAACAACAAATTCATGGTGGTCACTGTCATATGTGAGGATGTAACAAAGTTAAGCAGCTTTCACTGCTTAGACATTCAACATTTCATTAACTTTCAGTGCTGGAGAATCAAATAATTTATTACCTCAAGTTAGAAAACAAATGTTACGAATTCTGCTAATAAAAAATTGCAGCCACTTAAGGATGTATTTGGGGACAGGCCGAGCTAACAGAACAGCTGTTATGACGAGGATAATAATGGCTAAAACAGAAAGATTTTTGCTTCTTGCTGAAGAATAAGCTGTGGCAAAGCTGCAAGGAGCTGAGTGGGGCTGGAAACATCCCCCAGCCTCCTCCATGTCCTGGGGCGTGAGCCCAGGAGAGGCATTTTCTGCACAAGCCACAGCCACTGGTCTCCACTGCCATCAGTGCCTGAGCTCATGGGCTGGTGCAAAGCTGTGCTGAAACCTCCTAACAGCAGCTGCAGCTGGGGCGTGGAGAAGAGCTGAGCCTGTGATTTTTAAATCTCCCCGGTTAGTCTGGCTGCAGAAGTTGAGTTTATGCCTTTTTTATTAAATTTTGATGGGTTCAAATCCACCTTAGCAGGAAACATTTTTAGTGGTAGCAAGGACGTGCGGATCCATCAGAGCATGTGTTGGTTTTCCAGAAGTGAATCACCTGATACAGACTGTTTATCCCCTGACTATCTCACTCTTTTTTCCCACACATACTCCCCGTTTACTGTGGAAAATCCACTGGAGCAGAGTACAGACCTGTTCCTGGACCTGCACCACTGGAACTGTTCCCAAGACTCTAAAACTCCTTTGAGCAAATCCCAGTGAAATCTTACAGACTACCTGATGGCCAAAGAGTGCCCAGGAAATGCCGTCTGTAAAGGCTGAATTTGTGTCGGTGCCCGGCCTCAGTCGGCCTTGGCACACGAGCGAGGGAGGCTTCAGCGCTTTTGCCCATAACTCAGTCAGAGGTCACAAAGCTGCCATGTAAAGGTTGTTTATTCTAATGTTATCTATAGCTGCGATGTCCTGCACAGCAGGTGCATCTAGCAGGAGAAAGTAGCGTAGAACTGCCCCCCAGATGGGCGTACCGAGATTTTTATACCCCGTTACAAGTCCAACCAGCGGGCGATTCGTGTCATTATTTACAAATTTATACCAATTAATTCTAACCTGTTCTAGACATGCAATTTCCTGTCTTATCTCTATTCTACCAATCAATTTATGTCCTCGTCACCAAGAATATGGAGGACAGTGAAGAAGAAGAAGGAGAAGGTGACCACACCCTTTAGACTCCATCTTAACCCCCCTGTACATGTCGTACCCCCATGTACATGTTATCAGATCTTCTATATACTACATTTCGCCCAGTGCAAAGTAACTATTAGTGCTTATATTACACTCTTGTGGCTTGCAATCCATCTCTCAGAGTTGGTAAAGTTCTCCAAGGACAAAGATCAAAGGCAGTGCCCTCTGGGGCACCCCCATTTCGGGGTGTCAGGTCCCCTAAATTAGACAGAGACATGTCGTGGGTTCCGACAAATTTGCTCGGAAACGTGCAAGAAATTAATGCGTGGGCTCGATGTGATGATGCTCATAAACCCCCCGCTCTTTTCCTCCCCCAGACCGCCCAGGGTTGTTAAATGTGAAGCCCATCGAAGACATTCAGGACAACCTGTTGCAAGCCCTGGAGCTGCAGCTGAAGCTGAACCACCCCGAGTCCTCGCAGCTGTTTGCAAAGCTGCTGCAGAAAATGACGGACCTCAGGCAGATCGTCACGGAGCACGTGCAGCTCCTGCAGATCATCAAGAAAACCGAGACAGACATGAGCCTCCACCCGCTCCTACAAGAGATCTACAAGGACTTGTATTAATGGGCAGAGCAGTTCTTAATCCCCTGACACAATGTATGTTCTTCAGATTGCACTATTTCTTTGAGGGAAAACTTTGCATACCTAAGAAATTACTGTGAAACAGCATTTAAAAAGAGAGCTTAGTATAGTAGATCTATTTTATGCATATTGTTTATAAAGACACATTTACAATTTACTTTTAATATTAAAAATATCTATATCATGAAATTGTTGGCAGTATTTTCAGAATTAATTTTTTAACTATGTTATTTCTTAAAATTGCTTGTCCAAGTATGATCGATGCTTCACTCGAGTTGGTTAAGCATGCAGTTAAATTTTCAACTAAATAAAAACCTTTCTCCTTGAACATTTCCAGGGAAATGTTTGAAGTATTACGTTCGATTTTGTGCTCCCAAGGCAGCAGCAAAATAAAATTCAGTCGCAGACCAGTGTAACTTCCCGGGAGAGTTTCAAAGGCCAAAGGGAGGAGTGTCAGGTCTGACAATATTTGTGCCTTCCATAATAAGATTTGACACTGACTGAGCTCTGTAAAGGGGGCTTGGTGAAAGGAAAAACTAGGCCCCTCATTTTGTGGGCAAACCCAAAAATTAGGTGCCATTTCAAGAACTAATTGAGGAAGGAATACGCACTGCTCAGCACTCTTAGGAAACAGAGTCTTTTTGATTCCTCTGCTCATGCAAGTCCGAGACAGCAGCTGCTCCCCAAGGCCTCAATTCCCAGCCCACAGCAGCCAGAGCTGAGCTGGAACAGGTTGGTACAAACCTCTTGGCCTGAGACCTTCCTGAGCTATTTGATAAACTGCTGTTGGGCAACAATCAAAATGTCACGGCAAATTGCCATGTCATGCCAAATTAACCCCTAAACAAAAGCAAGGTTTGGATTCATTCCTGAAAAGGTAAAGCTGTGATGGAAACCCTGCACACTTTAGTGCAGCTTGAGCTCTCAGTGTTCATCCCAAGGATGCTGGGAGATGTTCCTGCTCTTGGGGCTGTTGGTTTTCTTGCGTGTGCTGCCCTACAAAGTCACCCAAGAGTTCCTCAGGGAGCAGAGCACAGCAGGGTGAACAAGTTTAACAGAAGATAAATTTCCGAATAACAATGTCATTTTGGGGTATTCTTGGTACTGAGGTTCACATTTCACCTGCCCACATCTGATAGTTTGTGAATGTGACCCCTGACAAAGTCCCGCAGGGGGGACCCACACTGGTGGACCAGGAGAGGGAATACTGGGGAAAAAAAGCCACTATTCATAACTTAACTATCAAAGTGAGGAGAGGTCCCCAATTGAATATCCTTGGTTTCCCCTCCATATTCCTATTTTATTTATGTAGCAAAAAATGTGCCTTAAACTTAGTGAAACAAGTTGAGTGATAGCTATGTGGACAAAGAGGTGATGTGGGTGTGAGAAGGATCTCCAGGGAGTACAAACTGGCTTTGCTCCTAATGTAGACCTCAAACTGAGACCTTGAAACTCTTAAGTCAATGCAAATTATGCAATAAAGAAGCTGAGAGGGGTAAATATTAAAATGAATCCTTCAGCTCATGCCTTCTACACCTGGAAACGCTTCCTAGTGCTCGTTTCAGGTAACCCCTGGGCCTGAGGTCAGCAGTGAGCGTTGTTCCCACCAGGAAGTTTGGGGAATTGGATCATTCAGCCTCCAGGTTTCAAGCCCAGGGGTGGAATTGCGCTGAGATGAAGTCACTGTGAGGCTGAGGGGAACAGCTTTGATCCTGCCAGGCTTGCAGTGAGATCATTTCAGGTAGCTCAGAAATGGTGGCCCTGGAGCAAACGCTGCAGTTAATGCTCAGCGCTGCACGTTTGCTGCACATTTCGGGTTGTTGCAGCTGAGCAGGGCACTGGCAGCAGTCACATGCACACTTCTGTGGCTGCTACAGTGCAAAGGAAAACACTCTCCCTCTGGTTTAAGTTGTTTTCCACGGTTCCTTTGAAACGTTGCCGCCCATCCCTCCCTTAGTGGGGGAGTTCGGCAGAGCTCGTCCCCTCCCGCCGAGCACGGATCAGAGATGAGCTGGCACTGAGATGGACCCCAGCTCCAGCACTGGATTCCTGTAACAGCAACACACAGCAAGAGCCATTAGTCTGAGCCTGCGTTTCACAGACAATCCAATTTCCCACTGGCTTCCCTAGAAATGGAAGTCCAGAAGTCGTTTCAAATGAAGAGGAATTCTAGGGCATGCCCTTACAGAAGTAATATTGAAAATGGTTTGAACATAAGTGGCAGAGATGCTCTGACAGGGAAATGAGTCCAGTACTTTGTTAAAGCACTGGAAAAAAATCTGTGCAACCCAGCAGCACATTAACCAAAGAGCTTCATTCCACTCCTGCAAGGGCTCATATTTTTGAAATTCAGCAGTGGCAGCGTCTAAGCCACTCAGTCCAAAAATTCCCGTATTTTGAGAGTGGTAATGGAATCATAATCCTAACAGTTCTGCAGGAATGGGTGTTATCCTTTATGAGGATGAAGGGACTGGATGCCCAAAAGCCTACACTTCTCTTTCAACTGTATCAGCTGCTCTAGTAAAATATCTTGTTCTCCCTACACCCTGTCTTCTCTCACATATTGATAGTTACTCACCGTGTTTTCCTCAAGCCATGCAAAGTGTTAATTTTTTATGTGAGTTACTAATCACTGACATGTTCTGATTCTAAGCGGTTACATCATGGTTGAGAAGTTTTGCCTGAAATACTTTTCTACAAGAACAGGTCTTAAGGGAAAAATGTTCATTTAATGGACAATTGCTGTGTACTAATTTAGAACAAATGACTGTTATGAGGATATGAAAACATTTTCTCAAAAAATAGCATTTTCTCTTGTGAATTATATTCAGAATTTTGATCTAATTGTAAATACTTTCTGTTTCTATGGGACTTTATTTATTAAAAACAAAAACTTGCTAATGGGAGTTCATAAGTAGGTTGTCATACTTTCAGACTCTCTGGAGTTTTGGGTAGAATGGGCTACGCCATAAATGAACAATTTGGGTTTTGATCTTCAGTGCTACTAAAAACATTTAACAACACAAAAATAGAAGCAGTCAGCTGGTACATGGCTGCCTTTGAAAGGCTTCATTTCTCTGGTGTTGCACTGCTCCTTAGTCATCTGTGCACTGCATCATAATATCCTCAGGGATGGTGTGGGATCCTGCAGATTCCCACAGGCTTTGCAACTTCTGGGCTGTTCCTCTGTCTTGTATTTCACACTGATCTGCTTTTTCTGTAGAAAAGCTGGAGGTAAATGGAGTCCAGAGAAAGTCACTTGGTGTCCCTGCACACATGCAGCCCCTTTCCCTCGCCCTGTCAGGCATCAGAACGTTCCCTGTAGGAGCTCCAAGGTCCCTGTTCAACAGGAAAAATTCCCTTCTTCACACCAAGAACACTGGTGACCATTTCTCCAGCAAATATTGCTGTGAGGGCCTGGGCTGAAAGAGGAGAGGGAAACATTTCCAGCATCCCCATTGTTGTGGCAAAGGCAGCCCAGACCATTTCAGTCACGGTTTCCATAACAGCGAGGAAAACCCGTTTGTCCCCCTGGTGCAGGTGATTGGCCACCCTTCAGCACTCCCCCACAGAACCCTTCCCCAGCACAGCCAGCCCTCAGCACCCCAAAACACTGGAAAATGGGAAATGGACTTCCCAAGAGCTGCTGTCCCAGCCTGTGGGACTGAGCCCCTTCCCTCAGCACACACACCACGGGTTCCAGTCGCTGTGGGGACAGATAAGCCCTGGGGGGATCAGGATTTAGTATTTGAGTTGCAATTGTCAACTCTGTCTTGAGGTTGAGTACCTTTTAATGGGACTTTTTTCCTTTTGAATAAGAGGTGATACCCCTTAAATGGATGTAACAGCGACTCTGGAAACACAAGCAATGCAAAGCTGCAGCTAGAGATTTGGAGGAGGAGGAAAACAAAAGCCCCCGCAAACACCTCCTGGATCAGCAGCTCAGTCACACACCTGCCAAACAGTTCAGGTTCTCATTCGAGCACTGGCAAAAAAATCTGTCTCATCATAAATCCCATTCCAAGTGCCCTGTCTGAGAACCAGGGTTGAAAATCAGCTGCACGGGGGTGGGTCCGACCCCAGGGACACCAGCAGTGTGCTTCCATTCTTCTCAGCACTACCTAGCCCAGGAAACGATGACTGTAGGAAAAACAATTTCTGAACTTCTGCATTTTCATTCTGGTACGCAGGGTAGGGATAGGAAATTCGGCAGCACATCTTCAGTGGCTTGAGGTAAACGCTCATCAGGCAACGACTGACCCAGCAAAGGAGGAAAGGAGGAAAGGATTCCACAGCCCTGGGTGCAATATGATAGTGTTAGACATGTGTGTGTGCAGGATCTTACAGCATTTTACCCTTCTTCTTTGTAAGAGCCTCACGGACTTGGTGTTTGCAAGAGGCCTGAGTGTAACAAAGCCAGCAAACAGCATCTATAAATTGATATGCTCCCAAAATAGGAAAGGTTCCATTCACAGTGCCTTCCACTTCATCTCTTTATTGCTTGGTGGGACAAATATTGAAGTAGTGCAAGTCTGTAGCTTGGCTAGATCATAGCAGGAATTCTCTGGGCAAGTCTTGCTCTGGGCAAGCAGTGGTCAAGGCAGTAACTGTTAGATTTTTGGGGTTAAATGCTTGAGGATTTCTTTTAAATGTGGCATTAATTTGCTTCGATAGATTTTTTTCAAATGGCTGAGATCAGTTCCCAGCTCTCAAATGGGACGAGTTTCTAATTAGGATTTTGCTAACTGAACATGGCTCTCAGCCCTGCTTTAGGAAAGGGTAAAGCCAAAAAAGAGCTTTAGCTGCAAGTGAAAATAGCCCTTCTGTTGAGACACACACTGGTTAAGGGCTTTCTTTTTAATTATTAAGCTTCCTTCTTGTGTTGGAAATGGGGAGCATTTTCATAACAGCATTGGCCAAGAGGAATATCCATTGCTCATTATGTTATATGCTGTTACCCAACGGGGTTTTTTTAGTTCAGTGGAGACAGCAAGGGAAAAGTGAACTCTCCAGAGGCAGGGGAGGGAAGGAGGAATACGCAGCACCATTGGTTCTCACACTGGGAAGAGCTGGCAGTGCAGGAGAAGATCTTGTCCTGCTTGCTGCAATGATGATTAAAGCATTCTGTTGTGTCAGCATATCCTCAGTTTGTTAGTGCTAACTCTCAGCTGGCCATATCCTGCCAGATTTGCAAGCAAAGCCTGCCAAGCCATCTCAACAAAAATGTAGCTTTAAATATTATAAATGATGCTGCATTTTGCAGTGGAAATGTTTCCTGAAAAGGCTGTTCCAAAACATCCTTTATTGTTGGGGGAGGGGAGTAAAAGGGGCCTGGGAGAGGGAGGAGGGAGGAAAAAGAGCTACTTTTAATAGACTTTTTTTTTTTTCTTTTGAGGCCAGAGATTCATTTCACATCATTCTGTAAGACCAAATGGATATTTTTTTCCCAGTGCCTATAAAATGTTACAGTAATAATTTTGTATGTAAGTTTTGGCAACTAAGCTGGAGTGGGAGGAAGGACAGAGGGCATCTGATTTTCTAAAGGATTGCAGTGAGGGGTTTTGCAATTGATCAGTTAGTAAAACCTTCTTGGTGAACATCTGCTTGCTGGCAGGGGAGATCTGTCTTCTTCCTGTTGTAATAAATGAACAATCCCAGCAGAGCCAAGGAGGTGGCTCCTGTAGGGAGGGCAAGCTTTGGGTTCCAGATCTAAAACCAAGGATTTGGGTCTCTGTGTGATAACAGGATCCTGTCAGGAGCTGATCAATGACATCTCTCTGAATCAGCTGCTCTTGGTGAACTTTGGTTGCTGGGTTTCCTGCCCGTGACACAGAACCCAAACCACTGAACATTTGTGCAGAGACACAAATTCAAAGCTGTTCACGTCCAGACTTCCAACTGGGGTCCTTTTGCACAGGGAGGTCCTTTGGGAAAGAATGCAGACTCACAAAATTCCTTCACAGTTCAGCCTCGAAGCAGAAAAAATGAAAGGAAAGGAATGATCAGAGTCATGCAGTCAGAAGCAGATGAGGTTGTGTCCAGTCCAAAGGAACAGGTTTGTTGCAGTGTGCCAGAATCCAGATTATGTTAAACTTGCTCTTAGCTGAGCTTTAATCAAAATATTTAGGAGCTCTTTGGCTGAATATTTCCCCAGCTGAATATTTCTTCTTTTATACTTCTTTTCTCTTCAGTTTTCGCATTTTAATGTGAATTAATGTGATTAATTCTAGACTGGTAGGAAACTCACAATGATGTGCAGGTTCCTCTGCATCTGGACTCTGCCTGCACAGCTGGAGTACAAATATTTGATATTTGTAGTCTATAGATTTTTACAACAAAATGTAAACAGGGATAATAAAATCACATTTAAAGAAGATGGGACTTCCAAGGTGATTGCAAGATCAATCTATGGAATAAAATTCCATGAGCCCTCCTATTAAGCTTGCACTTGCAGATCTGTGGAAAAAGACAATGCAAAATGACTATCAGAGACAGGTTTGCTCTAAATGTTAGAAATAAAACATATTAAATGCTTAGTAAATTAATAGCCTTTTTTACTTTGCAGTTTTTATTGAGAAAAATTAAAATGTATGAAGGTTCTTCACCTTCTTTTCTGGGTGGACTCTACAGTAAGGACTCATTGCCTTTCCCATGAAATTCCAAGGGGCAGAGTCTGCTTGCAAGTGTAATTCAAACCTGGTAAAACGTCTTTGGTGGCAATGGCACCACACCAAAATGAAATTACAGGGGATGAAGTCATGCTCAGAAATTGATTTTGAAAACATGACAGGGTTGCAAGGGTGGCTCGTAGGAGTTACACTTGTAGGGGGTGCTGAACAGGGCAATTTTGGCACCCAGCACTAAAAGTTCTGTATCACAAAGAGGGTGTTTTCTGATGTCAGCTATTTGTGGTTCCCCAGAGGCATAACTCTTAATTTGCTCTTTGTGGGAGATTGTGAGGTGTTCACCTGCCAGGCCCAGCACAAGTGGTACCACAAGAAATTGTTCATGGTGGAAATTATACAACTTAACCCAAATATTATAACAGAAAGGGTTGGGTTGGAAGGGACCTTAAGGAACATCAAGTTCCAATTCCCTGCCATGGGCAGGGAGGAACCAGTGGGCTGTAAAGCACCCACTGATGGATTTTCTTTATGATCTCTCCTCTCTGTTTGCTCTTCACTTCCTTTGGTACACAATGAAGCTGTGCTTAACTAGCACCGAGCCTGGCATGCAATGAACCCAGAGCTTCACTGCAAACTGCCCAGTGCAAGGGAAGAGCCTCCAGTCTGGGATCAAGCCTGGAATGGAGAAGCTGCTCGTGTTTAGAGAAAAATCCCATTTGTGTTACGAGTGACACCACTCAAGTGTTCGTGCTCTGGGTTCTGTTCACTCTCAATCAGACAAGGTTTCAATTAAGAAGTCTTTGAGGCAGGATTTGTAGGGTTGGCCTCCATGGAATGATGTGTAAATGAGTTTCATGGCTCCCAACCATCACCACACTGTCAGAGGGAGGGGTTTGGGTGCCCAAAGTGAGCAGGATTTGAACCTAAATGGAACACTGGGGATACCTGTCCCAAAAACGCAGAAGGGGTGTTTGCAGAACAGTAAATGCAAAGTATTTTGAAGAATAAATCAGGCATTAAAAATAGTGAAACAGGGGTTGTCATGAGCACGGTGTGAATCCCGTGCCAGCACTGCCACCCTGAGCTGGGCTCAAGCCTCACTGAATCCCCGTGGCCGAGAAGTTTCTTTCTGTACAGCCAGAATCCTCTAACCCCCACTTGCAGGAGCTTTATTATCCAGTTGTGGGCATTGTTAAAACGAGGGAGAGAGGAGATGCTGTTGTCCCAAGGTGCCTGCCTGCTCTGCCTGCTTCAGATCTCCCCAAGAAGCCGTCCCTGCACCAGGAGCGGTGCCAGCGCAAGGCGGGGGCCAGCCCCCAGCTCCTGCTGCACCCCAGATTCTTCCCATTGTCCCCAGTTCCTGTCCCCTGCATCCGGCCCGTGCCCTTGCTGGCCGTGAGTGCCTGTCCTGCTCAGACTTCTGGCACTTTGGTTTGCAGCCAAGGGGCTGAGGATACGAATCAGAGCAGCATTTCCTTCCCCCGAAGCCACCGTGCCAGGCCAGGGGAGCTGCGCAGCCCCGGCCGCCCCTGCCCTCCCCGGCCATCCTGGGGTCAGGGGCAGCCGTGCCGTGCCTTGGGAAGGAGCATCTTGGCAGCTCCAGGAGGAGCAAAGCTTCTCCCAGCAGCTCTGGGTGGGAGGGAGCTGAGAACCCTCCCGGGCACTGTCCCTGCCGAGTGTGGAAACAGGAGAACCCTCCTGCAAAAGCAAATCCACATGCAGTCCACAAAACGAGGCTTTAATCTGCACTGGGGCAGAAATGAGACGGTTCAAAACTTCCATCACTGCATCAAGAAAAGCCCTTGTGAAGCTCAGTCAGGCTCCTGTTTTGGAGCACAGTGCTGGGATTTAGTGTCGCTCACTCCAGCAGGTATCGGGGCCATTGCAGGCACCTCCTCTGCCGTTATTTTTTCTGGTGGACCTCTTGCACTTTGCACAAATGAACAGACACAGAAAGTCACGGTGCTCATCTGGAGGGCAGTGCAGGGACTTGAAATCCTGCAGGTTTAATTCACTGTCCTCTCCTAGTTTGGCATCCCAAGGTCTGGTATCCAGAAGTGCTGAGCAAAAAGCAGCGGGACCCTGCACACTCAAACACGGATTTCAGAGCCTGACACGGGCCCTGGTGTTGAAATGCTTGTGCAATTCACACAGCGAGGCAGTGCAGGGACAGCAGCGTGTCCAGGAGACACAACAAACATTCTCCTTTACATCGTAAGCAAGCCTTCCAGAAGGAGGAGATGGAGCTGTTGCCCAATCTGTCACGGTGCTTGTCGCTTGCTGTTTGTTTTTACTTTTTTTAAAGACATTCCAAAGTGCCCAACAGATTTCTGGAGAAATGTCTTGCGCACATTTTATTTTTTTTTTTTTTTAAAAACAGTGACAACAGCAAAACAAATGAGTCCCATGCTGCAGATCAGACAATGTTTCTTAACAGGGTTTTAAAGCTTGTTGTTACACAAATACAATTCCAGCTGCCAAGAGCCAGCTAATATATTCTTGGCATGCCTGGTGAGCCTTAAATCACAGGCAGTGGGTACGTTCTGCCTGACAGCCGGAGGAGCAAAATTTCACTCGGGTAGGTGCAGGGTAAAGAACTTTTTGTTCAGAATAAAGCCTGTCCCGCTCTGCTCAACCACACAAAGCCTCCTCGAGCTCAGGAGCTCCTTTTGCACGTCAGGACTGCAGGGCACAGGGATGTTGTCATACGATTGTATCTCCTGATTTTCTTAGAAATTGCCCCAGCTGCGTTTTAATGCTGCTGCTACAATTCCAAATGAGTGATTGCTCAATGGGTTAAGAACCCAACATGTTTTATTGGGCATTTTAATGTGTCTTTCCAATGTGGTTTGCAAAGATAACATCTCAGCCTGCCAACTGCACCTTCACCAAAGGAAACTCGTTGTTCTGCCCGGCCCTTCCGAGCTCCCTGGGTTTGCAGCACTGGGTTTACCCATCCAGAGGAGAAGGGGAGCCCAGGATTGCTCCTCCAGCAAATTGCTCCAAGTGCTTTACAACAATCAGTGCCAACTTCATTCGTTTCACTGCTGGGGGAGGCTGGAGCAGGGGGGCTGCAGGCGAGGGATCAGCCTCAGCTCATCCAAAAGCCAGTTGCACACCAAAGCTCATCCTCAATTCCCCTCGTACAGGATCTTCTCCAGGACACCGGAAAATCTTCCTTTTTCTGAGGAAAAATCCATTATAATTCACCACTAGAAATATTTTAATTTACAAACACAAAAGCTGACCTGGGACTGTTCCTTTAAAATTCCATTTCCCCAGTTGTGTCTTCTCTTAGAGGTGAGAAACTCTTTAAGGTTTTTTCTTTTTTTCTTTTTTTTTTTTTCTCCTCCTGGTGGTTTTGAGTGTTATTTTCTCAAGGCCTGAGTGTTATCCAGGGTGCCTAAATCCAGGTACCCTAAATCACCTCAGGTCAGTGTAGCTGATAATCAGTATAATTAATAATTTAATAATCAGTAAATTACAATTAATCTGTCTGGTGCTATGTCCTGTAAGCAACGCAATGCCCCCAGCTTCTGGGCTGGGGCACATCACTGCAGCTGACTTTTTTGGGCAGCTTTTTCCACCCTGGCTCTGAAATCAAACATTTCCCTTGTGTTTGTGCAGGCCCAGGGTGGGAAACATCCAGTGGTGTTCCAATAGCAAAGCAGAAAACTGCAGCTTGTGAGAGGCGTTAAAGGAGACGAGAAAAGATTCTCTACATTAAAACAAACCAAAAGATAAAAATCCCAGTGCTGCCAAGGGCAGATGAGGAAACAACAGAAGAATAAAGATTAATTGTTCAATAGTTTCTTTGCTTAAATCTTCACAGCAAAAGGTTAACTCCCACCAGCTGCTTAGAGCAATTAAAATCAGCAACAAGCTGGAGTACAGAGAGGAGGAAGAGAATAGGTTAAACACGTTCAGCTGGGTTAGACACATTCAAGTGAGCAAGCTGCAAGGAAATTTACCCTGGAGTATTTAAGGAAATAGCTAAAGCAATCTGACCCATTTAAATGGTTATCTTTAAGAACTCATGGATCACAGAAAAGTGAAGGCCTCAGAGGACCCAGGAAGGAAACATTTCTTTTGTTCTTTTCTTTCTTAAGAAAGGACCAAGAGAATTACAGGTTAGTCCAGCTTCAAACAGCTAATTAATCACTACTTTGTTTAACCATCCATCTTAGGATATCCAGCCAATAGCAACATAACAAGTATTTTTTGTCGAGACTGAAATCATGCCATGTTAATTTAATTTAATTTCCTTTTTTGACAGAATAATTGACCTTGTGAGTAAGGGGGAAGCAGTGCATGTGCTGTGACATGTAACATTCCTGTAAACAAGCTGGGGAAGCATTGAAAGCTGAAACTATTGCAGGTGCAAAAGTGGATTAAAAATTATTTTGGAATAGTTTATTTTTACCATTTTGCTGTCAAACTGAGAGATCATCCCAGCTGGGTTTGGGTGCCATTTGCTTAATGACAAAACACACAGTGCACCTAGAAATTCTAACTCCCATCAGAGACTTGAGCATTCTGGAGCCACGTTTTTAATTCAAGCTGATCCTGGGACATTGGGACGAGTGCCTGGAACCAGCACAACAAGGTGCAGCAACCAGAAATGTGAATTTTTCCCCGTAGAAGGCAGAACTCCCCCATGCTGTCCCCAGCCACGGACTGGAGGCAGTGGGACGTGAGGGTGTGGAGAGAGCAGATCCCAGGGCACAGCAGAGCTCTGCTGCTGGGGCTAAAAAAGGCAGCTTGGTGGCCAGAACATCTGCCTGGCTCACAGCTGGCCCTCAGCACCCCTGCCCATCGCTGTCTTGGGCTGGAATTCCACGGCACAGGCAGCCCTCGGGTGCCTGAGGAGGAGAACGGGGAAATACCCGAAGCAAAGCCCCTGGTTTCTCATGCAGGGCGTGGATTTCTGTCCCTGCAAGGAAGGTCCTGTTCCTCGGTGAGGGATGCCACCCTTCCAGTCCTGCCCCTGCCACATCCAGGCTGGGGTTTTCCTGGTGGCATTTCCAAGCCCTGGCTGCCAGGACCTTCCTTCCAGAGGCATTTTGAAACCCGGTGATCCTACGAATCTGCCTCTCCCTCCCATGGACTGACCCAATCTCTCGTGCACAGCCCACTGTTCCCACGAATTGCTGGAGAGGGAGGACTTGATGTTCCCCAGGTCAAGAAAAAGCCTCAGGAAATTGCAAAAAGTCCTAAAAAGCCGCAGTTTGTTTTCATAACATTCTTTTCCTTTTAGAGAAGTAATATTTTTTTTTTCCTTAACATTCTCCCTGATATTTCAGGAGTTAATGGACACTAATGATCTAAACACTGTGGAAAAAAGGATGGCACAAGACACTGGAAAGGTATCCTGGCTAATTAGCAGGGCTTCGTTTGTGTAGGAAAGAAGGATGTTTGATTTTCACCAAAGAGTCTCAGATTTATTTATTTCTGTCATCATCTGATTCTGAAGGAATTTCTAGGTTCCCTCCAGATCCTCTCCTTTAGCTCTTTGACTATACAAAGCAAAAATGTGCATGTATGTCACGGCTTGGTTTCCTAGTCCTTAATTTAAGTCTGTCCAAAAGCCAAGCATCCAATTAGGCTCCTTCTAGGCCCGGGGGGAGCTCAGCCTGGCACTGATCTCCTGCAGGGATCGATGTTCCAGGCTGGGCTTTGCCTCGTTCTCTGGAGGTGCTGCTCCTTCTGCAGGCTCTGGATGGAAACTTTAGATGACTAAATAAAAATGAGACAAATCCCAGCCTCCACAACCACGTGCCACCCCATATCTTCTTCCCAGTCATATCCAGAAGCTCCTTTCTCTCATTTAATGTATGAAATTTTAAAGAAATCTGCTACTATAACTGAATAATATCATCTATCCATGGAACCTAGCAAAGCTCACGTCATCCATTCGTTCTTCTCTCTTTCTTTCCCTTCTCCCCTTCACATCCATGAGACTTGTGAAATAACCTTGCATGGGGCAAAGAAAACCTGAGGCACAAGAAATTTTGGGTCTGCCTGAAAAAAAACGAGGATTTTACTCCCTTATACAACCCCTGCACTTGATGTGGGGGCATTTGCTTCTCCCCATGCTGGGGTGGCGTTGCCAAGGCTGTTCCCAAGTCTTCAGGGTGCCTGGGTGCTGCAAAGGTTTTGTGTCACTGGCTTTTCCTCTGACCTGACACTGCTGAAAGTGCTGAGATGGGCTCAGTCCCACCCAGTGGGAGATCCTGGGAGGGGGATCTCTGCCATCCACTTGCTCTTTACTCACAAGGAGATGGCAAAAGGGCTTCCAGCCCTTTTTCAGAAAACAAAATAATTGCAGGGTCTGTAAGTCCGAATTTAGAGCTCTCAGCTTGAATCCATCCCATCTGGAAATCAGGTAAGAGGATCAGACTGAGTTTGTGATACAGGTGGGATCTGATGGTAATATTTATCATAATATTCAGTAAAAATGGTTCAAATTTGCCTTTCCAAAAGCCTGATCCAGCCTTCCCTTGGGGCCCATTTCTGATTGCACTCTCCCAGAATGTTGGGTGCTTGGAACTGGCTGTTCCAGGTGACAGTTCCCCTTTTTGTTTCCAGCTGTTGCTTTTGTTATCAGAGGACAAGCAACAATACATTAAATGCTTTCTTAATGTTTGTTCCTCTTAGGCAATTGCATCTGCCATGGGGATAACATGCAATCAGGGCTGGAAGGAACAGCAGTGTTTGCAAACCATGGGTGGCTGAGCTGGAAATCTTCACTGGGTGCGTCCAAGAGCAGAAGGGGAAGGGTCCACAAGGCAGAATTTTCATTGAAGTGTGGTAGAATATTCAAATGTGGGAAACTTCTCCTTCAGCAGGAAATACAGAAAGCCATTAGCAGGTGGAATTGGGCAACAGATATCACACCTCCAGCTGCTGCTGCTCCTGCAGCCAGTGCTACTCTGCTGGCCCCTGTAAACGAGCTGGAGTTTATCACTTTCAAAGAGAAAAATGCTTATTCTATATATTTATGCCCAGACTGTTGTCATTAGCGAAGGTTTAAGCACTGAAACAAACAGTGGCTGCATGAATGACCTCCCCACTGCCCCATGACAGCAGGAGCTGCGAGTCAAGGGGGTTTAATCCAGGTGTGCCCCTAATTTAGCTGAAAGGTGTTGGGTTTTTTCCATCTCCCTGGTACCAGCATTTTCAGCCCCGGAGCTGCCAACAAAACCCCACCTTTGAGACAATAAATTGGCTGAATTTATGTTTAACTGTGTGGGAAGGTGCAGGTCACAGAGCTGCTCATAAAAAGCAGGAGATGGTGCAGCAGACCAGGCTGCAGTGGCACACAAAGCCTTGTGCCTTTGCCCTCAAATAAACCTCCAGTAAAAGAGGAAACTCCACAGAATGCTCTTCTACAGCAGCCACTCTTTCAGATTCTCCACCCCAGCTTCTGCTTTTCCCTTTCAGTCTACCAGGAATAGCTCGAGACCCTCAGCTCCTGCCTTGGAACAGGAGAATGGATCAGAAGATCTGTGATCCCCTTCTAGAACTTTTCTTCCGTTTCTCTGTTCTAGGTGTGGTATTCAGGTCCTTCACCAGCCCCTCCCCTGCTTTCCTTGAATCTGTCCCTGACATCCCAAGTGTTCTTTAGTGCTTCTTTGAGTTCCAGTCCTTCAGGGCTGAGAACAGCTTGATAATTCATTTTACCTGGAGTAACAGTGGGCACCGTGTTAAATTCAGCCTTGCTTCAAATCCTTTATTTTACCAGGTTTTCACCATCGTTTCTGTTTTCAAGTCACAGAAAACGAGACAAACACACACACTGGACCAGTTTAGCAGAGGCTGAGGGTTTCAGCCTCATAATCACCACAGATTTCCTTTGATTTATATAATTGATTTCAACACTTAAGTGAAGACAGTAAGTAGAACTATAAGAAAGAAATCATTCTTCTGAGTCAGTGCTCCTGGAAATCTGTTCCTGAAGTAAACCAAGGAAATCAGTGTTTATCTATTTTTCAGCACAGTTCTTTTCCCTGTTATCAGCTGCCTGAAAAATGTGTGCAATAACCTATAGCTGAAAGGAGCCTCCAGGCCTCCCCCTCAGGTTTTGCAGTTGCTCCCAGAAAATAGAATGATGTTTCTTTATTGCTCCCACACTGCCTGGGCTCTGTTCTGGAATGCACTGAGACCAACACACCGTTGGCCACAGAGTAACAGAGACAAGCAGGTGGAAAAATAAAATATGACTTTAATTTCCTGCCATCCACTAACCTCTCACTATACCCAAAGCAAAGAGGGATTTATAAATAAGGTCTCGCTTTTTGTTTGCCACTTGATTGATGAAGTGTTTAAGTAATTCTCACTAAATGTATTTAGAACATATTTTTCCCTGCCACGGCGTGCGCTTGGGTTTCTTCTCAGGGAGCTTGTGTTTACAGAGCTTTGCAAAGCCTGAACTGCTGGAGCTGAGTTCGCAAAATTCCTTGGCTTGCCTGTGTAGGATTGGGCATATAGACAAAATAGTGCAGTGACAATCTGTAAGCCGAGTGCCACCGCCCCAGCCCCTGCCAGATTGATAGCAGTGCCTCCCTGCCAGGTGATAAAGGAATGACGAAATTATCAGCCAGGGAACTTTGTGACTTCCAGGCTGTGCCGGGTCTCGCTGCAGCCGGGGAATCCAGGGTGGGTAAATGTGTAACCGCAGCCGGAGCAAACCCCAGCCCCTGGCGTGGGTACTGATTAACTGAGGAGCAGGAGCTCTGCTCAAGCAGGGAGTGTGGAGCCAGTGGCTCTTGCCAGAGTGTTCATGGCACTGTGTTTGCTGAGCTCGTGCTCCTGTGCCTGCTCTGAGAGCAGCAGCGCAGAAATGGGCGGTACCAAAAAACAAAAGCAAATAAACAAAACACTCCAACAGGACCGCCAAACTCAAAAAAAAAAAATTCGGTCTGGTGGTTGTTTCCAATAGGTTGTCACACTCCTGTCACCTGCATGGCAAACACGCCCTGGTTCATCAGCAGTTCCGTGGAAAACGAGGTGAGCACTCGGAGCAAAGCCCTGCCTGGACCTTGTATCCCCACGGGAGCGTTTCATCCCTGCCTGAAGGGCTGACAGTGAACCCCAAGGAGATAATCCCCTTACCAAACCCAGCTTGGACACTCCCCAAGCTTCAGTCCAGACAAAAAAAATGTGTAAACTTTCCTCCTTGTCCTGGCCCTGTTTGGCAGCAGGATCTCAGTCCCACGTGCATAAAGAATCTCAATCCAATTGCTTTCTCCCTCTGCTCAGAAGTGCAAGGTGCAGGCAGCTTCTCACAGGCACGACATTGCCTCTTCCCAGTCTGAGAAAGAACATACATTGTGTTGTTTCACTAAGCCAAACCCACGAGGGAGAATTGCTCTTAGGGTCAGAAAAAAATTGAGTGAAACAGAAGCACTTTTAATAAAAATAAATGCTGTTTTTATTCCCTGTTAGAAAAATTTCCTTCTCCTTGAAGGATAGAGTATTCTGTGACAAATGTTCTCATTCCTCTTTTATTTTTAATCCAGATTCCCAGCTGTGATTGGCCCCAGGTCACATGCTATTTGTTCTGCCTGAACATCCTCGGATGATGGCAGAAGTGGTTGTGAGTCATGTTCTGAGAGAGGCTGCCCTGCACATCCTGTAAGTCAGAGTGGGACAAACTCTGCAGCTCCAGAGAATCCCCGCTGCGTGCACAGGGAGGTGGTTTGTGCACATCCTGCCCCCACACACTAGCCAGGGAAGACTGATGGGGCAGTGGCCTTGCCTGGCTGCTGGCAGAGGAGGAAAAGCTGTCCTGGCAGCAGAGGAGGGGACAGCAGAGCCTGGGCTCGCACACAGCAGGGGCAACGTGCCAGCAGTCAGGGAGAACGAGAGGGAAATCGCTCCTCCCGAGGTGCTGCAGGACAGCTCTGTAAACAGAGTCGCCCCGTGAAGAATTACTGCCATCCTGCTGAAACCTCAGCAGTATTTGGGTAAACAGCTCGAGAAGTGCTGAGCAGAGAAGTGCTGGGGCTCGTGTATCCACCAGCCCTCTGCAGCTCCCTCTCTTGACTTCTGACTGTGCATTTTCACTGTTTCACTCTTCCAGCAGGCAGCTGGGTGACATCTAAACATCTTAAGTGGGCTAAGCTGCTCTGATCCCTGGATTTCTCTTCCTGCTTCCTTGTCTTGAAGGAAGGCTGTGAGTTTTTGGTGGCTGATCAGCCGGTGTCACTTTGTTTTATGGCTGCCTCTGGACAGGAAAAGCCTTTCCAGACACTGAAGAGTGAGTACCACTGAATTTATGGCTGGATGCCACTGCTCTGCTTGTGAAGATGGGAACAGGAGCATTCACTCCATGAAATATTTGCTATTTTTCCTAATTCAACAAAATGACCACTCATTTTAAACTTCTTGTGCCATCCACGTGGCCTCTGAGGCACTATCCTGCAATCAGTGCTGTGATGTAGGAGAGTACAGGATCCCTCACGGTAAAGGATTTGTCTTTGGGGCCATGGTGTGACCAGCAGGTTTTCCAAAGTGACAGGGGGTGATGGGGAACGTTTTCAGCCTGGTCCTGGGTGTGGTTCCACATGTGCCAGCCCGGCAGGCACACAGAGCTCTCTTGGGGCTTTTTGTGACTGGCAGCCACATCTTTGACAGAGGCGTGCTGGATAGCCAGCACTCCAGATTTAACACCCTGGCTCTACCTCACAACCTCCCGGGAGCTGGGGATACTTGATAGGAAGAATTTTTATTGTACTTTCCCAAGGAGCAGCTCTAAGAAATGCAATCAGTGGGATCAACAGCCAATTTCAGCTGCTTCTGCCATATTCCTCCAAGGCTTTGAGAAGAATGGCTGGATTTATGGAATCCTGCTCAAGTTATGTCCATTCCATTTGTTTCTTCCTCTTTTTGTACAGAGGAGATGGATCAGATCTCTGGAGAATGAAGTGTTTTTACCTACAGAACAATGGGATTCAGCAGCAAGGCTGGTTGAGAAGTCCCTCTCTGCAGACACCAGCCTGGAAAGCCACTCTTAGGGCCCAGGTTAATCCAGCATCTGTAACCATTCCCTCCTGATCCTGCTGAGCCTACTGAACACAGTGCTCACTACTTTTCTGGTCCTTTGCTGTAAGAACCAGGGTGTTTTCTGTAAATTTGGCTGTGCCACGCATACAGCCCATATTTCATCCCCTGGGCACTAATCAGTAGTTTTTGCTGGTACGGAAAATCTCTTGGTTTGTGTGCAATACGATGGATTCTTTTCAAGGAACGTTTGTATGAATTTTTTTCATACAATTTTTCCCTTTTTTTCATAGCATTTGTGTGAAGCAGAAATAACAGCCGCCTCCTGAAGCAAGGCCAGCACCAGCCTGTTTTCTAAGTTCTGGAATTATTATAGTTTAACTCAATACAGCTTCTGACATCTTTTTGTGATAAGCAGAGCCCCGTTGCATTTCCCAGCTCACCATGCCAGCTACAGGCATTTGCACTGAACCTGGGCCCTGGAGTTTTGTGTACCAGAAGCTGCAGCTAACACCAGAGCTGAGCTGCTGCTGATTAGAGATAATTACAGATTGGCCAGTTAATTTCCAGAGCAATTTTTAAGCTTTCACAGGAGGAGGAATGGAATAATTTCTTGTCTTAGCAAATGATAGCTATTTGTAGGCAACTGCATTAAGGACAGCTTTGCACCCAAATGAGTGACTGGGATAGAGCCTGAACTTGGAGGCAATCAGTGGGGATGGCTGAGGGGACAGTGACAAACCTCTCCTCCTCACGTTTTCCCAATCAGTTTAAATACAGAGAATGCAGGTTGCCTTCCCCTTCCATCCAGCACGGGCACAGACATTGCTGTGCCCTGACTCAGCACAGGAGGGAACTGCCTTTTGCAACTGCTCCACGCCAAGCACTGACATCAAAAGTGATCTTTTCCAAGCACTCTGTCAGTGAAACCTGTTGGCCAACAGCGTGCAGTGTCTTGTCACCACAGGGGTGACTCAGCACGGGGGCAGCTCAGTGTGGAAAAAAGGAAGTGATGGAGGCAGCGGGGACAGGGCTGTCAGACGACCACTGGTGCTGGTCACACGACAGGGGTGGCTCAGCATGTGCAGAAACATTTATGACAAAAGGATGCTCCTGGCGTGCTAATTTTAGTGCCCTAATTTATTCTGGAATGAGGTCAGGAGTCCTTGTCCATGCAGAATGGTCGTGGAAAAGCTGAAGGGTTCACGCAGGAAAAATGTTAAATTATCTAACACTGTTTTAAAAGGTGATGAAGTTCCAAAAGAGGCTGTGCATGAAATAATAACCTGGTTATACTTTATCTGCTCATGCCAAAGTTATGGCAGAATGGTTCATTCCTTCCTTTTGGTGCTGCTTTGGGAAAAGGGGGCAAACATTTCCTTGTGGGAAGGAGCAGAGGTGAGCAGGGCATCCATTGTCAGAAGACCTGGAAGCCTCTGTTTAGCAAGCTTTGACTTCTGCTTCAGTCCTGAATTCAAATTCTTGGTGAATCCGGAACTCTGTAGCCAAAAAAACTCTGGGGATGCTCTTGGAATAATCCTCAGGCTGCAGAAAACGAAGGGATTATTCTTGGCAGGATGCTCCTGTACTTCATGAGAGCCTTTCCAACCCTCCTGCTTTATTAAACAGAGAAATTGCTCTTATTAAACAGAGAAACTGCTCTTATTAAACAGAGAAATTCTCCTTCCTTCAAACCTCAGCCCTCCACATCTCCGTGGAACAGCTCCTTTATTCCCGCGGTGCCGTGGCTGGCCCATAAATCACACTTGTACAACAAATAGGATTAATTACAGACCCAGAAATAGTCTTGCCCACATTCCCACCCCTCCACAGCCCACAAAGCCCTGTGGCAATTGAAATATGTGGATTATGGGTTGCTTCCCCAGGGTCACTGGAAAGCTAAGGACAGATGCTTGGAATCCTCTTGCTGTCAGGAATGCTGCTGCTCTCTCAGACATTAATACCAAATAAATAAAGAATCTAAGGCCAAGTTGGTTTTTACTCAATTTTGAAACCTCGTGTTGATGCAACAGGGCCTTGCAATAGGGCTGTTTGAAAAAGACAGTGAAAGTTTCACCTCAGGACCCGACAAAATCTCATGAATTTCATTAACAGCAGGGATTTGGTACAACTCCAAACTGAGAAGACCTGCTTGTGGTACACTGCCCTTGATGACCTTCCCACGTCTTCAGAGTGATGGGAATCACAGAATCCCAGACTGGTTTGGGTTGGAGGGACCTCAAATCCCATCCCAATCCCACCCCTGCCATGGCAGGGACACCTCCCACTGTCCCAGGCTGCTCCAAGCCCCAGTGTCCAGCCTGGCCTTGGACACTTCCAGGGACCCAGGGGCAGCCCCAGCTGCTCTGGGCACCCTGTGCCAGGGCCTGCCCACCCTCCCAGGGAACAATTCCTTCCCAATATCCCATCCATCCCTGCCCTCTGGCAGTGGGAAGCCATTCCCTGTGTCCTGTCCCTCCATCCCTTGTCCCCAGTCCCTCTCCAGCTCTCCTGGAGCCCATTTGGGCACTGCAAGGGGCTCTGAGCTCT
Organism: Dicrurus megarhynchus; assembly: GCA_013399195.1. Classification (NCBI taxonomy): domain Eukaryota; kingdom Metazoa; phylum Chordata; class Aves; order Passeriformes; family Dicruridae; genus Dicrurus; species Dicrurus megarhynchus. Next base: position 895,309 of record VXAD01006245.1, read on the forward strand.
CCCTGGAGCCTTCTTTTCTCCAGGTGAGCACCCCCAGCTCTTGCAGCCTGGGAATGAAGCCCAAAGTTCCATGAAGAACAAATGAAGACCATTCTTCCAATGAAGACCAAATGTTCCATGTTGAGAGGTCAGAGAACATTCCCATGGGGAAGGACACGAGGGACTGGGTTTGCAAATGCAACTGGAAATAATGGAACACAATTAAGACAAAAACACTTGGTTAAAAAATCAAGGAGTACCGAAAGACCATAAATCTGAGAATATTTTTTCCACGAAGTTCTCTTTCTCAGGATCTTAAAAGAAAATGTACCCTGGTTTTTAGGGTAAACCTTAAAGTGACTTAATCTTCCTGAGGTGCCTCTTTCTCTCACAAGAGTTTCTCACAACTAGAGAAGGCCCTAAAGAGGAGTAAGGGGTTTGTCCTGCACTCCTGCAGTAAGTTGCATGGAATTCCTGACATTTCTCTACCCTTTTTTCCTCCAGTCATTTCTCTTCCCTCAGAGCATTCCCTCCTTCCTGGCAGCCATGTGAAGAGCAAACCAGTGTTTCTGAGCCAGGAAGGGTAAAGGGACCAAAGGCTGGAACTGTGGCTGGCACTGCTGCAGGGAAGAAGGGGACAAATTCTAGAAAGCTTGAGGAACACTGAATTGTTCCTTTATGGCAAGGAGCTCTTCTAGGATTTATCATTCTGATTGTGTTCAGCAGTTCAGATCGACGAAATACACAGTGGCAGGTTTTTGAGCCCTGAAAGAAGCTTAGAAACATTTCATAAAGGCAGAGCAGGAGATGATTCAGGTCAAGTTTGCTTTCAAAGTCCTCTGTGATTTTCTCAGTTTTAGCAGAAGGGAGGAATTCACATCAGGATCATCACAAAATTTATTTTGAGGACATATTGCTATTAATGATCAGCACAGACCTAAAGAGAGCCAGCAATTTTGCTGCAGAAAACTCTTCTGTATGGGCTAAAAATCCTTTTTATCCCTTTCACCTCTTTTATGCTTGTAAAGATTGCAGCACTGTGGAATGGTTCTGGGCATTGGTCTGAAAAAACCTCTCCTAGAATTAATGATACTAACACAGTTCCTGTGTTCTAAAACATTCACTGGCTGTGCCTGCTTTGATTTTGCAGAGCAGCCTGTGCAGCCACACTTCCCTCCTTCCCTGAGGACTGGAGTGAGCTGACTGCCACTGGAAATTCTGCAAACAGGTAGGAAATCCCAACCACGCAGGGTTCCACCTCCTGATAGTGCCACCAGGACGCTGCACACCAGAGCCAGGCTGGCACTGTCCCCGTGGCACTGCTCACACCAGCACTGGCTGTCTCTGAGGGCACCTCCTTCTTGTTTGGGCTGTGCCAGGATAAGATCCAGCAGACTCCTGCTTTTCTTACGGGATGAGCTGGAATCCACTGCCTGCTTTCTTCCCTGGTAATTAGAATCTAATTGTGATTAAATGCTGCCTCGGAGAAAGTAAAGCACAGCCCAGCCCTGAACTCTGCTGCTCAAACACAGCAGCCTGGGTTTGGATGTCCTGCAGTGCAAAGAGATGTTGTTATTGTATTGTAAGTAGTAAAGTCCATATATTTAAGTTATTTCTGTGCACTGGCATTATTTAACATTGCAGCAACGTGGCAGAGACTAAACAGTGGAGTTTGCCTTGAGGTTCTGATATGTGGAAGAACCAGTGGGGAGATAAGGCTACAGCAGTCAAAATTACAGTGAGGAGCTCCAGATCTTTCCTAATTCTGAATCTCTTATCTAAAAAACGAGAGGCAGAACTAACCTGAGTGCCAGCCTGGCTTTCAGTGCTGCGTGTGGTCATTCTGCACCCCTCTGAGGAGATCACAAGTGTGAAGGAGCAGCAGGGCTGGCACCACAGGGAGGTCAGACCCCAATTCCAAAATCCATCTGGGTTTGTGGGACACAGCTGGAAGGGGAGCTGCTGTCCTGCTGCATCCAGAGCTGGCATCAAGGGGAGGGATTCTTCCCTCTGAAATTTAGTGTAATCTGGCTATTACTTGGTGAAAATGAGCTCAAACCCAGGCAGTTCATGTCTATTTCTCAAATTTCACACCTATTTTTCCCACAGCCATGCTTCCCATTCTAGCAAAGACAGAAGACTCTGCAGAAATAAAACACTGGACATTCATTTTCACATCTTCTTCCTTTGAGGCAGGAGGAAAGCTCACACTGCAGATCAGACCTACCTGGGGTCTGGTACAGTTCAGCAATTCCTAACCTTTGGTTGGGTTTTTTTGCACATTTGGATACTTCAATTTGCCATCCATAAAAATAGGGATTTCCACGGGAAGACTTTGATTAACAGTGCATGAGAGAGAGCCTTTTCAAATTCCTGCTGCTTACCTATGAGAGCAGAATATTCCTTATGGAGCAGGGAGGTTTATGGAGATTTTAAACATGCATCATAGGTACTTAATAGGATGAAGCAGCAAATTTGCATTTAGATAGATGCTGCTATTGCTGTGAATACATAATCACCTTGAAATTAATTTTTGTCAATGAGTTGCTTTTAAAGGATTCTTTAAAAGAATTATAAGAAATAATAGGTCTTAAATAACAGTATTATTCTCTGTTAATATCAAAATTAGTGGTAAGTGAGAGACTTCATTCCTTTTTGCAAATAGAGGAGTGAGTAACTGAGGTGTTCCTTGTCCAGTGCCTGTCAGCACGGGCAACACAACCCAGAATTCAAATTTTTAATCTGCCTTGACCCTGGTGCCTCTAACCAGCCTGCTGGAAAGGTGTCAGAAATGTGGCATTTCTGTGAAAGTCTGTGAGGAAAGTGTATAGACCTTGCACAAGAGTCAGCCACTGGTTTATTTATTCCAAGTACTGGAATGCAACCACGAGTCATGTTTTAATCAGACAGTGTTCTCTGGGGGGCTTGGACACCCATTGCAGGAATTGATGCAATCGTGCTCCAGTCTTGCAATGAGCTGTGGTCAGAGCTTGCAAGACTTTCCCTAAATTCACATTTCTGCCATCAGGCTGGCACTGGGCAGCCTTGCTGGTAACAGAGATGGGATCCAGCACTCTCAGCCTGAATCCAAGGGTACCTGCTTTGTATGGTTTCTGTAGTGACTGACAAGGACTGGCACATCACTTTGATGGGTGTTGGAGGACAATAATCACACACATTTATGTGTATGACAAGTTACACTGACTGCAGACACTGCAGAAACTCTTTGGTTGCCAAAGCCTGGCAAGTTTAGCTTGGGTTCTGGAGCACAAGATCAGAGTCTCCCATGTTCTTTGTATGTGCCCAAAATTAAAAGGTTCTAGAGGTCGGATTAGGCCCTCAAACCCATCTGTGCTGTGCCCCACGTCAGCAAACCCTCAGTGACCCTCCTGCCACAATGGCTTTGTGCAGGTGTGATTGGCTGAAACCCAGCAAACAATTCTGTCTGCAGTTCCAGGAGATGAGCTGTAACCAGCAGTTCACTCTCTTGGCGTTGTGTTAACTCTACAGCATGAGCAAAAATGAAAAAAAATCTGGTTTTTTAGCTGCTCAGCTGAGATGAGCTGAGGACAGAGCTCTCCTGAAGCAGCAGCTCTGGGAGCTGTCTCATTTTCGGAGGGGAGCTGCACTTCATCTAAACCAAACAGCTCGTGGGTGGATCTCAGGGAGGCTGAGCATGATCCCACTCCCTGTTCCAGCATTGCTGAGAGCCAGGTGGCACGGGAGAGGATGTTCTGTCCCTTAACAGTGTGACAAACACTCCAGGCTGACCACCCCAGCGCTGCTGTCACCACTGGAGTGTTGATTCAACAAGGTGGGAACAGGAGGGAAAAGCAGTGGCTCAGCACAAGCTGGAGTTTGGCAAACAGCACTGGTGGGCACAAATCCCCCTCCCTAGGAAAGGAAAATCACTAAATTAATTTAAATTCATTTAAAAGCTGGACCTCTTGGATTTCCCCATTTAAAATAAGGCAGCAGCCTGCTCAGAAAAATGGCACCAACAGCCCAGCAGGCACCTAAAAAAAATCTGTCTTTTGCCACCTGGTTCCCAGGTTGTCATCTGGCGCTGTTAAACTTTTGGTGAGAGACTTGTGAGCCATTTCCTGTGTCACGCATCCACTGATATTTCGGCTCTGAAAGGGCAGAGTGGGGGCTGTGCCCACCTCCCCCCAGACTTCCACGGGGAATAAATAACCTCACGTGCCAGGCAGTTCTGCTGCCAGAGGTTTACAGGCAAGGAAATGAAATTCCTGCTCCCTGGGAGTCTCATGCTACGAAATTCAGCCCTGGTGAAACCCTGGAGCTGTAGAACTGGAAGATGCTTCCAGAGAGATGAGAACAGAGCCGGGTGTCAGGAGCTCCAGAGCCTTGGCAGATGGGACTGCAAAGCTGCTCCTGACAGAAAACTGAGCTGAGCCACGGGGAGATGAACGAGCCCAGAGTTCAAGTGTGGGGAAGTTTATTTGGCCTGCAAACGTCTTGATTTCCAGCCTGCTGTCTATACCCTTCTTGGGACTAAAAATAAACCTCCAGACACAGTAAAGAAAGTCATCTGCTGGCACTTGGGCCTGATTTAAGAATTAAAAAAGAAGGAAACATTAGTTGCATTTCTGGGAAAAGCACTTAATCAGCAAACCAGAGTTCCTTTAAAACCTCACTATGGTTAATTCTCCTTCCTTTTACCAAGCAGTGTTCCCCTTCAAGCCTCAATAATTATCTTTTTTTCCCAACAAAAGACAGAAATAGTTTTAGAGCAACTTTTACTAATGTTTACTGTGGCATATCGTGCTTATAAAATCTTTTTAATCTGTAACCATTTAACTTTCCTTGGCAAGATGAATCTGGGGCGATACAGATATTTTGTAAATACCACTCCAACTCAGCATCTGACTCAGAGCAGATTATAAAAGAAAGTGGCATTTCAAACAGACTGGCACTTGCAGGGCAGCAGGACACAGTAAGAAAGAATTTCAGAATGAAGCAGAGTTGAGAGTTCAGGATGTTCTGCATGGCACAGATGGCAGCTCTGTGCCCTGGACTTGTGTGAGGGCATTTCTGAGGTCAGCAGCCCTCCCTGGGGGAAGTGAGTCAGCAGAAGCGTAAGTGATTTCAACACCTTTGGTATAAATTCCATAGATTAGTAATAGGAACTTTACAAAACTCCTGCTAATTCGGGACCTGTGAGACTTTCCACTGAGTAATTTTAAAAAATCACACGCACTGCCACAATATTTGCATTGCAGCAGCGCTGAGGACTCGAGCAGGAGCAGGATTTTACTTTGCTGCATTTGAAAACAGCCCCTGCCCCAGAAAAGGGTAAGGCAAGACACCAGTGTTGTAAGCTAAGTGAATGGAGAACATTAAGAATAAGGATAATTATGTTATTGAGACAGAAAGACATTGCTATTTATACCACAATTCGAAAGTTCTAGAAAAACATTTCTAGCCAAGGCAGATATATGTAAAATGTTTATGTTGGTAAAGAAAACCAGTTGGAAAACACACCTTGAGGTGAAAAGAAAGATAAAAAAGCAGTTTTCAGGGGAAAAAAAAAATTAAAGACCCAAATAAACTCACACAATTATATCTAGAACAAATTGAGCATGTGTAAGCTGTTCCAGACCTTAAACCCTTTCAGGAGCATCCCTGTGAGCCCCCTCAGAGGTGCATTCACCAGGGTGCTCTCTGGTTACAGGTGTTTTCCCCAATCCAAGACCCAAATCCATAATCCAGAGGCCTACAGGCATTCCAGGGAATCATGATTCTCCCGTGGGACTCTGGGGCTGGACTGAACACATCCATCTATAGATGGAGTTTTCTATCTGTGGCAGGTTGGAGGTGTTAATTCAAATTTCTTTCATTTTCCTCTAATGTTCCAGAGCACAACGGGCTGGAAATCCCTTACAGGAAATATGATAAATGTAGAAAGCCAAAGCATTTTACATCAGTAAATGATGTGTGTCATTTCTGCCTGCTGCTGTGGGGGAAAGGATAGGAGGAGTGAGGTGTTTATGTGGAGTTTTGCTAATTTAATTATACATTTTGCCCCACACATCTGAATGCCAATATCCAGTTGTCACTTGACTGTTAATGAACCCCTTCCCTGGTGAGACAAAATCCAATCCTGTCCTAAATTGCACATTGGGGTTCACAGGGATTGTGCATCTTCAAACACAGCCACCCAAATTGCCTGGCCACAATCCCCTGCTCTGGGTTTAGATAAGAAGCAAAAGAATTTGGGTTCGTTGGGAACTTTATCACGTGTGAAAACGCAGAAACATTCAGGAAAGGCTGCTAAAACATCTGTGGGGTTTACCTGGGGCAACTCCTGGGCAGGAGCAATCCTGAGGGGAAGGCTCAGTGAAGAGCCAGCTCAACTTGAGTTCAACACACCTTGAGTTAAAGGTGAGCTCCAGGTGTGGGATAACAGCACAGCACATCATGGGAAAAATAAAGTGCTTCTCTTTTTACTTCATACTTCCAACAGTTGTGTAGCCAAGGTGTAAAAAGCTGCATTTTAATGAAAGCCAAGCCCTCTGCAGTAGGGCAGCTTCTGCATTCACATTTCCAAGTGAGGTGCCACACGAAATGCCGTTCTCCAGGTGAGCAGAGGGGATTTTCACCCCATAGTGCATCCTCTAAGGGGGGTTTGGAGCACTGCTGACTGGTTGCACTGCTCAGAAAAGTCCTGAGCAACCAGTTCTGTCCTGTGCAAACCTCTCTAATGTGCTCATGTTGTTAATATAATCTTATTAATGTGTTCACAGTAACACAGCCGCTTCTCTCAGTGACCACGATCATATCAAGGTTTAAGTTTTTCATTCTTAACATAATAAATTCTGGATCATCCCCTTCTTTTTTGCCCCAATTTCCAAATCATGTCTTGCTTACAGATCCTTCACTGCTAAATAATGTTTAAATTCCAGTTTATAGACTTGATTTCGTCCTACAAAGACTACTTTAGCTGGTGTAGCACGTCCATATGAGCAGGATTTTAAATGGCCTTGCCTGACCTGACCATTCCAGCCATAGCTGGTCACCCTTGTCTGAATTCTGAAAGGTGTTTCCTAGATAACCTACCCAGGTAAATGGGGTAAACTAGCTCAGATTCAGCAGCACTACTCTTTCATTCCATGGCAGTGGGACCAGTCATTTTTTAAGGAGAGGGAATGATCCCAGGTTTGTGCTGAATCTCACTTTCCTGGCAACAATCAGGAGGCAGATGTGAAAACAAAGCCCTGGCTCTCTGAGCCTGATGTTCACCTCTGAAATTTTGGTGTCCGTGCAAGAGATTTGCTGTGTGGCTCAGGGAAGCTGCAGAACCCCCAGGTGGAGATCACACATCCTCCCTAACTACTCCAGGGATGCGAGATGCCCTCAAAACCCACATAAAGCCCCGTAACACTGCCCATTCTTTCCACCCTGCTGTCCTTTACAGAGCTTGACAGATGGGAACAAGATTTTCTTGCTGTTTGCACTTCCTTTTATGAGTTATTTACTTTTTTTTTTTTTTTTTTTTATCTGGAGCCTGGGTTTGAGACACTCCTGTGCCCACAGTTCTGCTCCTGGGGAATCCGGTCAGTGGCTGTTTGTAGCTTAGTCATTGTTTAAACAAACTCACAGCACACCAGAGCTATGTGAAGAGAACCAGCCTGGTTTATACAGTTTATATGTCTATCCTACAGAAATAAAACTACCTCTTTTTAACATGAATAGTCCCAAAATTGCCATAGTTACTGCATTTGCCACAACAAAACCAGCAAGGCCAAAATAAGTTCAGAACTTTCTGTAAGAAGCTTAACAATCTTTGAAAGCTCTTTGTCATTCTTTTTTTCAGAGTCCATTCCCAGGATCATGTAATTCAAAATCAGCCCTTCAGACCCAGGCTTGTGACAATCCTTGTCAGAATTCCAGAATATTCTGAGCTGGGAAGGATCATCACAGTGTAGATCCAGCAGCAGATGGATGACAAACCTTCAACCCAACATTCCCGTGGCTAAGACACCAAAAGCAGCAGAGCTCAGCAGGTAATGGGGAGATGGAAAAAGGGATTTAACCTGCACTGGGGTTCAGAAGGTGCAGAGAGGGGTGAGGAGCAGAACACAGGAAGGGCAGGGACAAATGAGCCAAGGAACTGCACAAAGAAGCCCAAATGAAAGACCAAACCACCAGGAGCTGCTCCCTCACTTTATGACAGTAATTGTTTGCCTTTGTGTGCTCATAAAGGCATTTCAAATAAACAGAACATTTCCTACTATAGGCCATGGCACTGTTTTCTTCCTGGTAAAAGTTTCAAGAATGCCATAGGAATATTAAGATGCTGACACGTGAAACTCAACAAAAGAGCAACGAGCCTTTTCCTGTTATTAAACAAACGGAAAGTAAATATTCGAGATTGGGATATATTCCATTAGAGGATGTTCTGGGTCTGGTTGTTTGGGGGTTTTTTTTGGTATTTAAAGACATATATACCTTTGTCAACAAGTTGGTTTATTTGTTTCATTTCAGTTCGTAGAATGTGATGATTTAGGGAATTTTCTTGATTCGTTTGTTATTTTGTCCTTCTGTCAGCTGTGACACATGAACCTAGACAGCATTTGGGACCAGCTCTGAGACACATTTCAGGTAAAATCTGAATCCTGTAGGATTGTTTCTGTGCAGAAATCTTAAAGCACATTCCTGGATCAGGCACAGTCCAAATTAGATGGAGCGACACCAGATTTTCATTTTGTTAGATAATAAAATAACCCATTCTGCTTCCTTAGCATTGTAAATGAGGTAAAAGTTTTGGAGTCAAACTCGGTTTTAGATGTTACACTCACAGCTATGGGAATTATAAATCACTAGAGCCTCATTTGCATGTGGTCCTGGAAGCTGCCTTAAAATGGTCTGGCACAGAGCATTCCCAAAAATCTATTCTATCCTTACATTTAACAAACTGAAAATGCCTGGGAAATCAGAAGAAAAACAGTGAAAAGAAAAAAAAAACCTGCTGGGTTATTCCTAGAACGGAATTCTTAAATAAGGCCTTCAATTCAGCTCCTTGGAATTCCCTCGTATCTGAATGAAACCACTGCTCTCTGACCTCTTATTAATGAATGGGGTTGCAAATCACAAAAACAAGCAGTGAAAAACATCTTCAGTAAATGAGCACCGAGGCCCAAAGGCTGCTGCCCACAGTTTGTTTAAAACCGGGAGCATGAGAAGGTCCATGTGCTCACTTAGTGCACAAAACTGTGCCTTCCAGCACCCATTAGATACCCAGGAAAAGTAGGTAAATATTGGGCATCAATATTTGGACAGAAACGTAATGAGCCAAGCAGTTGTTTAACAATTAGGCAGGTGTTTCTAAAAATCTGAGCCACTGCTTCAGGGCTCTGCATTCATCTGAATGCAAAAAAGGGCCAAGCAGAGGAAAACTGGAAGCCAAACAAAAAAGAAAATTAAAAAAAAAAAAAAAACCACTAAAAATCTGGAAAGCTTTTTCTATCTGTTCCTATAAGTTAATACAAAGCACGTAATAATTTGAAAAACATTAGGAAAAGCAAGAGAGGCAACAATCAATATCTGAAAAGTCTGCCAGCCCTTATAGGACCGGTTTGAGTGTCTAAGATGTGCAATTTAAAGGTGGGTTTTGAGTGTTTTGTGCCTTTTTAGACGCAGGCCCAGGTGCACACTTGACTAATATGAAAATCTATCTCACATTTACATCTTGCAGTGGAGCAGAACAATTGCTCTGCGTTTTGCACGGGGCTGTGAGTGGAGCCCTCAGTGAAAATTGCTGAAACATGGACACCTAGTGGAGACACCCAACCCTTGCTGTGCTCTTTCCCACTGGAATACACACCAAAAATTGAACTTGTACTGATCATCTCGCTGGAGCCTGGAGTTTTGTGCCCAGCCCAGTGCTGAGCCACACGAGGTGAGGGTGATGCAGTCAGGATTTGGCCAAACAGAAGCTGTGCCTCATTGAACAGCTCACCCAGGGGACTGATGGAGCAGAAAAACTAATGACCCATGCAGAAACAAAATGGTTCTTCAGCAAAAGGTAAATAAATCTGGGACGGGAGCTCGAGGCCGGGGTGAAAATCAGGGGGTTTAAGTGCCCTTAATTCCCCCTGGAATGGCAAGCTCAGAGCTTTTGCATTTGTTTCCAGGGGGAGAAGGAAAGCAGTGGCTTTGGGGAGACTTGATCAGAGAAAATTAATGTTCACATCATTTTCAAATGCATCTAGAATACAAACTGGGGACAAAGACTGACTGTGATGCCCTCAGAGAGCCGGGATGGGATGGGATGGGATGGGATGGGATGGGATGGGATGGGATGGGTCCTACAAGAATTCCACATCCAAGTGTGTTTAATCTCCAAGAACACACAATCACTGTCCATCTCTGAGGTAAATATACTCAGGACATACTCATCTCTAATGTCTTCTTTTCTCATGCTCTTCCCTTCACTGCCATCCACCTCGGGATTGCTGCTATTATGGGATTCCTCACTGGGTTGATGCTTGGCCAATACTTGACTTCTCTTTTTTTGTCTCCTGTGAAAACCATCTGAAACTAAGCAGAAACTAACCTTGATTTATTTCTTTAATAAACAAAATTAAGATGCTGCATGTTAATAAAAATGAAAAGTATTCCCTAGTTGTTGTTTTTTTTAAAGTTTCCAAAAACAGTCCCATATCTCTGTCAAAGTTAATGTAACCAGAATTTCCATGGGAATTTCTGTCAGTCTGGGGAAATTGGAACTGGCTAATGTAAATAACTACAGCCCATCCTCCCACAACTGTCCACATCACCTTGTGAGAAAGAAAAGGGCTTTATTCAGAAAGGAGAGTGTCATACGGGAGTTTTGTGGATTTCAACTAATATGGGGTGACAAAATTTTACAGGAACGTTCTGTCAAAGCCAGACAGAAATTATTACAATGACAAATCATGACTTGAATTTCACGGGATTCTAAGCAAAACCCTTTTCTTTTTTTGGCATGGATTCCAAAATTACCTAAGGACACTGTAAGAACAGATCATTCTTTTATGATTTTATGAGTAGCTTTCTACATGGGCAAATAGTTTTACAGGCTGACATTTCTGTTTCTTTTAATAAGCCTAAGCAAGTAAAATATGTATTTAAGGAGTACCTGGCCTGTATGTTTTGGCTGAGGCAGGACTGAGAATTAACTCCCAACTGCCTCTGAAATCCCCAAACACTCAGAAAACCACCCTGAATAACAAAACTCCCCTGTACCTTCCTCCACATGGCAACTCAATTTTACTGGGGTAGAAACTTCATAGCACAGTAACTAGTTAATATTAGCCGTTAAATATTACTTCATATAATATTAAATGAGCTCCTATTTTATAAATGGAATATTTCTTCCGAATGATTCCAGATGGGCTTCACAATGTAACAGTGCTTGTGTGGAAGGACACAAACCACAGGCAGGCTGAGAGCACAGGATTGCAAATGTTGTGCAGATTTTGAAGGAAATCACCACGTGTGTGGTCACAGGAGGAGTTTAATGAGTCTGGCAGGGAGATCATGTCTTGCCACTGGAACTGGTTTTCAGCTCTACTCCTCCACCAGGGCCTGAGAAATCCTGTGATGACACAGAGCAGGAGCATCTTCCCCCTGGAAAGATATTGGGAGTTCAGAGGGGTTCCTGTGGATGCACTGGGTCTGACATGGATGCCATAACACATCCATATTTCTCTCCACATAGCTTGGAACTTCTGGGGTTGGCAGCACAGACGATGGGACACTGAGAGTCAGGCAGCACAGCCGAACACCAGGCAGCAAAGGCAACTGTGCCAGGGTTTAAGGCAACACACTTCCAGACCTGAAGGGTTACAGCCACGGTGATTTAGGGAAGAGTCGTATCAGCCTTGTCAGAAAGCTGACATTGGCCTGGACCTTAATTTAATAATGCAATAAATCAGCCGAGTATCAATAAATAGTAAGCAACTGAATACTCTGCGCTAGGGCAGAGAAAACACGGAATGCTCTGTTCCCATCCTGCCGTTCCTGAGACTGGAGCACAGAGTGGAAAGCTGAGGGATGACTCGGCAGGAGCTGCAGGCGTTCAGCCTCTGCAGGGCAGCAGGGAGCTCGCATTCTCTGCCGCACTGCAGACAGAGCAGCAACGCTCCGGGAAGGAAAAATAAATCCTGCAAACTCCCAGGAAAGGGATGTCCAGTGCTTTTAGTGCAGCCCCCGTGTCTCAGGGAAGGATTAGCTTTATTTGTGCTGTTCCTGAAAGATGTTTGTTTAACCTGCTCTGAACACTCCCGGTGATGGACACGGTACAATCCTCAGCATTGTCCTCACTCACAGGTACAATATCATTTTGCAATACATTTTGCTCCTCCTATATTCCAGTGGTCCTGCAGGACAATGCAGGTCTATTTTTCCCATTTTACCATTTCTAGACTGAGTGATTTCAGCCTTGTCCCTCTCCCCTTGGCTCCTGACAGCAGTGTGACATTTCTGACTCCCTGGGATCCACTGTGACCCCGAGGGCTGCGGTTCAGAGCCTCTCATTTGGGTGCTGCCTGCTCATCTGCTGGCTCATCATAAAAAGGGAGCTTGCAGACATTTGTGAGAGTGTCCATGCAATTATTGATAAAAGAAATTGACAGATAAAAGAAATGTGGCGTGACTCATCCAAAGGCTGTCCTTCAGACAGCAAGTCCTGGCTGCAGCACCATCTGGGCTTATCATGAGGAACGGGAGCAGATATTTGGTTGAAGAAATAGGAGTGTGACTGAGTTAATTGAGGGACTGGCTGTGCGCTCCCTCCCAAGGCTGCACACTGATAATGAAACGTGAATGACCTGCAGCTCCTTGTGTTTTGTCTGCTTCTCCCTGCAATGAACGTCTCATAGTAAATGTGTCTGCACAGGGAGAAAATACAGATATTGTTAGCAGAGATAAACCCCGCTTTCATTCAAATGAAACTTGATTTGACAAATTTAGAAGGAATTTTGAATCAGAGTGACGTCTTTGATGCTGGGTCATTTTCGTTCTGTTACCTGGAATATTTTGATTTGGGTATTTTAATGGCAGAGCTCTATGAATGAACCTGAAGTTACCAGAGCACCTCTGCACTCTGGTGACAGGAATACATCAGGGCCCTCTGTGGTTTGGCTGCAACACTTTTAATGTGAATCAACACCAAAACAAATTAACAGTCCTGAGCTGATGTATAAAGTAAAACTCTGTAGGCAATAACTGTAAGAACACAAGCTTAGTATCCTCATGTTTTGTGCAATAATTCCTGTCTGGCCTTGTAACCACTATTGCCTGCCCTTTGGCTCACCATAAAAAACGGGAATGAGAGATAAAATACCTCCTAAGAAGGATGTATTATTACAACTTTTCATCAGGGAATTCACTGATCTCTGTTGGGAATCAGAATTCTCTGCTGAGAGTCTGCGTCCCTGGAGCCAAATTGTCTTGATCCTCTCTGTGTGACAGTGGCACCTCACAGGGTAATCTCAAAACAGGAGCAGGTGTGTCGTGGGTGAAGGTGTCACTGTGGGATCGATGAGAAAGGCTCAAGCTGGTAGAAAAAGGGATGTCGGGTCCTAAATAGTGAAAACGCTTTGTATTTTATTCAGGTGCTTTTATTTTATAGTTACACAAGCACGTCCTCCCGAGCTGGCTCTGAGCTGCAGGATCAGCATCACCTGGTGGGACACCGGTGCCTTGTCCCGGGCGGGGTTTGTTCCGGAGCCAGATGAGTGGAACCCTGTCCCTGCCTCCCCAACACCGCTGTGAAATCATTTCCCCGCGTGTCTCCTGCCCCTCCCCGTGGAGCTCATCGCTCACTCCCAGAGCTTCTCTCACTTGGTCACGCTAAAGCCGCCAGCGCCGGGTGATTTGTTCCCGGGGAGACATCACCGCAGCCCCGGCGGGGACAGCAGCGCAGCGGAGCCGGGAGCACATTCCCTGTCCTTCCCTGCCGGGAGCATCCCTCGCTCGGGGCCGGCCCATGTCCCGCACCGCGGGGCCGGGAAACCGCGTCCCCACCTCTGCCAGGGCGGGACACCCGAGCGAGCCGCTGCCGGCGGGATCGGGCCCGCACGGCGGGGATAGAGCGGGACCGGGGATGGAACCGGACCGAACCCTCAGCCGGGGATGGTGCGGAACCGAGGACAAGGCGAGACCGGGAACGGAGCGGGGTGGGGCCCCCGGGCGGGGCTGAGGCGGGGCTCAGGCGGGGCTCGGGCGGGGCTCAGGCGGGGCTGAAGCGGGGCTGAGGCGGGCTCAGGGCGGGGCTCAGGGCGGG
>VXAD01006245.1:909724-920729 GCA_013399195.1 Dicrurus megarhynchus
CTGTCACAGGGACACCCCGGGACTGGACGCTGCCCCCCGAGCCCACAGGGACACCCCGGAGCCCTCCGGTACCGCCCCCGGGTCCGGGTGCGAGTCCTGCCGGTCCCCATAACTTTGCGGCCGGGGTGCGCCCGGTGCAGATCCCTGGTCCGCCGTCCCTTGCCAAAGCGGATCCCGGTTTAAAGCAGAGAATCCTGCCAGGCCGCGGCTCTAACTGCAGAATGCATTCACTGAGTCACAGAATATCCCGAGCTGGAAGGGACCCACAGGATGATCCAGTCCAGCCCCTGGCCCTGCACAGACACCCCAACAATCCCACCCTGTGCATCCCTGGCAGCGCTGTCCAAACGCTCCTGGAGCTCAAACTATTTAGAACGGTTCATATTTAGGCACTTGTGTGGTTTCTGCTTTTGTGCTCGCTCCTCTAATTTTTTCCTGAATGTACTTTATTCCTTTATTTACTGGAGTTTCCCTCATTAACTCTTGGCTGAGGAGCATCCCTGTGTGCTCTGCAGGGGATGCTCAGAGCCAGATCAGAGATCTCCAGCACATCTCTGCCTGTGTTTGTCTGGTGTCAGAGTTAGAGAATTAAACCTGTGTTACCCTGCAGGATCCATGGAGAATTTGCTACTGCAGAGGGGGTCTTGCAGAAAAATGGGTGAACCTTAACGCCTGAGTGCTAAATCTTTTGTTTCCACTTTTTAGGAGGAAAAATTAGGAAATGGCAGAAGCAGTATTTCACCCCCCAAGAAGGAAAAGAAGAGTTTTCGAGTCGTACGAGGCTCCCTTTCCTGTGGATGTAGGGGGGAAGGATTTCAGAGTATGCCAGGCTGAGATCATTAACAACAACGTGATTGTGAGGAACCCAGAGGATATTGAACAGCTCTACAACAAGGTGCTGCACCCTTTGCACTGTTTGCACAATATTTGTAGTGTTTTAAATGCAGGTAAAACATAATACTGGTTCAAATCTGCTGTCTTTATGCTTTCCTGCCCCTTCAGCCTCCTGTGATTCTCCATATTTCCCTTCTCTCCTGAAATCAACACAAAAAGTTTATTCTGTATCAAATGTGAAAAGTCTTTCTTATCCAAGCAAGTAAATTTTGGATTGAAGTGATATTGTGAGCTAAGAAACAGCTGCAAAGCTTTCATGTTTAGATGTCTCCTTTCAACATTTCATGCGACTTTTCAAAGCATTTTCTTGTTTTTGAAGCTCAGGAGGTTGAAATATTAACGTTTTATAAATGCTTGTATGATTCTTTTAACTTCAGAGTGATTTATTCCTGTGTACAATAATCTGTGTTAAGTTTTGTGTCTGAGTACCATTTCAGCAGCACTCCAGTGCAGTGGTATCTCTTTGGCTTCAGGTGTTGTTTTCAAACATTTGCTGGGAGGTTTTGGCTGACAAATATTCAGAATTCAGGAAAAAGACCCAACACTTTTCAGGATAAATGGGATTTAAACCCCTGGTTAAATCAGGTGCTTTAATACTGAATAGTTACCAGCAACTAAACAAGCTTTAGGCAGAGCTTAAATGCTGCAGGAGTTCAGCTGTTTGTTCCAGCTGATCTCAGCAGTCCACGTTTTATAACTGGGAAAGTTCATTTTTGTGCCATGAGGTAATTAGGGGATTTTCCTGCCCTTTGCAGGGCTATTTTGGAAAAGGGATCCTTTCCAGGAGCCGGCCAGTGTTCAGCATTTCAGATCCTCTGCTGGTGGCCAAGTGGAGAGGTAAATGGGGCCTGTTTGTACCTCATCACTGCTCTTCTCACCTTTCCTCACTCATTGAACGTGTATTTTTATGAATTACATGCAGAAGAATAATCTGCTGGATCAGGTTGAGGATATCTCTCTCCCCATCTCTTGTGCCAAGGAAAAATCCAGGAATATGAAATCCATGTGGATAATTCCTTAGTGCATTCTCCTAAACCTTCACTGAGTTGTTGCTTAGGAAGTCTGAAGTAAAGGGACCATCCTGGGACTTTTCTTTCCCTAATTTTCCTGGGGTTTAATCTGCAGATTTTGGTGTCCCTGAAATCATGAGGGGATAATTTGTGAAGTTTTCAGTCTGCTTGTAGCCATTTACACCCAGTCTCCTCTTGCCTGTTTGTAGAAAGACTCATTCCTTATCTGTCCCATGACAGTGAAGTCCCAGTGGACATCACTGGATTTTACCACGTCCCTCCATAATTGTCTGGAGAAAAGAGGAGTATTTAGCTGTTCTCTTGTGCACGCTGTTAGCTCTGTACCTTCTCTGGTTCTGCTGTGGCCCTGCTTGAAAAGTGGGACCAAAATGGCACTGACGACTGAAAAAGGGGATAATTACCACCTCAGTGATCAAAGTCACACAGAACCATCTTTTTATTGATGAAACAATGTATGATTTTTCTTTATACAGGTGTTAACACAAACATGCCCATAATTACATCTCAAAAGTAAGTTAATATGCTTTTTGCTTGGTGTTTTTAGGAAACAGATTATTCTCGTTTATATTTCTCTTACTGGCTTTCAGATTGTTGGCTGTATAAATAATGAGGGTGACTTGCTTCTATTTTTTTTCTCATTATTTCATTTATAAATTCCATTAGAAGAAGTAGAAATGGGGTAAAGGATGATATGCAGGGTGGTTTTCCATGTAAGCTTGCAGGTATTATTGCTGAATAGAAGCCAAGGCTGAGTGCATGCATAGTATGGGTAATTAATTGTGCACATTTGTGCACAGCAGCTGCTGGGGTGTGTTTGTGAGCTGTGCTGAACCTTCAGGGGTTTAAGTGTTAATTAAAGGATGTAATCCCTGGAATTCCTCATTTATTGCGTTCCCCAGGTACCAGCGCCGTGTGCAGTGGGCTAAAAGTGTCCTGCAGGAGCAGGGCCTCGACGACTGCTCCGTCACCAAAATCCTGGACAGCTACACCAAACCCCTGGGGCAGCCCTTCTCCAGAGGGGATGGGGCTGAACAAACTGGAGACAGCTGCACCAGCGTGGGCCCAAACCCAGAAAACACAGAACTGTGCAGGCAGTCTGGCAGTGAAGGAGCCCAAAGTGCTGAGGGTCAGAACGGAGGCTCCGAGGAGGGAGGAGATGCAGCCATGGATCCTGGGAGTGGCTCCAGGGACCAGGAACAAGGGGATTCCAGAGAAGTGGCTGAAGGGTCCTGCCACAGGGACCCTCCTGTGCTCTGTGGCTGTGAGGGGAAGCAGAGCCCTGAGCAGAGGGCTTGGGAGGGGATGGACTCGAGGGAATGTGCTCTGGAATATGTGCTGGTGCAAGAGGAGGAAGAAGGAAGCTGCTGTCCTGAAGATGACTCCACTCATGCACAAGGGAATGTAAGGAAAAAGAGGATCCTAATCTTTTAGAAAAAGCTGCTTTCAAAATTCAGTATTTTTTCCAGTTTAACATTTTAGTAATACAGTCAATTTTTCTTGTAGCTTGTCAAGAAGGAAGTATTAGTATGCAGAAAAAACCCATTTAGGATTTTTGAGTACTTACAACTCAGCTTGGAAGAGGTATGTCAAGCACAGTGCAAGTGGGTTTGCTTTTCATCTGAAAAAGCAAACACGGATCTCTGTTACAATGTCATTTAATACCTGTTTCTGCAGTGCAGGGTCCTCCTGTGTCTCCTTGCATTGTCTTAGTCGTTAAACTTAGCTTGGATAACCTGTGATAATTACATGAGATGATTAAAAAATAGTAAGGGTCCAATCCCATTTGCTTTAGATGAATAATCCCACTGCCAGAGAGACCAGTGGCAGTATTTAAATACAGAAATACCAGGAACATAATGTTTATATGAATCCTGTTTAAATTGTGCTGCTTTTAAATATATTACATGTTAATTTTAACACCATGCCTTCAGCAAGGATGACATAGAAAATTAATTAATTAAGCCTTTGTTCTTGCAAGGCTTTGTGTATAAACTACAGGAGGAATGTAGCTATGAGTTAAACTTACTCTGTTTGTCTTTTCAGGCTTTTTTCTTGGTGTATGCCCTGGGATGTTTAAGTATTTATTATGGTGAGGTAAGAGATTGGATTAATTTTGGATTACTGGGGATACTCTTTCTCTGGGTATGGTTTGGTCTGAAATCTTTACCTATATGGCAGTGATTTATGCTGTTAATTCTGGAGGAGGAAATACCAAACAGAGTAATTGGGAAGATTTTCTTACAAATAATGGTATTTCTGTTTAGGAAATTCAGGTCTGAAAGCTTTAAGTTTACCAAGACAAACATAATTAAGCACAGTCTGTCTGTAGAGAAAGGATTTTTGTTGTAACTTAGGCAGGAAATACGGGAGAAATAATATGGTGAATAGTCACACCTGAAATGGCAAAATTCCTTGGAGTTGTAAACATTAATTCCATGAAGCTATTATTCATGAAATGACAATAGTCCAAACCTGTGCTTTTAGTTTAAGATTTATCAGCCTTTCCTTTAAATAGGGGTGTTATGGGACTGATTATGAACTGCCTAAAAGACCCACTGAGTGGAGCACCAGGTTCCTGTCTTGTGTTTAGGGATTCTGTGTTTCAGTGCCTGTACTTCATGCTCTGTGCAGCAGCCTGTGGAGTTTGGTGTTTGGCTGCAGTGCTGTGTGTGGCAGAGCATGGCCGGTTTCTGTCAGTGCAGTGACCTTACTGTGTGGTTTGCAGGAGCCCCTGAGCATCGTAAAGCTGTGGGAAGTGTTCAGTGAGGTGAAGCCTGACTTCAAAACCACCTACATGGCCTATCACTACTTCAGGGGCAAGGGCTGGGTGCCTAAGGTGGGGCTGAAGTACGGCACGGATCTCTGTGAGTACCTTCCCAAAAATGGGATCATTTCCAGCTCACTCCTCCTCCAGGCAAGGCAGAACTCCAGGCCCAGAGAGGAGTTCAATGAGGAGCTGCAGGACTGGAGCAGCCTTTGCTGCTTGCAGTTGGCAAAGGACATTTGGAGGTAGCAGTGAAGCTGGGATGTGAGTGGAAAGGAACATCCCATATCCGGTAGCTGAAGAGACAGCTTGGAAGGTCTGGTTTGCTTCATGAGGTTCATAATTCCTACAGGATTGCACTGAAATTCCCTTCCTGAGTTTCTCTGTCCCCTTCCAAACACATCTTCTGCAGGGTTAATGTGACAGTCTCTAGAGGAACAGGTTTGAATCCAGATCCCAATTCACATCAAAGTTCATGCACCTCGTTCATCCCATTTAATAGAAGCTGGACTTGTGCTGAATTTACTGCTAAGATTGTTTTTCTGTATGGGTTTTTTGAGGGAGAGGGAGAAGGGACTTGTTTTTTTCATTAATGGTTGGGGGTTTAGGATTACCGAAATAATTAGTGGTGTCCTTGCTAAATAATTAAGAACTCCATTTAGCTCATGTCAACACAAACATTGCAGTAATGCCTGTTACTGCAGCAGTAATGTGACAGTATTGATGGGCCCTGGTATTAAACTCCCTGGAACTCTGATCTAACTGAGGTGTTTCTCTTTCATTTCAGTGCTGTATCGAAAAGGGCCCCCCTTCTACCACGCCAGGTTTGACACTCATGTTTCTGGCTCATTCCTCTGCTTCAAATTAAATTTCACTCACACCAATTTAGCATCTTCACTGGTTAAGCACAGATTCATCACTCAAAATATGTTGCCAGCTGGGATTGTGAGAATCCTTCTAGCAGAATACTAAATGACGCCATTTCTTTGATTTTAAATAACAGGCATTAAAAATTACAAGTTGTAGATGATGATGCACTCAGGAAAATAATTGGATTTAGTAATGCTTACTTAGAAAAATTTATGGTCTGGGTAATTTATGTGATTTGGGAGAACTTTTAAGGGATGATAATTGTCTTTATTTGTTGGCTAGTCAGGTTGAACTCCTAGATAATAAATTGGTTGTAAGTGTCAGCTCAGCATTAACATCAGGAGAAGGGTGGGGAGGCAAGGTGCCTTTGGGCATATCCACAACTTCAGTATTTCTCCTCTTTTCCTTGTAGAAAAAGACTAAATTTCACAACTTGCTGCCTGCAAGCTGGTAGATTGTTTAATGCCAGTTCTTAGCCTCTAGTTCCTGAGTTTTCTTCAGAAAATGGCAATTTCCTCTCCGTGACTTGTCCTGCCTGCTGTGTCTTCCAGTTACTCTGTCATTGCTGAGTTGGTGGATGATACTTTTGAAGGTTCCCTTCGCAGACCCCTCAGCTGGATGTCCCTGTCTGGGCTGAACAGAACAACTGCAAATGCTTCTAAGGTACAAGTGCTGGGGTAAAAACAGCTTTGGAATGATAAATGTGCAGTTTGGCTCCAAAGGTCAGGGACTTGGAGTGAGGCTGGGAAGGCAATCCTCCTGATGAATATGTTGAGTTGCAGTAGGGAAACAAGTTGCCTTTGTCAATATCCAGGTGAATCCTGAAAGAATTATTATTAAATAATTATTAAAGTTCTGCCACCTGTAGGAGTATTGAAAGTTGTGTGAGGAACAGCAAAAAGACCCGAGGGATACTTGTTTCCTGATTGCCAGTTCTGTTTTTAAAGCCCTTTCCATCTCCCAGGATTTTCTTTTGAGCAGTGAGACTGAAATGTCACTGAGGTTTTCTGTGTGAGCTTCACGGTGCTTCCATAATCCACTGCAATTCCTGTGTTTCCTGGCTGCCCACAGGAGCTCATGCTCTGCTATTTGATCAGACCTTCTGACATGACTGCAGAGGAGATGTCAACCCCAGAGTGTATGAAGAGAATCAAGGTTCAGGTGAGTGGTTCCTGCTTTCCTGCAGCTCCTTGGGAGAACTGTCCCTTGTTCTTTGGCTTGATTTGGGTTTTGCACACATGGCTGCAATAAAATTAAATTCCTTCATGAAAAGTGCATTGCAGGCTCTCTAAAAACTTAAAATCTCCTAATCTGAATGTTGCTGTGCATGTAAGCATTTGCCTGGGGCAATAGGGATACCTCTGGAGGTGGCAGGGCTAATACATGTTCAGAAATAAAGGGAGAAATGGGTGAGAGTTCAGGAACAAACACAGTCATCGACTAAAATTTCTCAGTGGTCACGTAATACACATCAGTTTTACAGACCTAATCCCTATCCCTCTCTGATTATCTGTAGCTTTGGGTTTTTTATCCCATAATAACTGCTGGGTTTTATTTCAGGAACTGATCGTGACTCGTTGGGTTTCTTCCCGTGAGCGCAGTGAACAGGATGAATTTTAACTGACTGCACAAGAAAAACTCACTTTAGTAAAACCACTCTTGTTTTTTACCTGATCTCATGATGAACTGTTGCCTCAGAACATTTTCTACCAATATATTCACTTGGTGTGTATAAATGCTATTTAAAATGAGGTGTATCATGTTTACTGGAGAGAATATTGTACTGTAAAATGTAACTGAACAGATGAAAGGGAAAAACTTAAAGCTGTGTCCCAACTCAAAATATAAAAGATAAAAAGGTGTATGTTTGAGTGGTGGCTACACTGCAGTCATTAGGAACAGTATTTCTGGTATTATGGCAGCACAAACCTGACTGCACAGTCTTGGTGAAATTGCACAGATTTGGATTTGGGGAGAGGTTTGGTTGTTGCAGTTGGGTGCCTGGACCCTGGAACTTATTTTCATAATCATAAGCTTAGAATTGAGGAACTCTTCCCAGAATGTGCAACGATTTAAATTTACTGTGGCCTAATCAGGGGTTGGGCATCTTTCCCCATCAGGGTGAGATGTGTTGCTTCCCTTGGGATTTGCAGCTTCACACTCAGGAATTCACACATCTGAATTCCACCTTGCTTCACCATGCAGTTCAGAATGGAAAGAGAAATCTGACTGGCAAAGAGGCTGGATTTTTTTGTTGTTATATTTATTAGTAATTAAAGGAAAGGAAAATAACAGTGAGTCTGCAGTCAGACAGGGATGGGGGATTTCAGCAGCACAGCAGCACGTTCCCTTTTTTTCACTCATCAGTAAACAATTGCAACAGGAAAAGGCCGTTTTGGTTTGCTATGGCTGAAGTCACCACGGTTCATTTGTAAAGCCCTCAATTCCACAGCAGTCCTGATTTCTGGTGTGAAGTGTCTTTGCAGAACAGACCACACAGTGAATGTTAAATCAGAGAAGATTTTTCCGTAGGAATAGTTCCCATGGAAATTCTCTGTAGTGTGTACATTGTATGATGTATGTACACTCATTCACTGAAATGATCCTTCCCTGAGGAGCAGGATAAAGTTAATGGTGTTTTTAACAACATTCAGCCCTAACCCCTGAGATGTGGAGCTTTAACCCTTCCTTTCCCATTGCCGCTGTCCTACTCCAGCAAGGTGTCATTTCCAGCCCCGCTGTCCTGCTCTTGCTCGGGCAGGGGCACGATGTAGAAGTCGCTGTGTGCCAGCTCCTGGTGCAGGGTGAGGTACCTGGAGGCCTCCCTGGTGTGTGGGATCAGGAACCTCTCGGTGAACTGGGCCTTGCTCAGGGGTTCCCGGCCCCGGCCCCAGCGGACGCAGTTGACGAAGGCCAGGGCGAAGGTGTAGCAGTTGTGCTGCTGCTCCTCGTACCTGGGGAAACAGCAGCTCAGCAAGGGCACTGCCCCTCCTTACCACTCATGGGGAATGTTTGCTCAAGGAAAGCTCTCTGGGAACTCCCCCTTGATCCCAGTGGTTCAATATATTCCATTCATCACAAGCGGTACTTCCCAGCCAGGGAACTCTCTCTGTTTTATGCTCAAGGCTGTGAGATTTGACAAAAATGAGTTGTTATTTTTTATCCTTATTTGGCTTTTACCTTGTTACCCTTTGCTCTCCCACCTTTTGTTACCAACTCCTTCCTGCAGCCCCAGAGTTAATTGTGTGCCACCACGGGTGTGTGGGAGCTCATTTAAAATCCAGTTCCTTCTATCAGTGATGTTCTCTGCTATCCCTCAGTAAGTGAAGAGCTATCTAGAAAATCAGAACAGGCTTGGCCTGAACCCAAAGGAGTTACAGGATTAGTTTAGTGCAGTTCCTGTCCATTGAAAAAATAAGCAGAAGATTTAATTAAAAGAGTTTTCAGTTCAGTGGTCGTTGGTCTGGTTGTAGAAAAAGTAGGTCAGGGGGTGGCAGATGGAAACCAGAGCTTGGAGAAGGGATGCACACATCTCTCCACCTTCTGCCAGTGATTTTGTGATGTCAAGTCAGTTTAGTATTACTGGGAACTGTAAAAGTAACACAAATCCTGTTGGCTTTACCAGCTCTGTAAACATCTAAGCATTCTTTTCTAAATTAAATTCTTCCATCTCTTTTAGGGGGGTAATGTATGATCCCTTAACTGTTATAGTCAGCACATAGAGAATTGCTAAAAACTGCTTTTGATTTGATGTTTTCATTTTTTCTTTTATATTATGGTTACATTTATTCAGTGAAAGCCAGGCAGGCTCTGTGTTACAGCTGCTCTTACTGAGGGACAATCCCAGGACTGGTGTTTTCCTGGAGAGCTGCTCTGTCCCCAGAAGAGCTGGAAATCAGCCTGGTTTCCCATTTCTCACCACTGACAACAAAAACATCATCTGGATATCAGAACTGGGCAAGAATCCCATCACTGTGCTCAGCCTTCAAATGCAAATACAACTCAAAACTGCTGAAAACTAGAAAAATAATTACGGAGTTGTGCCTGGACTTTTGCACTCAGCAGCATGCAGGTAATGTTTCATTGAACTGGGGCTTTAATGCAAAATTCCCTAAAGCCACCTCTTGTTTTAGAGCTTTTATGTCCTAGCAGATGAGTTTGTTACGTAAAATTCAGAGCACTCTGTCCAGCCAGGGCAGGCTGAGCGTGATCCTGGGGCTGTCAGGAATGTCCAGGCTCTGAATGACCCCCAAACCTTGTGGGGTCTGAGAGGGACCAGCCCAGCTGCTCATCCCAAACACACCCCAGACTATCATCTACACACCTGTGAGGGAGCCAGGCCTCTTCCAAGGAAAATTCCTCCAGGAGGTCGTCCCACTGCTGCAGGAGCTCCGCCATGCCCGGCTGCACCAGGGGGATGCTGATGCACTGCTCCCAGCCGCTGCCAGCCCTGTGCACACCCTCCTGGTCATAGTTGTACACCACGCCTGGAAACACAGCAATGGGGCGCTGGGGGACACACACAGAGCCCTTTCTGGGGGCTTTTTGAGACTTCACTTCCCATCAGCTGAGTAGGAAATGCAGTCCCGGCTTCCAGCAAAAACCTGCTCTCGTTTTCACAGCGTGGTTTGAAAAAACAGTTTTGCTCTTTTGATAATCAGTGACTTAAGGACAATCAGGCTTCGTTTTTAACCCTCAGATTAGACTGTCTTTGTATTAAATATACATCTGAAATGATGTTTTGCAGGGTGGGCCTACTCTAGGGAGAACCCAGTAGGACTTTTTAAAAATGTTTTTTTAATTAGGGGTGTTTTTAGAATTACCAAAAACTGTGTTAAACTCAAAAATTCCTGTAATTCCTTTACAGCAGGCCTAGCATTTCATTCCAGGGGTGGAATGCACCTGTTTATTCTATTCAATGCCTGTTTAATCCATTCAGGGGAATGGATTTGCTCTGGAGCTCCGCTGCAAGGTGAGATAATTCCCAATAGCCCGATCCCAGGATATTCCGAGCTGGAATTCGCCGGGCAGCACGGGTGGCAGCTGGGGTGGCTCCTGCCGGGGTGTGGGAGGGGGGCACGGCTTGGCAGGGACCCCCAGGGTGCCGGTTACCCTTGGAATTGGTGATCCCGACGTGCAGGTCGGAGTGCCCGTCGTACCCCCTGCAAGAGGAGCAGAGGGGCTGCTGAGGGACAGGAATTCCCTGCAGGGCCCGGCCCGGCACAGGCGGGAGCCAGAGCTCCGCTGACACCTGGAAAAGGCGGCTGCATTCCCAGAACGGGCGTGATCCCTGTCCCTGCCCGTCCCTCTCCCGTCCTTTACCTTCTTCCTTGTCTTCCCATTTCATTTCCTTCCCCCTTCCCTGCCCTTTCCCTTGTCTTCCATTCCTCTTCCTTCCCCTTTCCGTTTTCCCTTCCCTTTTCCTGCCCTTTCCCTTCGCATTCCC
>VXAD01006245.1:925578-970717 GCA_013399195.1 Dicrurus megarhynchus
TTTTTCATGGAAAGGGTGGTCAGGCAGTGGAAGGGAGTCCCCATCCCTGGAGGTGTCCAGAGAAAGAGTGGATGTGGCACTCAGTGCTCTGGGCTGGGTGACAAAGTGGGGACTGGTCGATGTTGGAGGTCTTTTCCAGCCTTAATGATTCTGTGATTCTTTGAGTCTGTTTGTGAACAGAACACACCTCAGTGAATGTTGCAGTTGAGCTTTTCAGTGGGCAGTTTGGGAACATCCCTACGATTCATGAGCAGAAAGGCCTTAGAGATGAGATTCCATCGGGAAGAAAACTAAGTTTGGAGAGAAAGGATCTGGAGCTGGTGGTGGGGGCTGAGTGCCGTGCCCTGTGCTTGTCCCTCGCAGATCTGTGCGGCTCCAGCGAGGACAAGCAGCGGCCCGGTGCCCCCGGTGCCCCCGGGGCCGNGCCCCCGGTGCCCCGGGGGCCGTGCTGTGCTGCAGCGAGCCCGGGGACAGCGAGGAGGGGAAGCCCCATTCCTACCTGGAGGCCATCTGCAGCGGGCTGGAGGAGCCGGGGGCCGGGGGCTGCCCCGGGGCCGGGGAGCAGCTGTGTCCCTACGCCGCCGCCGGCACCTGCCACTTCGGGGAGCGCTGCCTCTACCTGCACGGGGACCTGTGCGAGATCTGCGGCCTGCAGGTGCTGCACCCCTTCGACCAGGAGCAGAGGAAGGCCCACGAGATGGTAAAGGGGCAACTGGGAGATCTGCTCTGCTTGGGGCGGGGTTTGTTGGCTCTAAGTGCTTGTGGTGGTTTGGTTCCCAATACCCATTACTTACTTATTTTCCTTCTGTGAGATAAGAATTAGGAGAAAGCAAAGCAGGCACAAAACTTAAACCTTAAAAGAATAAAGAAGTTTATTAACAGAACTAAAAAGCAGGAAAAAAAACAAGTTAGACTCAACCTTCAGAACACTTCTCTTTCCCCCACCTTCCTCCCTCCTCCCACCGACAGTGTAAAAAAAAACAACCCTTGAGATTTTTCAGTCAGTTTACCATCTCTATAACAACCTTTCTCAGTCCCCTTAGGGAGAGGAGCTCTTCCAAAGAGCTTCTGTTTTACTGCTTGTCTAGAGAAAGGTGCTAAGAGTGCTCTGCTCCAGCATCTGGGGCTGAACTGGCAGTGATACTGCAACTTGTGGTTTTTCCCCACTTCATCCTCATCAGACACTGGCCTGCAGCCTTCTCCCACAGCACCCTGAAAGTCTCCCAGGAGAATGTTTTCTGGAGGTCTCTGACTGAGTCACCAGCTCACCTTGCAGTGCTGTGGGAGTGTGAATGGGTTGTGCATTGTCACTGCTGGGATGAGAAATGCTGGAGGAAAGCCTGAAATAAGAAACTTAATTCCTTAACTGGGTAAAAATTAGCATCTGGTGAATGAATATGGCCTTAATTATAATCAGAGGAACACCTTGAGTGTGGCACCTATTCAATGAGACATTTTTTGGGGATGTTTGAAGCATCAAATAATTCAATACCAGTTCCCTGACAGAGATGCAGAAAGGGGTGAATGAATGAAGCACCCTGGCATCTTTATTTCTGACAGCTGAGAGAACATTAAAGGCTGAAATACATGACTAAATTTAATGTTCTTTAAATTAAGCTATGACAGTGACAGGTAGGAATGATGCCCTTGATGAGTGTTCCATGTTTTCCCTGCAGTAGATCCTTTCCAGAGGGAGTTTGGTTTGGCAGGTGGGCTGCACTCACAGTGACTCTCTCCCGTGACAGATGTGCATGGCAACGTTTGAGCACGACATGGAGAGGGCCTTTGCCTTCCAGGCCAGCCAGGACAAGGTGTGCAGCATCTGCATGGAGGTGGTGTACGAGAAACCCTCAGCCTCGGAGAGGAGGTTCGGGATCCTGTCCAACTGCACCCACACGTACTGCCTGTCCTGCATCCGCCAGTGGAGATGTGCCAAGCAGTTCGAGAACCCCATCATCAAGTGAGTGTGTGACCTGAGAGGGGCCTGGACCTGCTCACAGGGGAGGCTGGAGCTGCAGATGTTAACAGAGCTCAGCAAAGGCTGCTCCAGGTGCTGGCCAGGCCCAGGACTGGGCTGGGAGAGCTGCCTCCACGAGCAGCAGGACGCACTGGCTGTCCTTTGGTGACAGTTCCACTGTGGGAAGAGTTTGGCCCACGGCAGCTCAGCCCTGGATGATTGTGTGGTCAGTGGGCAGAGTGGACTCTGCAACAGCTGGGACCTTGTAAAGCTCTGCCCCTTGCACTGACCTGTGTGCAAAAGCAAGAACTCCTTGTTTTCCCCTATGTATGTGCTTAATTACAGGGTTTTCCCCTAAATTACAGCTTGCTCCAGGTAAATGTCCCACTAACCACACATTTATCTGTGTCTGAGTGTGTCTTCATCTTCTAGCTCTACAAAAAATGTGTTCCAAATATGTTCTCCTCGGATGAGAAGATTTAAAACATCCAGTTAGGGAAGTTTCCTTTTTTGAGCATCTCTCAAGACTGAAATATTTTCAGTCTTCTACCAAAACAGACTTTTCTGCACAACTTTTACTCCAGATTTCAATGAAGTGACCATCAGCTCATTGCATTTCAAAAGGGTGAGACACCTTACTTTGGGTTTTTGGCTTCCTGCTGCACTCACAGAAGACAGTTTGTTTCTGCAGACTGAGGAAACCCCCGTTGCTTTTGCTCAAGTTCAGAAACAAACAAGCCCTGGGTGCCCTGACCTGGGTTATCCCAACTAAGGCACACCAAAGTGCTGTGCTAAGGTGGGAGGAGGTGTCTGCTGCCTGAGGTGACAACATCCCCTTTCCCTGGGGAGGATCCTCACTGCTTGTGGCAGATTTGTGCAGGGTTCCAGTCTGGGGAGGTACCAGAGCATCTCTGTTTTGTCTTGTTCCTCCAGGTCCTGCCCCGAGTGCCGGGTGATCTCCGAGTTTGTCATCCCCAGCGTGTACTGGGTGGAAGAGCAAGAGAAGAAAAATGAGCTGATTGAAGCATTTAAGCAGGGAGTGGGGTAAGTTCAGGAGCCACCCACACTCCTCACGTTGTTCTTTAGCTGCTCTGAGACTCAGTCAATTGCTGAGCCTTTATTTTTAAACTTATTGTACTTATAGACCATTCTGCAGAGAGCTCCTCATCTCTGTTCACAGTTCTGCTCAACTCTGTGGCTGTGTAAAGTTGCAGTTCAGAAACTCAGCCTTCCTGCTCAGAAATGCTGAAGCTATTTCAGCTTACTTGCCAGAATTGGCTTCATGTGGCTCCTGTGCATCCCTCAGCCACAACAGCCTGGAAGGTTGTTGGGTGACCGAGGAGAGCAAGCAGGGAAGGAAAATGTAGCAGGGGGATAAAAATTCACGTGGCTTTTGTAATGCCTGCTGGAACTGGCCAGTACTCCAGGACTGCAGTGCCTGTGCTGTCCAGTAGCAGTCTGGCTGCAGTGTGTGAGGCCTGTGCTTCCCAGAGCAGGGAGAAGCTGTCCCCTCCTGCTCCCTCTTTTCAAGGTGAGCAGGCAGAGCTGGGCCTGGAGTCTCCTCTGCAGCTGTTTCTCATTGCAGAACAACCCCCCAGCACCCCCAGGTCCTGTGTAGGGACCCACCCTGGAACTGCTGTGCAGCCAGGACAGCTTGGGTGACCAGCAGAGCTGAGGGAAACTTAAATTAACAAAGTATTGGCACAGACCCTTCAGAGGGGATGAGGAGAGGAATTGGGTCATAAAAACGCAGTGGTAGGAAATGCAGGAGACAGCATAGGCTAGAAAAACAGTAATTGCTTGGCTCGTGGTGGTGTTCTTTGAACATCCTTCACTTGCCACATCTTAAGGCAGTTCCATTTTATTTGATTTATGATGCTGTTATTTTTAATGTGTTCCTGTTCACTTTTAATGATCTTTGCCCTCTATTTGGCTGCTCTCAGCTGGGGAATGGGAGGCCAGAGCATCACTGAGGCTATGGGGACTGAACTGCATCTCCTTCCCTTCAGCTGAAGGCAATAACCCTCTCTCTTCTAACCAACTCAGGAAAAAGCCCTGCAAGTACTTTGAGCAAGGGAAAGGAACGTGCCCCTTTGGAGGGAAGTGTCTTTACCTCCACGCTTATCCCGACGGGACCCGAGCTGAGCCCGAGAAGCCCAGGAAGCAGCTCAGCTCCGAGGGCACTGTGCGGGTAAGGAGTGTCCAACACCTCATTTCAGGGTCACCTGTGCTACTGGGGAACGTTTCCTGCCATGCAGGACAAGTGAAAAAAGCATCTCTCAATGTTCCTTGGGCAAAGGTTTGTTCTTGGTGCCTCTCATTTAACTGCAAAAGGTCATTGCTTTGTTTTTTTCAACCAGTTCTTCCATGGCAAACCTCTCCTGGAAGGAATTCTGCCCTTAAAGCTCTCACCCACAGCACCAACAGCACTAAGGCAGCTGAAGAGGGTGAAACCTCAGCAGCTGGTGCTGGTCTGCCCCAGCTGTGTCCCCTCACTGCCTGTTCTGGGACACAGGAGCCTGGCTGTCAGCCCTGAGCTCAAACCCAGCCTTGGGATCTCAACGTCTGACTGGTTTTTAAGAGGAAATAAGAGTGCCAAGGCCAGTGCTGTGCTGGCAGCGTGGCCGGGTGGTGCTCAGGCAGCTCTCTCTCTGTTGCAGTTCTTCAATTCCGTGCGCCTGTGGGACTTTATCGAGGACAGGGAGAGCAGGAGCGCGCCCGGCGCCGCCGACGAGGTCACGGAACTGGGGGAGCTGTTCATGCACCTCTCGGGGGCTGAGGAGGACCCCACGGCTGCTCAGTGAGGAGCCCACAGCCCCTCGGAGCCCAGCAATGCAGCTATTTATTAGCCAAGCTTTTACTCCCTCCAGCACACATAGAACAAATGTGCCCTGGTGGTTGGTTACTTGTGCAGTCCTGGTAAAGTTTTCAGATAGTTTTTATATGGCAACAAAAAGAGACTAAAATATATTTAAAAAAAAAAAATAAATTGGCTGCATGGAAAAAAAAAAATCCCTTAATCCCAGGAGGGTTTTCTCCCTCTCTGGCCTAACATATGCTGTCTTGTGAGCTGAGTGGTAGTGTAAGTCCAGGTCCAGTGAAAGCTTAAGCTGGTAAAAACTGTTGCTAAATAGAGTTTGGGTGCTTTTGGGTTTTTTTTCCTCCACTAAATCAGCTAAATGTATAACTACAAAA
This sequence comes from Dicrurus megarhynchus, assembly GCA_013399195.1. NCBI lineage: Eukaryota > Metazoa > Chordata > Aves > Passeriformes > Dicruridae > Dicrurus > Dicrurus megarhynchus. The sequence goes on from VXAD01006245.1 coordinate 930,731, forward strand.
CCCACTGGGAATAATGGTCAGTGTAGGGTTTTCTCCTTAAAAAGGAGCTGGTACATTATACCTCAAATAGTTCCTGGAGTTCAGAGTAGAGTTTAGTGCACCCTTAGGGTGGGTGGGGACGGGGCTGGCCAGGGCCTGGCTCTCCAGGTGCTGCCAGTTGGGTTCCCACCCCTGTTTTACACTAATTCAAGTGCTCAGAGTCAGGAGTGGCTCCTGGAGCTCCTGCTGTAGAGCAAATGCAGCTGCACTGATTCCTGACCTCGGGCAGAGCTAAACTGAACTTACTGCACAAACTGGAGCTTGGAAAGCACAGCGTGAGTGAGGTGTTCTCAGTAATGCTGGCCAGAGCCCTGCCCCAGAACCAGCAGTGGCTCTGCAGCAGTTCAGTGCCTCCATTCTCCTTTACCCCAGCAATGCTGAAGGCCCAGGAGGGCTGAGGGATTCATGCACATCTCTGCTGAGTTAACAGAACTGTTACTGAATTCTGGCTTTGTTCAAAATGTGATTTCTGCTTGTGTGGCAAAAGCAGTTTGATTGTGAAAGTTGATAGCAGAAGTAAATTCTGCCAAGTCATTTGTATTAACTTTGCAGTTGAACCAAGAATTCAGTGTGCACTCACTTGGCTGCTGAGTAACAGCTTGGACACACCTGAGCACGAGCTGTCAGCCTGACTCAGGGCCTTGGAAATCACTGCTCAGTCTTTGTAAATACAAACAGAGATGTGGGGTTTATTTTAGAACGCTGTGGTTGCAATGCAAGGCAGGTGTGTAACTGGTTTGGTTATTATCTATAGCAATATAAAAGCATAAAAATATTACTTTAAAATGTGTAAGAAAGAAAAGCCAAGAGCAGGAAGGTCTGTAATCAGCACCTGTGGCTCAGTGACAGGACTGGGTGATGGTCACAGTCTTGATCCATCGGGGTGGGGGAGGAGGAAGCAAAATGGATTCAGAGAGACTTGGGCAGGAAGCTGCTGCCAGCTGGGCAAACAGGGGTTTGGTGAGACCAGGATCTGGGTCCCTGCTGGGAGGGGAACAGCAGGAACCTTCATCTGGGATTCAAACATCTTTAACTGGCACCAAAGCAGTGACTCCAGGATTATCCATTCAGCTGCTGCTGGCGTTTCTGGCTCAGGATGGTGACGCTGCAGCTGTGAGAGGGGAGCTCCTCCCCTCTGCCCTGCCCATGGGTTCTGACCTGGAAATTAAACTTTCCCATAATTATTTCCCCTCTAAAGTTAATTTTTAGCAGTGTTCACTGCAGTCAGGCCTGGCCTTGGCAGTGTCTGTAACAAACACCAGTTCCCAGCTTCTTGGTTAAACTGGCCCATGAAGGCACCAGTGAAGCTCTGAAGTCCAAGGAGTGCAATTGGTCAGCACTAATTACAAAGGAGAAGGAAATTATCCCTAAGAGAGATGTCACACACTAAGATGATGGTTCAAGGGCACCCAAGGACTCTTCTACCCCAGAATACTTCAGCCCTCACCCTCCCCAAGAAGCCACAAGGAGTAGTCTGAAATTAAAAAAGTAACTTGTTTATCAGAGCTGCCCAGGGACTTACAAGGTCTGAGTTTCTAAGTGCTTCACTCAGCACCTTTCATTTAATTGGACATCAAGTGCTGGTTAAAATAAACATATTAGTCAAATATATTTAAATTTTTCAAGACATACATAATCTGGTTTAAAAATCATGGGTTAATGGTTTCCTTTGGGAAATCAGAGTTAAAGTAAAAGCAGCTTACCTGTTCTGGGTTTTTTTTTCTTCCCTTTTTAAGTTTATTGTAATGAAGTTAAAATTAGAGATAAATAATGTTTAGAGAGAGCTGCAGTCCAAATACCAAGAATATTATTAAAAACCATGCAGAACTATATGGAACAGTCTCCTTCAAGTCTCAAATTACTTTTTAGGAAGCAAAGCTTATGGTCATTCTCAGTTATCACCCAGGGATTAATGTCCCACCCTTTTTGTTCTGTTACAGAATATTCTGAGGACACACTGCAGGTTCTTTCTGTGTCTGGCTCTCCTCCCTTTCACAAGAGCTCTGTGGGGTTTTGTTGCTGCAAATGTGAAGCTGCAGTGGCTGTTTGGGCATTACAGGGAGAGCTGGACACAGGGACTGGCACAATTCCCAGCAAAGGCAGCAGCTCTGCCCAGCAGCTTTGGGGTGGAGGTGCCAGAGGGCACAGCCAGCCCCTGTCACCACTCAATGGGCCCCAGTAGCTGTGCACTCAGAGAAAGGCAAAGTCCCACACTGGGAATTCCATTTGTGCCCCAATAACCACATTTCACCAGACTGCTGTTTAAAAAAGCCATTTTTAGATTCAACCACCTATTCCTGTCCTCCACGTAATTCAGCCAAGACAAAACAGTCCCTTCCACCTCAATAAACAAGAGAAAACAGAGCAAAAGTGGTGCAGGGAAAGAGCCTGAGAGCACATCAGTGGGGGTGTCCAGAGCAGCTGCTGCTGAAAGATCATTGCAGGAGGAGAAAAACTGTCTTGTCATGTGACTGGAAATGGGGAGGGGTTGTTTTATCAAGTGTGGTTTTACTTGCACTGCTATTATTTATCAGTTACTTTTTAAAAATTATTCAAAATGTCATTTCCTGAGTTTTCCAAATGCAGATGTCCCACTCACAACTGTGGATGACTACATTAAAATGATGACATTGAATCTTAAACCTAAAATTTAATTTATTTTATTAAAATAAGATAATCAGAGGAACCTTGGCTTACAATAAATGCATTTTCTCAGGAGCAATAAAAACAAAATTAAAACCCAAATCAACAAGAAAAACTGTATATGCTCAGTTTCCTCTTGCTAGTGCATCTCTTGGACGACACCTCCGATGGGATGCAGCCTCTGCAGGAGATGGGAACATCCCTCAGCCTTTTCCAGCCCCCAGCCCAGCATTCCTCACTCACCCCTGGCTGGGCTGCAGGAACAGGTCCATAGTACCAAAGGCAGCTGGAGGCTTCTCAAGATGACCAAAGCAGGACTGGCTCACCTCCTTCTCTGAGCAGGACAATTCACAACAGATTCCATCCTTTTGCAAGAGTTTTTCTTCTATGTGCAAAACTATTGCAAAACTATTTTGTGTTGAATTAGCATTTGAACTTATTTCATTGGCTTGGTGAAGCTCTTAGGCAGGAGCTGATTTCCAGAGTTATTTCCTCTTCCCACTCCAGGCACAACTCCCCAGGGTGAGGTGGCACTTGGCATGGGGCAGTCAGAGCACCAGAACATCACCTGTCCTCAGAGCCACCCCCACTGAGCACAGATCAAACCCAGCCAGAACCACTGCCAAAGAAACAGCCATCGCTTCTGGGAAGGGGAAAATAAGGCTCAAGTGCATCTATTAAAAAAATAGTAATAGATCTCTTGATTTGTAGTCTGTTACCTCTCCCAGAACAAGAGATGGTAGCAAAGGCAATGAGGAGCTGTGTCCCTGCAGGCTGACAACTGCACGAATCCGTAGCAGCTTCTTTGTACAAGTGGGACGCGGAGGATCCTGCCGGAGGAGCCCGGCCGCCGAGGCGTGGGAAGCACAGCTCGTGTCCCTCCTGCTGCTCCACCCTGGCAGCACGGGGCAGGAGCAGCTCAGAACACGGGCAGCCTGGTGGAGGTCAGCGTGCACGAGTTGATGTCCTCGGTGTGGGCGGCGCGGTGCAGGGACGGCTCCGAGGCGCTCCGGTTGATTTTGGGTAGAGAGTGCTGCAAGAGCTCGATGGACGACAGGATCTGAGGGGAACAGCAGAGTAAAGAGGCTTGTGGGACAAGCAGCTCCCTGCTTCCATCTCAAACATTCATTCAGTTCTCATCCAGGTCAATTCTGGCGTTCAGCTGAACTTTAATGCTCCCTGGGGCACTGAGAACACCTCTCGGGCTGGAGGAATCCAACTCTGCCACCCACTGTCAGTGCTGGGAGGGGCCTCAGGCAGTTTCAGAGGGTGGGAGGGTGTTTTTCATCAGTTCACAGACTTTGGGATCAATTAACAAGCATCTAAACCATCCTCCAGTTACAGTAACAGGGAAGGAACTGCATCTTCTGCCTGACATTTAGAAAGAACTTCCTAAACAATAGACTACTTGCAACAGCAAGAAGTTATTTTTCCAAAACTTGCTGATATTTAATTCCAGCTATTTAATGAATATAAAAAAGTATCTTCACCATCCTCACAGTGACAGGAAAAGGTAAAGCATCCCTTGTGAAAATACCAAAAATTGCTACATGAATTTACCTCCCCAGTGGATTTTGTTTTCTTGTTCACATCTGTGGGGAAAGAAAGGAGGAGTGGCCTCTCATTTCCCTCAACCCCATTCTAAAATAAAATGGATATCCAGAGATAGTTTTCATTTTTACTGTGTCAGGGTGGGGTTTGGCTTATCTCTAGCTAGGTCAGGTGTGGAAAGCCTGCTCTGGTGTTAGCCCAGCACAGCCCCAGCCTGCAGATGCATATTGTGTTTCATGAGCTTTACAGGAACTGCAAGTACAACCAAAACACAAACTGCCCAGAGAGCTGCTTTATGACTAAAGACAAAAACAGGACACAGGCTGCACTTCACAGTACCCAACGCTTCTGAGCAGACTCTCTGGAGTGCTAATGGCTGTTTATAAAATCCTCAGACTCCTGTGCAGAACGCCCCACACTCACCTGCGGGAACAGAGGTCGCTCCTCCCTGACTTTCTTCAGACAATCTGCTACGAGCCTCTTCATGGCCTTGGGGCAGTTCTTGTACAGCTTGCTGAGGTCTGGGGAAGCGTAGCCCCGGCCAACCATGAAAATGATCTGCAGAGCAACAACCAGCAGCACAAAACCCGGGTTACACACGGGGCCTCGCTGCTGGGGGCCTTCAGTGCCCCCCAAGGGGATGAAACCCAGTCCCAAAGGACACCAGGAGAGCCCTGCAGGTGTGGCTGGGTAACAGGACAGCTGACTGAAGACTAAACACAAATATTCAATGTTCAAAGGTTTGACAACAGTCACTGGGATTTTTCCCCTCAGTAAAAGGCACCAAATCCAATCTTCCTGATGTAACAGCAGCATATTTAACACATATTTAAAATGTGAATTTCCCATAACTGCAAATGTATAAACTGAGATTTTACTGTGCAGCAAAAGCTTTTAACCTGAGAATAAATTAACAGGGCACTTCAAATGTTTCTAAACAAGGAATTTTTTTCCTTTGAGTACCTGCACTGTCAATACTGAGGTGAACATTCAGTTCCAGATTTACTGTAAAACAAAGCAGGCTGTCAACACCACTTCAGTTGGTTTGCATTTCTATTTATCCTGCTTTTCTCGAGGCCAAGGGAATGTGCCATGCCCAGAAATAAACTGGAATGTTCCAAGAGGGTTTCTCACCTGATCTCTGTTGTTTATGTGGGAATAGGGCAGCTCTCCTGTCATCAGCTCATATAACACTATTCCATAGGAGTAGACGTCTGACTGGAAGCTGAAGGGGTTGCTGTCCTGCATCCGGATCACTTCGGGGGCCTGGCAGGGGGGAAAAACAAATTAGGAACAATTAACAGAACTTAGGAAGAAAAAGCACATGAGGAGGAAAAGTATTTTGGAAGCAGAGACAGTGAGCTCAACTAGAAATTAGTGAGCAAAGGATACCTCCAAGCTTTTGATGAGCCTGACTTACGGCTCTGGAGAAGTTCAGGCAGGGCTACTCCACATCTTATTAAAATATCAGTACAGTTCAGAGCACACAAAAAAGCAATGCTCTAACTGAACAAGCATTTTGCCATTAGAAAAACTGTTATTATTTGGATTTGCAACGTTTAGTGACTCCTGTTACATCTTACCCAGAACTGAGCCCGAGTTTCACCATCAGCTCCTAAAGTGGTATCGAGGTTAAAGGGGAAAAATACAAAATTCTAATCTCTTGTAAACTGATACCAAAACATGGTCAGGAAACGTGAAAGCCAAATATAAAAAACAGTACATACTGAGGATCAGGGAAGAAATGCAGGAACATTTTAACACGTTTGCAAAATTGTGAAGCTTCTTAAAATAACCAATGTTGAATGATTGAACAAAACAAGGTGTAAACCATCCAAGTAACTTTCCCATTGGCTAAGATTTTTTTCCCCTCCTAAAGAATTCCCTCAGAATTACTGAGCAAAGTACTGAAGTACAACAGCACAACAACCCCAGTAAGGGATCACAGGAACTTCTGAGGACACAGAAACCACCTCCCCCTTCTATGGAATGGCAGCTCAGCAGAGATGGGCTAGAAATGACTAAAATAGAGGATTTTTTTTTAAATGCCTGCAAAGAGCAAATATGCAGGGTTTTTATCCCAAGGTCTGTTTCCTATACACAAATACATTGTATACCATTGGGTAAATTAGTTTTAAATCCTTTTACAGAAAGCTTTAAAAAATGGGGCTTTTTATAAAATTGTTTTGAAGAAAAAAACCATTCCTGCTTTTGGAACTTTGCTTCAGGTGATGTGTGTATTTTACAGAGCACAAACCAGTCTTGGCCAAGCATCCTGATATTTTTAATACACATTCCCAGACATACTGGCAGGCCTAAATATTTAAAATAACTCACCACCCCAAAGCAGAATCCTTGGGTGCCTGGTGCCTTAATTACACAATTAAGCCGTCCAGCACTTCAATTTTAACTTGTCCTACAGCTGGACTAAAAATCTACACAGGACTAACAGACCTGAATGTCCAAAACAGTGTTCAAGTGACAGATGCACGAGGAGAACAACGTTCACAAGCAGGGAATGTTTTGCTCACCATCCACAGGATCGAGCCCGTGGGCTGCTCCACCTGCTGGGATCCACTCCACCTGGATTTTACAGTTGCCAGACCAAAGTCTCCTATTTTCACTGTAAGGCCTTCATGAAGAAATATATCTGTATTTTTGTTAAAGAAACTGCAAAAAACTTGGGTCAACAGTTGTGTATTTTCTGACCTGACTAGCAAGTGCTGATGGTTTTATTTAAACCTGCTGTGAGCTGTATGTGAAACAAAGGAAAAGGGATTTTATGGCAGCAGTGTTTAAATTAACATTTAACACTAAACCAGAGCAGATGTTCCAGCATTATTTGTAGATTTATCTTTATGGTGAGCTAGGACAGAAATCAACACTTCATTACCATCCATGGCTGCAGCTCCTTAAATAACTGGTGCTGAGAAAGAGAAACAGCACAGAGGTCTCAGAAAAGTAAGAAAAAACAATTACAAAGAGAAATAAGCACCAAAATAAAATCTATTTCCATAAAGTTCTCTGGCAGATCTCCTGAGATTTAACTATGATTGTAGCTGGAAATATATCCAGACTATTTATAATTATCTCCTTCATGGATCTGTCTGTTATGGATACCAGCACTTTCTTTGCTGGGGTTATTTTAAGAAGATATCATTGAATGATTTCACTTAGGAATGCTGCAAGTTCAAACAGATAATTCAGAAATACAAACATGACTGACTCCTTCTCATTTCTATGTCAGGAGAAGAGCTCATTTATTTCACAAAAATGATCATCATTATTAGGAATCACAAATTCCTGGCCTCCTATACACTAAAATAATTGGGTTTTTTTAATCTAACTGAAAATGGAATCCACTGGCATTCTGGAACTACTGAACTTGGCATATTTTTTTATGCTGACATTTGCCAAACATGCTGCTCACATTTCATGGAAGGAAGCCCCAGTTCCTGCTGGTAGCTCCATGGATGTTCCTGGCAATCCCAAAAGCAGGCATTTCAAAGGTGAAAGGCATCAGCTCACAACATTTTCGCTCCAGATGCATTACTAAATATATATTTTTGCATGAAACATAATAATGGTAAAAGGCTGCCTTCTCTTGAGTTTAAAGTAATATTTCTGGCTTCATTTCTGCCAGTCATGTGAGGAGTTCTAAATATATTAAAAATACACAAGAAACAGAAACAAACCCATGTGTGCACACAGATGAACAGGCACACACACCTCCCAGCAATGAGCAGTGCAGCATTTGGGTACCAGAGGATTGAATAAACCCCATTTAAGTAAAATAAGAGACTTCTGGAGCACAACTGTTGCACATTTTTATCCCAAGTGTGGTAAACAAACACAGATGTGCTGTGGAAGTCCTTGCTAAAAAGCAGCTTCTTGCTCATCAGTGGGGATGGCTCATTAGTAGTTATATATAAAAATACATTTGAAATAGCTATTGCAACCCCCCCAGAAAGCTCCATATTAACAATAAATCACTGCCTCGCTGCAGAAAATAAGGTTCAGGAAGGATACTATTGGATTTCATGTCTCTGTGGATGATGTTCTTTGCATGTAAATAGCTGTGAAGGAAAAAGCAGAAGAGAGCCATTAGCAAGGCTGCTCACAAACAGCATTTTCGTTCCCCACAGACAGTTTATTCAGGTTATTGCACACCCAACCCCTTCACACACCTCTGGCTGTCTAGGATGACTCTACTTTGGGAACAGAGAAATGCAGCTGTGCTCAGTGCAGCAAAGAAATTTAAGGAAGAAGGAATGGCATCAGTTCCATTAACCCTGGAAAACTGGGACTGTCCTCATATCCATGAGATCTGTATCCTGTGCTGAAGTTTACTGTTCCAAACTCTCTTCATTTAAATGTCCCCAGTTTTCTAGTGTCTGACTGCAAACCTGGGTGCTGATCTACAAAATGAACGAGCTCTGGCAGCAGCAGCTGCTTCTATGCTCCCAACATCAGAACAAGGGCTGCAAGAGCAGAGAGGTGGGGCCTGGAGCAACACAGACAGCTGGAAAATGTTTCCAACTACATCTGTGTGAGTCCTGTGGAACAGAGCAGCCACCCCCGTCTCAGAGTATAAATCAGTGTGTGTCACTGCAATGTTACAGTAACACAGGGGAGGAAAACCCCTGCATTCTGTATTTAGAACAGGATTGCATCTAGTGCACTACAGCAAGACCTCAAGCTATAAAAGCAGATAAAACAGAGAAAATCCAACTGATAAATGACATGAGCTAAGGTAAGAATCCACGGGAAAAATGACTAAATCAAAGCACAGCTGCATCCAACAGAGCTGAGTGAAGAATCTCTCCCTGGCACAGCACTGTGGCTCTTTTAGCCCTCTGTATTTAGGGTTTGGGGAGGGGAGGAAAGCCCCACTCACTCCATGCCCTGCGCCGTCTGCCGGGCGATGTCGATGAGCTGGAACATCTGGAACTTGGTCTCCTGCACGTGCAGGTGCTTGTAGAGGCTGCTGCCCTCACACCACTGGGTGACAATGGCCAGGTTGTCCTTGGTCATGTAGCCCATGAAGAGCAGGATGTTCACGTGCCGGGTCTTCCTAAGGGAGGAGCACAAAGAGCAGTCAGTGGCTGCAGCAAAAACGCTTTCAAAGGCTTTTCAAAATGCACTCCTGGCTGAATGAATTTCATCTTTGGAATCCTAAGCCAGTGTGAGAATGAAGTTTGGGTTTACAAATAATAAAAATATACCACAGTTGCAAATTTTTTATAGTTTTTTTTAATAAAATCAGCTGACTTTTTTAATAAAATCAGCTGGTTTTTTGCTTTTTATTTACAACACTTCCTTTTAGTTATTTTAAATCAACATTTAAAAAAAAAAATATGTCTGAAAATTCAAACGGTTTGACATCAGTAACCAACAGTCACACTTACAAGTGGTATTAGAAGTTCTTGAAATGACAGAAATCACCCTGAAAGCTGGGAAAAAGTGACAGCTTTAGGTAGAAGACTGAATCCCAAGAGAAATCCAAAGGATAACTATAAACCCTACAGGAATTATCAGGTGAGGAGATGGTTTTTATGTACCTAATCTGTTCTTTTTCAGGAGTAACATCACAGATACTTCATTGGACACTAAAAACACCTCAGTATTTGAAGGCAGAAAACAGTTACACTGATCAGCGTGTATGTTGAAGGAAAAACAATTATAATGCTGCAATTTGAAGAGGAACAGTTCAAGTACTCTGCCGGGTGGTGAGAATTAGGGCAGAATTTATTGATCCTCACCTTTTGCTGCCCAGTGTGACCTGAACAATTGTGGGTGTTAACACATCACAGAAACACCTGAACTACAACTCTGTCTCTCCACAGAGTATCCAGAATTATCACTGCACACTCTTTATTCTTCTCTGGAAATCTCCTTTCTGTGCCCATCTCACACAGAATACTGGGCCTGAAGGCTCCAAGGAGGGCTGGGATGCAGCACCTGGAATGCCAGAATTTAGCAGGGAAACACCAACTCACCTCAGGACAGCCACTTCATTCCTGAAAGCCTGGAACTGTTCTGGGGTTGGATCTACAACCTTTAGGATCTTCACTGCTACATCCCCTGCAAATACAATTACCACAAAAGCTGCTAAAAATGCAGCTTTTCCTCTCCAAAATAACATTAATATACAATGCAATTCTAATTCCTAATTTGTGCATAGCACACCTCTACTAATTTGTACAAAGGTCAAGACTTCCCTGCAGACAAATTTTTTTGGTAGCAAGCAGTTAATTTACCTGAATTTCAGTCCAATGGAAAAAGTCATTAATTAATTATTCACACACCTCCCTTCTATTTTTGCAGGACATATACACACACACACCTTTGTGTTTTTATTATCAAATTTCAATACTGATGTGTTTATAAACTATTTATGAAAGTACAGCCCTTCAGGTGAGAACATTAGAAAACCTAATGCCTCTCCTTCAGGCAGAATTTAATTAATTAATTAATTCTTGATACTTGAAGAGGTGTAAACATTCTATTAAAATAAATTTTAATATGAAATTATTTTTCATTACCTTGTTCAGGGAAATCTTACTGAACTTATTTTTCCTCTTGATTTCTGTGTTCCATTTCAGTTCCATAATGAAAATCAGGAACTGTTCATTACTTTTAGTCCAACAACACTGCTTCCCTTGCTGCTGACAATATTTGGGCTTTGAGACATGCAAGTATTTACTCATTAAAAATAGAAGGCAGCAGATAAGTTTCCAGATTTGTTTTGTCAGCTTTTCTAATGACAATACTGCTATTTAAATTAGGGCCTGGAGGAGTTTCTGTGTGTTTCTTTTCAAAATCACAAGCCATGAATTTGGAAACAAATTCTGCAGCTCTGCAGGGCGCCTATTTTCAAAACATTCCCACTAACTACATATCAAACTCTCACATTAAGCATTTTTTCATTGAAAAAACTCCACAGCAGAAGCAATTTATGCTGATTTCCTTTCCCTCCCACCTTGAAATGAAGCATGCTAATTAAACCACAAAGGTATTAAGAGAAGCTAAATATAATTTAACATCAGGCTGTGGAATTTCCCTGCTAATAGAAAATAAACCCTTTTCAGAAAGCAAGCTGGTGCAGAACATGGGAATGAAGAGATCAGTGAAAATGGAGATGCAGGTTTTGGTGTCTGTGCTCTGCTTTCATTTCAGTGCTGCTCTGTAAGGCAGTTCCTGCTTCTCCCCTGTGCCTCTGGTGGCAGATGAGCTCCCAGCACCACTAAATCCATTTTCCCTGGATTGCTGTCCCACCAGATCCAAGACTCACCGTGCCACTTGCCCTTGTAAACTGTCCCAAAAGAGCCTGAGCCTATCCTGGTGGAGAGCATGACTTCACTGGCTTCTATTTCCCAGTAATAACTGGAGTCTCTCTGTCCACGAGGCCTCTGCAACAACAATTCACAGGCTTTAATATTTAATCACTTATCTTATATAGACACACAAAAAATTAAATAACTTCCTCCACACACAAGTTCACGATGACCTGAAACCTTGAGGGGTTTGTCCTGCAGTTTGGATTTTTGTTTTTCTCCTCAGTTTGTGAGGGGTGGTGGGGTTTTTACCAAAAAACTCCAACAGCAAACCACCACATTTTCTTGGATGTCTTGAACTGCTTACCATAAAGTTCTGCACTAGAAAATTAAACCCTAATCTTAGATCCTAAGAGGAACAAATATTTTACAATCAACTATTTTAAAACACCTGAAACATTTAAGAAACGCGTTTCTTCAAAAGTACAACGCTAAAATTCTGTAATTCTTTTACATATTTAAATGGAAGAAGCCAAACAGATGAGAGCAAAATTCTCAAATGTCTAAGTGAGAAAAAACTGTGAATCCCACTAAGCAACTGTATTTTCATTCTGAAAGCTTAGAAGCCTTCAAAACATTGAAGATATTATTAATTATTATTCTAACTTTTCTTTCTTTCCCCCCCATCCCTAAGTTTAAACCAAACCTTTGAGGGAAAAGTTGCATTTTGTAAAATCTGTTTATCCCTGAGATATTTGACTCTCCAGTGAAAATGAAGGCATTATCAATATCCACTTTCTATGGAAGCAACACAGTTCAAACAGGGTTAATAAAGCCAATTTAAATATATTAAAACAGAATCAAAAAGATCCAACCTCTGAAGATTTAAAAGGCAATCCTTGGACCTGCACTGACAAACAACGCACACCACTGCCTGAAAATCACTTGCAACCGAGAACACTTTGTTCTGGGTATGTATAACCCAAGGCAATAGTGCCATCATTCCCAAATTAATTAAAATTGAAATGTTACTGTATACACAGTGCAGAGCAATCCAAGATTACCTGCACCTGTAAGTGCAGAAATTTATCCCAACACACCACTCCTCCCAGCACAGTTTAACTATTTTTTAATTGGAACAAATATCACCATACTTACAATTTTGTTTTTTTCTTGTGTGTTAGATCCAGGGGCTCTCTCTCTTTGGGCTGGGACTGGGGTTTTAGGCTGAGACCAGCCAGTTGGGCTCATATTGTTAGGACTTCCAGACAGAGCAGAGGGTGAGGCTTTAAGATAGAAATACAAGAGAACAGCTTATGAACAAGAAAACAAAGAAATCAAATCATATTAGAAAATGTTTGATTTTTGAAACCATACCTGATTCACTATGGCTTCGAATTGCATCCTGCAACAGAGAAGATGGATAATAAAGTCAATAAATAGATGAGAGCACACAACGGAACAAGCAGGGATGGTGTGGAAATTGCTGTGCCAGTTTTGGACAAGTGCAATATAGTACTGGCCAACCCCTCCAGGATTGGGGATTTGCTCATCACACCAATCCTGCAGGAAACCCATGCAATTGGTGAATTCTTACAAAACAGGGAAGAGACTCACAGCATACTGAAAGTACTGCTACCAGAAAGGAAAGAGGAAAAAAAGGACACAAAACAAGAAGAAACAGCAGCAATACTGTCTGCATTCCCCCTGCACTTCATGCTCGTGTTCCAGGTGTGGACAGAGCTCCTGGGACGGCCTCTGTCCCCAGGGGACAACTCCCAAACAGCTTTTGGGTTCAAAGCAGGACTTTTAAAAGCCCCCCAAATATTCCAACTCAATATCCATTGTGAAGTAACTCTACCACACTACTTCAACCCCCAGAAAGGCTACACCGAGTGCCCCTACACAAACCCCTCTCCTTCTCCCAGCACACTCCCACAGGGAATTGGGCATGTGAGCAGTGCTCTCCCACAGGTCACCAGGACAGTGCCACAAGTCTCACCTCATGCCACGGGCACAACACAACTCTACAGCCATGCACAAGAGAGAACTGAGCTCTGACAAACAGCACTCCACAGCTTTTCTCACCTGCCACTTGTATTATCCCAAAGTACAAACAGGAAAGGGAAAATATCCAGGGACTGTGTAAGTACAAAGCAAGAACATGCACTACAGAGAGGTTAAACACTGTCAAAGTTAATAGAAGTCAATTCAAACTCTCTAACTAATTAGCAGAATAATAAATGTCAGCTTTCATAGGAGGACAGAACAAGCCCACATTCCACTCCACAGTTTCGAATTAAGATTATCCTTAGCAAAGATTCAGTTATGAAATACATTGTTTTAGCTAATTAGTTGCATTCACCCAGGCTGGACCATGTACAGCATTCTTGCAGATTGCCACTGCTCAACACCTGAGTGGATTAAAATCTGCAGGAACTGTCAATGAAGAACTCTTCAATCTACTACTTTTGTTCATTTTCAGGATAATAAAAACCTTTCAGAACCTGAATGAATAACAAGTGACTGGTTTTGTACACCAGCCTGACAATGTCCCTGCTTTCAAGGAAGCCGGCAAAGGACAACTAAAGAATTTAAAATGTTCCTCATACTTTTTATATGGAGTTCTTACTTTGAAAAAGTATTTTTGAGCTTCAACCCTGATGTGAATGTTTTCTTATTTGCTTATGAATTCGACAGCAAACAAACCAATCCCCTGTTCTTTAGAGTTGCTCTTAAAACACACATAACACCATCCCCAGTGCTGTAAGTCTGTCAACTTTACTTTGATGGGAAATAAAAACAGTACAACATGTTCTTAATCTCAGGGCTTTGTATGGGTACAGTCAATAAAAATAGTTTCCAGAGGAAAAAAGCCACACAATGGATGTGTTTTGAGAAGGTTTTGCTTTAAAGACTGTGTGACCTAATGCATTCTAATCCAAGCCTATTCAAATTCAGAGGAGGATGAATTCAGCCAGCTAAACTAAACATGAAGCTCTTCATCAATTTGCCTCTTCCAACTAACCACCTCAATATTTTGAGTATACACATGCTGGGAAGATTCTCATCACATCAGCTCCAGATTAAACACTTCACGTGGACACTGCCATGGCTTACAAGTTATAGCAATCCTGTTAATCACAAGAAAACAAAAGGCACCAAGGAAATACCTACTCTTCCCCTCAAACAAAACCGTCTGCACCAGGAGCTGGGAGAAGCATTCAGGCTGTTATTCTAGGCCAACACAGTAAGAGATAAAAGAAAAGAACAGAGGAAGTATAAAAAAATTTTTTTTTAAATTAAATGTTAGGCTAAATGAAAGAAAAAGTAACCTAAATTGCTTGATAAATGATAATTAAGTGCAGTAAAATTTTGAAGTAAGTATTTCTACTCAAACTCAGAGGTTCACTAGGATCTATCCTTGGGTAAACCAGTTTTTTTATGATGGTTTTTCTCCTGGTGTACTAGAAAGTCTCTGCTACTTTCTTTCTGCATTGCTTTGGGTCTTTTAAAAGCCTTTAGGACCTATCAACTATCTTTATGATAATGTGAAGAGCCAGAATAGAAAACATTTCTGTCTTTACTGCTCTGCATAAAGAATAAAGCAAGCAATGGCTCCTTAAAGGCTCATCACTCTACTAAGGTCAATAATTCACATTTTCTGAAGTGCTTCATTGTGGTTTGTGCCATCAAAGATGGTCAGCCAGGCCTCTGAAGCAGCAAAAAGGGCTGTGGGCCAAAGAAACCCAAAGAGAAAGGGAGGACACCTTTCCCCATAAACCCCAGCTGACACAAAGCCTCTGACCAAAAATGCTTCCTGGAGCTGCAGGGCACTTTTGTTCTGTTCCCGAGGTCCAGAGGAATTCTCACTTCAGAGCATCTTCACATTTCACTGAAGCCCATAAATCACCAGCTGAAGATGCAGGTGAACTCAGCAGTCAACGGCTTTTGCTTGGCCTCAAGAGTTTTTTAAACTATTCCAGAGGCAAAAGCAACAAACAGTGCTCACTCTCTCTGAAGTCCTGCAGCTCAGCACTTTCTCTGCCAGCCCTTCCTGCACACTATTTTGTTAAGGTTATCACAGAACAAAATTTAAAAACCCCAACCACTTTAGGCCTGATTTCCAAGAGTTGTCCCTTACTGCCAGTCTAAGGAAAATCCAAGAAGGAGGTGCCTGAAGGCAAGGAACAGCAGAAATAGTCTCAGACAGAGCTGGATTTAGCCCACAGGCCCAGAACTGCTGTTACTTCCACACTGCTGTAAGAACAAAGCAGATCACCAGGAAGCTTTGACCTGAGCATTTCAAGTCCAAGAACTACACCCAGAATTAGAGCACCTTCAGTCTGATTTAAAACAAACACCAGCCCCCCAAACAAACCCAGACCTTTAAATTTGACAGAACATTTTTAGACATGCCTAAAAAGCACTTCTTCACAAAACTGAGCTTAATAGTTAAGCTCCACCCCATCTTTACACGCCCCTAAAATTTGCCTAATACTCAGCAAAGTTGATAGACTGCAAGAATTAATTATTGACTTCCTATGCAAATGTGTCTCCTAAACTCTTCACCACTCAGCCAACTGAGGCAAACAGTAAGCAAATGACAAAGGCAAGAAGGAAAACCAACCAGTGACTATTAATGGGCAGTGGCAGTTTTAGTTCAGCTCTGTGCTCTTTGCCCCCAGCAGCGTTACCTCGATTATCCGGCTGTCTACAGGCATGGTGGTGCTGACCATGTGCACGTTTGGTGTGGATGTGGAGCGCTGTCTTTGGGACAGAGAGCCCTCAGAGGAAGGGTTGGATGGGTTGAAAGTGAAGGCATGAGGTGTAGAATACCTGTGCTGGGAGCTGAGAAGGAAAGAGAGAGAAAGGGAAAGTTGTGGTTATTTTTTTCCCCCTCCAGCAAGTGAAAAACACTGTTTAATGTAACCTGTCCAAAAGCAATATACACACAATTCCAAGCAGACAAAAAGCTGGGACTTACACATCAACTAAACTATATGGTCAGCTGAATCATTCCCAGTTCAATTTCAGAAATAAATTTTAAAAAGTTGAAGATCTTGTCAGCTTACATACTTAATTAGTGTGTTTAGCTGAGGTCTGTTTCTGCTACAAAATTTTGCCACAGTTCACCTCAATCCCCATCAAATCACATTTAATACTCTTGACAAAATACTGGCTCTGAAAGATGAATTCAGGACTGTGAAATGAAACAAGCTGCTCATTTCAAGCCTGTTAAATGCATACTTAAGAGCTAAGCCCTGAATTTGTAAAGCTTTGCAAGGCTGTTCAATGGTTTGCACAGAACAGCCAGCAAGGAAGTCATGAAACCCAACACCAGTTAAAAGGAGGCCAAGACTAAAATCCAGCTCAACAAAGAGTTATAAATCACAGCTCAGGCCACTCAGACCATAAGGATCCCAAAACACACGTGTATCTTAACTGAAATGGGCCAGCCTTCACAAAACCCTTCAAAACATCTATTAAGTTAATAAGTCACTGTTCAACAACACTGGAAATACGAGTAAGATGGCAAAGATCAATTCCTGATGCAGTTCCCATTAAAATAAAGAAATAAATACATAGAACCATTTACAAGTCAGCTACGTGCTCTGTGCCTCATTCCTGAACAGATTTTTCAAATGGGTGTAGAAAAAACAAAAGCTGGGGCCTGCTCTCTTCAGCCTCTAGAATTTCAAGGAAAAGAATACAGGCACACGTTAGGATCAGGGGACAGGCCCCTTGCAAAGGGACACAAGTTTCATTTCAGCACTTAAAACTACAGGAATGTTCCCTTTAGGTATCAGAATTTTCCTTAAGAGGAGCATATTTTCAGTTCCCACTGTTCTCTCTTTAAACTCCTATCTGTCAGCATAATTACCAGAGCATTATTTTAGTTTATGGATGTGAATCATCCACCACGAGACACAAACCCTTGATGCACACTACCTGATCAGATAAATGAAATTAGTTCACAAAAATACCAAAAGGGAGCCTTGGATTTTCTTAGGCAGGAAAACAAAGGTCTCCAAAAAGACTTTAATAATATACCTGAAGATTTTAAGGCTAAAAAATTAAAAATATAAAATCTCAACTCAATGCTTTGGTGGATCTAAGAACAAGAAAGAATCGCCTGTGATGAAGTGGTGTTGCTGCCTTGCACATACATCCCAACCTTCTATCAGATTGCTCTGCTTTGGAGGAGCTGGGGGTCTTTTGTTGCTTTGGATTGATTGTTTTGAAACAAGTGTATTTCCCAAAAGAGAAATGACAGGAAATACAAGCTTACCTAACAGGTATCCGGGAGACAGACTCCCGCATCCGTCTCATTGTCAAGGGAGGTAGTGCAGGGACACCACTGTCACTGATATTTGAATTTGGGAACAATCTGAAATATCAACAAAAACAATTACAGTTTCAACTGCTACACTACCTCCTGTACAATGCTCTTGAAAGCTGAAAATTTACAGGGCTGTTTCTTTGCAGCATGATTAACTTCATGAACACATTCCTATCTTTACATCATGTTTTTCCTCTGTGTACAACTAAAACCTCTGCCTTCACACTCCCAAAGAAAAGTTCCACGTGTTCTTTCTGAACTTGAGAGACAAAACCTTTTTATATCAGACTTCAGATTTTCCTGAAAGGGTACTTGACACAATTAAGTTCTATTAAAGCCAGGTAGCATCAAGTGGCACAAGTCATCCTGCACTCTCTTAGTATGAGAAAAAGTGGAACTACATGATCAAGTTTAGTTATGAAAAAATTCAACCACTAAAACACAAAAACAATTACAGGCTTTAACACTTTTGCATAAAAGGACTTCTTCTAACGTAACAGTTTTCAACTTTTTGTAACTGGTATTAGGCCAGTATTATCCTTCATCTGTTTCCTCACCATTCACCATTTCCAACAGTGTCAGAAGCTGTGAACACCAACGCTTCCAACAGCTAAAACCCAGCTGAATCATGGCCTGGTTTATCCCTACCAAAGTGTTGTGTGAGAGGAATTGCTGTCCCCCTGTTCAAACAGAGGGCATTAGAGCAACTGCCTGGTCATTCAAGGTATTCGTTTGCTTGTCCCAGAATACTAAAATTCAGAGCAAGAACAAAATGCAGTTAACGTGAACGACCTTCTCCCCCTGGAAACAGACACTCATTGCTGGCTGTTTCATAGAATCAATACACAATTCTGCACACTGACCACGGGGACTGCACTTCCCAACAATCCAAAAGGATCTCAGGAACAGGAGATACAAAACCAACTGCCACACAGAATTGCTGCTGCCATTAGAAAGGAACAGTCCTTACAAGAGCTGCCTGATGTTGCTCCAGTCCACACACATGGTTGGCACTTTGGTGCTGCAGTGCTCGTGGAATTTGTAGCCACACGTCTGACACCGAAAGCCATTGAGCAGGAACTTCTGGCAGATGTCACAGAAGGCAAGCTTCAGAAATGTCTTCCGAGCCTGGAAAACACAGCAAGTGATTAACCCAAGCTCATTAGCTCTTCATTAACCGAGATCTGGATCTCCAAAAACAACCATGCTAAAATGCTATCAGAGCCCCCAGATTACTACTGAGCTTAAAACCACACTCGAATATTCTGGCATGAATTTCCAGTTTGGTTGGAAACCTGGAAAGTTTAGAAACACTGAGGGCCTCATTTACAAAAAAAAAAAAACACCAAACAAGGAAAAAAAAGGACAAGTGTTCTGTCAAATGCAAAAGCAATGTTTTTGCTCAGCGTGTGAGCCAGGAGCTGGGGTTTTTGTTTGTTTCCAGTAACGCTAAAGAAGTAAAAGAGGATCAGATTGGAAGGCTCACCTCATTTTTTTTATTAGCCAAAACTCTTGGTGTTTATGACTAACCAATATCCCTTGCATGAGAAATAAATTCCTTAGTAATTAAAATAGTCTAAGGAATTTCTACTTTTTTAAAATGGCAGCCTACTTTGCTTTTTTAAAAGCTTCTGAGGTATGAAAAAAGATTCACATGAACCAAGGGGTTCTTCTCCCACAACACACTTGGGAGGAAGGCTCCAAATTTCAGCTTCTTCCAGATCTGGAGAAAAATACTCATTTGCTGGTGACCAACTACAGATGGTATTTTCTGTAGTTTTTTTAAAATGTAATGTAGGAGTAAAGCGACTTTCAGGTTTTGTAAATCAATCCTAACCTTTCACATGGATGGATGGCAGTGACAATCCTTTAGGTTTGCCACTTGGCACAATGTATTTCTAGAACAAAACAATACAAAGGCTAAAATATAGAAACAGAGTTCCTTCTCAGGGAGGAAAAAATATTGTGAGGTAAAACTGTTAGAGTTGAGCATTATCTCTTTGTAAAAAAAAAAAAAGAATTTAAAAAAATTTTAAAAAATAAAAAACCCACAAAGCACAAAACCACCTTCCACTTACTTGTTCTGTATGGAATAAATAATCCATTTCTGAGAAGGAGCTACAAACTAAAGCCTTTCATTCCCCCAAAGAACACTCTGTCAAATCACAAGGCAGCATTAGCTCACAAAACAATGTCATGACCTGCAGAATTACCAGCACCCCTGAATATCCAGTACAAATACCATCAGTCCAGTAAAGCTGCTGAACTTATCCAGCCTTTTTGACTGATGAGACAGAGATTGAAAACACAAAGTTTCTCCCATTACTGGACTTTAAAGGCGTTGTTATCTTAACACAACAGTTACAGACATAGGTATTTACATAAAATAAAAACAGCAATCATCAGACCTGTGAAAATATGCATGATGTGAGCTTTGACAGTCTCTGACACCTGGGGATCACCAGTGTAATAAATACAATTTTGCATTTCACTGCAAACTGATACTTAGCCAATGTAATTGGTGGGGAGCAGGGATGAAGGAATCAACCACAACTTCTAAAAATGCCTGTGTCCAGAAAGCCAAAAGTTATCTAATGCCCAAAGCCTCCTTTGGCCAAATATGTGGTTCAATGGATACAACTCACATCAGAAATACAGAGCAGGAAAAGCTTACAAAATTGTGTGTGGTGAGTGGGACATGGTCAAGGAAGTCCACCCGCAGCTCCTCTCCAATCAGGGAGGCAGCATCTGTGTTCCAATCCAAACGCACTTTTTTTCTGAAAGACAAAATGGGGACAACAAAACCACTTTGGAGATAAGCCTGGCCTCATCAACAATTATGTTTTGTGAGTTTTCTTGAGTAAACTGAAAACAAATACCCAGAAAAGCATGGCTAACCTCTTAGAGTGAGCTAAACAGATCTCAGTGCCTTTCACTCAAAAAATCAGAAGCAACCTGGAACACATTGCAAGCCACCTGTTTTTCTGCTCCTTTTTTAACATGTTATTTATATACATAATATTTGACATAGAGCACCTGGAAGCTTTAATGGAGTCACAGAAGTGACAGACTCAGTGACACAAAAGCCATTATCAGGTGCTTGGGTACTGACACTACTGGTGACCCCAGAAGGGCCTCAGCTGCACAGAGATGTAACCCCACAAATACCTGAGGCTACAGGGAGCTTTAAATCCAAGCCTTAGGAGGTGTGAAGTTAAGTGCATTAATTCCATGAGATACCTTCACTCCCTCAGCTTCTAAAACAATCATTTGGTATTTAATAGCAGCATCCCCAGTCCTACAAAAATATAAGGAATATCTGAAGTGAGACTGAAATCCAAACATTGGGAAGTTGTAGAGGAATGCAGAGCCTTAAAACTGAGCACACAGAATTGTTCAGGGAAGTGGGCTAAGAATCACTAACACTGAATTCACCAACTACAAATGCAGCACAGAAATGCACCTCAAATATGAAGGAAGGCATCACTTCATCTAGAGCACAGCACAACCCTCCCTAAGGGGCTGCAAGCACTTGAGTGAACCCCTCCATTTTAAGTATTTTCAATATTTAGCTTTAAAACAAAAAAAAATTGTTCATACCCAGGAACGTGACAGAGTTACCTTAGAAGAGGGCAAAGAAAGCAACATAGAAGTGTTCACAACCAAACTGCATTTAAAAGAAATTAGCGAGAGGGGAAGAAAGCATGATTGCTGCTATTCCAAACCCAAGGTTTTTACATTCTCTGGGCGGAAGTTTCACTCTTACCCTTTTGGTTCAGCAAGAAGTCGAAAAACTGCACAGCACTCTGGCTGCAGACCTCTTACTTTCAGTGCCTTCATGAGACAGTCATGCAAGGTCATCCCATTTCGCACATTCACCTGTGACCAAAGGAAAAAAAAAACAACAAAACATTTAGGTACTGACTGCACAATTTCTTTAAGCTTTTCCAGGAATGGAAGACCACTTTCTCATCTTCTCTAGGAATTCCAGGAAAGCTGCACAAAGTGCACTTTTGTGCACTCCTGCAAAGGAAGTTCTGAAGCCATTTCATAACTTCTCAGTTTCTTACAACTACTAAATTTCTATGAAACTGGATTTTATACAAGTAGCCTATAGAAGGAATCGAAATGTAGGCAAATGAAGTTACCTCAAGTACAGAAAAAGACTTAATTTAGATTCCAGGGAACTTCGGGTAAGACTATAATTAGGTTCACTCAGCTTCAAGAAACTGAACAGAAGTGTTCCCTCAAGAAGTTTCACTTCAGCTTTAACCCCCACACTTCACTGTGGGCATCCAAGTGAGGAAAATGGTGACAGAACTGTCATGCAGGCATCATTATTCAGGTCAGCCAAGAACTGCCTTTTAATGTGAAACATGCTCATGTACATCAGAAAATCCACAGCACTGAGGCAGAGAATCCACAGCTTCTCAAAATACAGATACAGTGCATGGTTAAAATACATCCTCTAAAACCAACCGACTGCTGACCACCACTTGATCACAGTACGACCCTTTTGAAGCTGGGCACTTCTCATGCCAGAACCACACCCAGTGTCAGCAGTGGGATCCTGAGACAAAGGTAGCACAGACTCACCACGGTGCGCTGCTTGTTGGGCAGGAAAACACGGATGGTATTGCTGGTTTTGGAAGTATCCGAGATTTTGCCATCATCAGACGCCCGGCGCTGGTAACCAAACTGCTGGACAATGGTGGGTGAAATACAGTTGGGGCCATCAAAGACAGAATCCTTGAGTCCAAACCCATTGCTGATGGTCTTCCAAGCTCCCTGGATGTGCTCCATTGATGCGGCCTACAGAAGATTGGCAGAGTCAGGGAAGATGGCCATGTCTGTCACTCCAAGTGGTGCTTTCTCCTCCTGACACAACAAACCTCAGCCTTTTCTAGAAGCATCTGAAGCTGCACTGCCTCATGACATGATCAACCTACACATGCAGGGTACAGCTCAGCCACAGCTGCATAATCAGCCTGACTCTTGAAGGCATTTGACTTTCTACACACAAACAGAGCACGAGGAATACGTGTGTAACTCGTCCCACTGCACCTCGGTGTCACAGGAGCACTTCACCATCACGTTAATCTACATCATCAGTGTCTGAGGGGCCTTCAGGAAGGTGGCCAGATCACAGAACCAGAGAATACCCTGAGCTGGAAGGGACCCACAAGGACCATCAATCCAGCTCCTGGCCCTGCCCAGACACCCCAACAACCCCACCCTGGGCATCCCTGGCAGCGCTGTCCAAACGCTCCTGGAGCTCTGGCAGCCTCGGGGCCGTGCCCATTCCCCGGGGAGCCTGGGCAGTGCCCAGCACCCTCTGGGGGAAGAACCTTTCCCTGAGCTCCAACCCAAACCTCCCCTGACACAGCTCCAGCTGCTCCCTCAGGACCTGTCCCTGCTCACAGAGAAAAGGGATCTGTAGCTGCAGGGCAGAACAACAGTCCTATAAACCAGATATGCCACACAAGCATTAGCCCAGACTAAAGAAAAGAGGCTTAACAGGAATTATAATATAAAGAATTAATTAAGGAAACTGTTTTTGTCACTGATTTTGGGGCTTTGGTTATTTGGGGTTTTTTTTAATACTATCACAATTTCTGTAGTATGAAACAGCAAAAAAATGTCTCAACCCTCATATCCACTATGCTCTGTTACATTTCAGCATCAATAAAGCCTGGGAGAACTGGGATTGCTCAGCCTGGAGAAGAGAAGGCTCCAGGGTGACCTAACTGCAGCCCTCCAGTACCTGAAAAGAGCCAACAAGAAAGATGGAGAGGGATTATTTACAATTAACAGAACAAGGGGGAATGGCTTCAAACTGACAGGGAGCAGGTTTAGATGGGATACTGGGGTGAAACTGTTGGCTGTGAGGGTGGGGAGGCCCTGGCACAGGGTGCCCAGAGAAGCTGTGGCTGCCCCCAGATCCCTGGAAGTGCCCAAGGCCAGGCTGGACAGGACTTGGAGAACCCTGGGATAGTGGAAGGTGTCCCTGCCCATGGCAGGGGAGGCACTGGATGGGCTTTGAGGTCCCTTTCAACCCAAATAATTTTATGATTTTACAAACATCTTCCAGTGCAAGGACACAAACAACCCCCTCTCCTGCACACTTCCAAACCAGCACACGTTTTTGCACACGCAGGGATAAAGACAAAGGTATCATTGTATTTTTTCCCCAGCTATCCCAACTGCAATGCAGCTCAAACTCCAAATTATATTCAAACATCTTATTCAAAACTAAGCAAAACCTGTCTGTACTGAAGTCAAAAGTCTGTACTGAAAGCAAACAACCTAATTCAGAGCACCCAACACTCCATTACTGAACACCTGTCAGCAGCTGCTCAAGTCTCATTTCATGTGTGGTCCTGCACCTCCTTTGTTGCAAATTATTTGAACCCTTCAGTACATTTCCTCATGTTTATGTCAGAGAGAAGCCAATGGTGTTTGTTTCACTGGAAAAGTTAAAACAATGGAATTCTTGGATAAAAAAGATCTCCACTAATGATAAGCATCCATTCTGGGGTGCCCAGAAGGATAAGCTGAATTTCAGAGTGTTTTCCTTCACAGCACAGCTCTGAAAAGCCATAGCTGGATTTGCAAGTAAATTTGCCCCAGACCTAAACCCAGGTCTGACCAGCAGGCAGAAAGGAAATGTAACAGCAAAGTTCCAGAGAAAGGTTTGGTTTAGGTGAAGTCATCACCACTGCCTGCAAACCCCAGAGCAGCAGAACTCAGCCTCAAAGGGAACCTTCATCCAGTTCCTAAGTATCTCCTTCAGTGACAAGGTACACAGTGACAACATATCCTCACCTTCCCTCCTGCCAATCCCTGCCATTCCCAAATCCATCAGCTGTGCAGCTCCAGTTGTCCAAAGGTTCCAAATATTTAAATACCAGTAAGATTTAAAACTCAAAGCCCAATCAAAATCTAACAGGATTGCGATACTTGATTTTTTTTTTATTTTTAAATCTATGGCACATAAATTTTAAAAAGAGTTTAATATTTGATGTAAAAAGGGAATAAGGAATAGGAAGACACTGAGACATTGCGAAAAATGGAAGGGAGATAAAATTGAGGAATACAACCAAGTTCACCACACATAAGCACCTACAACATCTCACAGCTCCTAGGCATCAGGAAGGTGAAAAACAAGTTATGTTCAGTTGCAACACCCATATAATGCACACGGCAGCTGAAGGAGTAACTACTTAGATAGCAGCAATAAAAACTGAGATTAAATGTTAGATAAGAGGGGAAAGATGAAACCCAGAGAGCTTCTCTTAACTTACCCCCTATGGGAAACTCCTTTGTTTCACCCTTCCAGGTAACACGACACAAAACAAGAAAAGGAGCTCAGCTTGATTTCTCTGCCAAGAAGCTGAGCTAAGGAATAGCAGGGCAGCCATCAAAACACCCCCTTGTTGTCCTTGCTGACAGAAGTTGACAACACCCCAACATTACAGCCTTTATATTTAATATTTTGATATGCTGCCAACATTTCCTGAAAAATTCCAGAGAAAGCAGGAAATGACAAAGAATTCGAACTTGCATTTTGACAAAAGATAAGCTCCATACCCAAAAAGTTACTTCCCTGCTCTCAGGGTATTCTCTCTCCCAAACACTGCACACTGAAGCACAGCCTGTCAGGGAAGATCACAGCAATGTATTTTAAGGTTGTTGCACACACAGAAAAACACAGACAGCAACTGCTATCAGCCTTCTGTATATCCAAATGTCAGTTCTATCTTTAATTAGGCATCTGCATCCTTCTCTCCCAGGATCTTTGCCTCAGTAAGTGCTGGACAGTCTCAAGACTGTGCCCGTCTGGCACAATGCTCCCCTCCAGCAACGCCCTGCTCTCTCTTGCCACTGTCCTTTAGCAGTGGGGTTTTGCCATCTTTTTTGGCTGAGGACTGAGTTCCTGGCAGTCTGGGTTTGCTCACAGATGTCGAGAGTTATTTTCCCAGAAAATGGATGTGCCACACACACCACCCTTAGGTCTCCTTCCTTCCTCCACTGAGGGCTCTAGGTTCTACTTATGCACTCAAGGAGGAGCCAGCACTGAAGGGGAAAGATGAGAACAGAGGTCAGACCTGGCCTGGAGCTGACAAAAACCTGCCAAGTGGCCTGAGGGTGGAGGTGCACAGGAGAAGAAGATATTCACAGTCTCCTGGGGAGAGACAGGGAATCCCTGATGGAAAGTTGCTAAACCTGCTCTGGCATCCACTGTACAAGGGCTTGCAGCTGGAAAGGTGGAGCTTGTTGAAGAAACCCTAATTGTCCTGCTGCTGACTCTTGCAGCTATTCCCAGACAACCCTCTGTGGCTGACAAGAGGTTCCAGGGCCTCACAAACACCTCTTCACTCGGGCCAGCAACAGCCTGGTTGAGAACACTCAAATTCTGGTAGTGCATGGGCAGCCAGGCTCACTTCTCAAGCCTTATTCCAAATTATCATCATGAAAGAATAGACAGTCAGAAAAGCTGCTGCTTAGGAAGTGGTTTTCGAATGACTTACACCTCTCCCCTGCCCTCCAGTGCATAGAAAGCTGGTTTAAATTTTATATAAATATATACAAAACTATCCCCTTGGAACTCCAGCAGCTCACTGCGTGCACAGGTATGAGGGAAGAGAATTAATACGGTAGCTAACTGACCAGCTCTGAGCTGCAGAACATAACATTTAGTGACACAACCTAATATTGCACAGCCACACACGATTTCTAGCTCATTCAGAGAACACTGAACAGGCACAAGAGCAGAACAAAGCAGGCAGGCCATCCCTGGACACAGGTTTGAGTCCACCTCAACAGGTAATTCACGAGCAGAGCACAGCCCACCCTGCAGTGCCCTGTAACCTGTGTCCTGGCATCCATCTGTTTATTCCCTTTGGGTATTTTGCTCCGAGCAGTAATTGATTAGAGGCATTTTTACTCACTATGCTCATTTACTCCAGCTCCCCCAAGACCCACACCAATCCACTCCAGTGAGAAGATATTTGAAACTATGTTCTAAAGAGAAATTTCATTTAAAATAAAGGAGGAAAGATTTTACAAGGATTCCTTCATAATTATATTCTTCTTAGGTTTGTCCATTCCAGAAAAACTAGCTTTTCCCTCTTAAAATTAATTACAAGCATGTTTCTGGAACATAATCATTACCAGATACTGGATTTATGTTTATGCCATGCTCAAATAATCCACTGCCAGCTGGATGTTTTCATGCATCTTTCTAAAAATTGTCTTCAAATCTTTCCTTCCTGCAGCTCTTCACTTCCACGAAAATGCCTTCAAACAGCCCTTCTACAACTGAAACTGCAACAGCAGCATTCAAAGAATATTTTAAGATATTGAAGTAGATCGGTCCCCTTGTAGATCCAGGACTGGTGGGAAACTGATACAGATTGGTTTCATATTAAATGTTCAGCCTAAGCAGAAAAATAATGTCATTTACTCCTACAAGCCCCTCAGCAATACTGCACACTGTGACCAAGACTGCACTTTTCATTAGTGCTTTTTGCATACATTACAGATTCTGCTAATGAATCATTGGAACAAGTATTAAACCAAAAGCACGGAACAGCTCTGGAATGTGCACATCTGACAGGAACAAATTCCTGGAGATCAGTCACTCATACACAATCAATACATTCATGTCATTCACTCCAATTCAAAAGGTACTGCAAGTTACTGAGACTTTTTCCATGACCAGGACAAATTGCTGGTCTGGACTGTAGAAAATTTCAGTCTCCCTCCCTAAGAAATCCCAAAACTGGTACCACATTAGGCTGCAAGTTCACATGTTACAAAGCTAAATTCTCACTACAGAGTTTAGGTACTTTGTCCTTTGTTTTTTCTGAAACAACTAGCAAAAGCTTTTAAAAACATGTCAAAACAGTCCCCCCTGCCAACACACACGTGCTGCCATTTTTATCCACATAAATAATTAGTGGTCACAGTCATGTTTCATGGAGTACACCTACAAAGGCAAAACAGCACAGAACAAAGTCCAGAATCCATTTCAAAATGCAAACTTTTGTCAGTAAACATAAGCTTCAAAAGCTGCTTAGAATAAAAGTTTTCATCTCTGACACAAAAAGATCAATAATCCATTTAACTGTGGCCTTTTCTCCTCCCATACAGTAATTATCAATTGATTTAATATTGCTTGGGTGACCAATTATCTGGGAGAAAACCAGAAATTCAAACCAGACAAGTCTCTGTTATGATCCATACCAGCATTTTTTAAAAGTAGCTTTTCAGAGCAAGAGGATAAATATGGACCCATTCCTATAATAGTAAATAAAGTTGTGATCCATGGAAATATAAATGCAGGGCATGATTCAGGATCAGTGTAACAACCCAGGCAGATCCCTCTAACATCTACAAGGTCGGTGCTTTTCCTTCATGTGTCCTTCATTTTAAGAGATCAATGCCAAAAAGCAAACTCCTGCCTAACACAACTGACAAAAATTAAAAATTAACAGAAGGAAATGTCAGCATTCAGGAAAAAAAAAAAAACAAACTGAACAAAAAACAACCAGTACTGAAACACATACAATTTCTGCCTCTGTTGTTCTGGAAGTTTTATTTTCTCCTCTTTTTCTTTATTTATCAGAACTATTCTGTTCTTAGTCAACACTTCAGCCTTCAGGAAAAAAATAACATTGGCTTTCCAACAAGTGAGCCCTACCATAAGGAGGACATAGGCAATACAACTCTCAACCTGCTTTTAGACTTATTAATTGGTAAGATTAATGCCTTTTTCTAGCTAAAAGCTACTTTCAGAGTGAAACACTGGCTAGTAAGCACAAACCAAGTCAGACTACTTGGCTGCAGCAAGCTGTACTTTGGGCTCTGCTTAACAGAAATTTGTCACCAAAACAATCTGCACCTTTGGCCACCCTGTGCCTGCTCTCTCTTGGTTGTAACAGCTCCAGGCTACTTTTCCCAGCCAATTCTCAGGAAGACCTGTTTGGTTTGTCCTTTCCAAACAGATCATTCCCATGTCAGTCACCCGTTTTTTTCCACGATATTTCTATGAAATTTAAATATGGAGCTCTAAGCTTCCCTACAAAACCACAATTCCTGCATTAGAGAAACAGGAGCACTGAACACCCTGGATCTAAAAGAGGGATACAGAATCCTAAGTTTTCCCTTCGCCAAAGCAAAAAGCCAATCCCAAGTAAAAAGAAAAATGCAACAGGTGTTTCTAAGCAGTCAGAATGTTTTTAAATTGGATTTAAGTACAGCTGCTGAGTTTATATAGATTCACAAAGAAGTTAATGAAATTACTATTGAAACAGTAGGGAAAAAAAAGCAAGCAAGGAAAGTGCGCACACGTTTTGTACAAGTTTTGCTAACAAAGCACCAGAACTCTGCCATGGAATAAAACTTCCACTTCTTTTTAGTATAATATTTCATAATTTTTTATCTAATGTGCTCTTAACATTATGAAGGCTACTAAAGCTGAAGTGATATTTAAGACGTTCTCCTTTTTTAATTCAGCAAATTCAAACTCATTACTAGAAACAAAAAGCACTGAACGCTGCTTTCTTATAGCTGATTGTATCAGAATCACATCATGTGACAGTCCTGTCACTCAGACTTCTTGCTTCTGTGCCATAATGTCAAACTCTTCACAGAAGAATCCTCCAAAGGGAGATTTACAGAGAGACCTCTTTAAAGTGGGCCTTGCGCTGCAGACAGAAGTGGGACTACAAGTGTTTTGTCTTTACATGGTCAAAACACTCTGGACAAGCCTTTTTTTTCCCCCCAAGTCTCTCAATCAAGTGCACATACCTTCCCAGCCATGTGCCTATTTGCATTCTGCACTTGCTCATGCCCCAATTGTTTCCAGTCTGAAAGCCCCAAACTTTGTTTGCAGTTGCCTGGAACTCATCCACTTTACAGCAAGGATGAAAAAAGTTACTCAAATGTCAGCAATCCACCAAATGCCCTTCCC
The DNA here is from genome assembly GCA_013399195.1 of Dicrurus megarhynchus. NCBI lineage: Eukaryota > Metazoa > Chordata > Aves > Passeriformes > Dicruridae > Dicrurus > Dicrurus megarhynchus. Next base: position 960,561 of record VXAD01006245.1, read on the forward strand.
ACACAAGTTCTCAAGGATTAAACAAAAAAGTGACTGAGAACCTCAGCACAAAGAATTCCTGGCTCTGTCCTCCCTCGGTCGCGTGTAGGAAATGCAGCAACACTGAGGACACCAGCCCTGAGAACACCCCAGATTTCCAGCAAGCTCAGCTTTGAGAGAAGGAACAGCCTGAGGAGTGTCAAAGAAGCTGCTGGGAGCTGTGCTCATGTCACACTGTAGAGAGAGCCTGCACAGTGCTGATAAACAGCACTGCAAAGCACCAGGCAATGCTGAATTATCTGTGCATCCCAACAGGATGATCTGCCCCAGCCTGTCCAAGAGCCAGGTGTTCCCTGCTTTCACTCAGGGCAGCTCTCAGCCAATAAATCGATTTGATGAAATGTGGGCTCTGTGCCAGGCCTGCAGTGCCACGTGGAGGTCAATAATGTGATTCCAAGAGCTGGGACATGGAAACATCGTCCAGACGGGCAGAGGGCAGGGCACAGGGACAAGCACCAAGCCACGCTTGGAAAGGGCCTTGAGAGATCTTCTGGAGAAGATAAACAAAGGATTCTCCCTTGTATTTTATAATAAAACACACCTGGGCATAGTCGGATATTATCTTTCCACAACATAATGCCTGGACAGCTCTAACAACTTTATTTTCTGGGTTTGTATGCACCTGCATTTGCAAAGAAACCTGAATAAAATGGCAAATAAAAACAGAATGTACTTAAAAATTAAACACTGCTTATAACAAAAATTACTTAAGGCTATGTCAAACATTTACTGTCCTGAGAGCCTCCAAAAAGAAATTATGCTTCATTTTAACATTATCTTATTAAATACACCCATGAAATTACAGTTCTGGTTTGGGTGGGTTTTTATTTATTTAACAAAGTGCCATACCAGCCATTCTGTTTCAGAGATAGAGTTTTCAGATAATGTCACAGACACGATTTACATTAGGTCTGGATTATTCCCAACAGATCTGCAGTTGTGTGGAAAGGCAAATGCCATTTGGAGAAGACAGGCAAACATCAAGAGCTGAAGTTCTAAACTGAGGAAGGGCTTTTCCCCTGCAAAGCAAACACCCAAGGAGACCGACTGAAGTAAGAGCTTAAATTAAATACACACTTCTGATAAAGCAAACCCTGCAACAACTGTATGTTCCATATCAATTTTGTGGTATTTTTCAAAAAACAAAAAGTGAGTTTTAGCAGCAGTGCAGGAGTACAAGCACAGAGCTCGGCTGAGCCAAGTTTCCCTGCCCCCAGGAAAGGTGCAGGGACCTCAGAAGAAAGAATGGGCCAGGATAAGGAGGAAGGGCAAGATAAGAGAAAGTTATTTATACCTTTAGCTTTCCTTTCAGCAAATGAAGTCCTATGACAAAAGGATGAAGCACATCATCTGTGGAAGACAACAAAATCAGAAGTTACTTACATTTTAACAGACAAACATATACATACACTACATACCAAATAAATAACAAAAAAATTACTTTGTGAGTTACATCAGTGATAAATTACCATCCTTCTACTTTCAGAGTTTCCAGGGTCTTCCAGCCTTTCATTATTTTATGCAGCATTTCAGTGTAATGAGACACAGAGTGCAAGGCCAGACTGCAGGACAACCAAACGCTACCCAGCTCAACAGCATCCCATTCTTATTCCAGAACATGATGAAAGTCTTTTACTGCTAAAAACTTACTGAAGTAGAAATTAAACAGGAGATGAATACTCCCTACTCACACGTCAGTTCCTCACTTAGCCAGACACCTTGCTGACTCACAAATGTTGACAAATCTTGGATACAAAACAAACAAACAGTAACAAGCAGCCAAGCCTCTGAAGGCTCTCTGTATCTTGCATAAAAGCACCAACTGTAAGAGGAAGAATTCCTAGGGAAGCTGAAGAAATCTTGATGGGATCATCCCCCACCAAGCTTTCCCTTCTTTCTCCAGACCAGAAGTGCCAGCTTCCTCATGTCTTTATAAGAAATACGAGAGAAAAATCAAGAAGAGATCTTCTGTTGCCAGCTCACTTTTGGTTAGAAGTATACTCTCTTCTGGACAGAGTAGATAGGGAAAAAATTAAAATGAACAAATAAAAAGAAGTTGCAATGATTTTACCAAGACAGCAAACTCCCAAAGATTAACAAAAATCAGATGAATGCTTTGGGACCTCCACCTTGAGCCATGTTTAGTCATTTTAAAAGTAAAGTCTACTTACAGTATGAACTGTGAGCTTACCCTGCTTACTACCTAGCACACCTGTCTCCAACAAACATTAAGGAATGTGGCATATAAAATACTATAAATATGCCTCCATCATGGAAAAGATAAGCAGGGAGACTGGGGAGAAGGAAGGAATTCTGTTTTTTTCACACTAGAGGAAAAGGCGAGATCTTCAGTTTCAACCAAATACAAAAGAAGACAATGAGTCAGTAAGATGGATAATGTTACATGAAAAAGAGGAGGAAAAACTGACGGGGAAGGGTAGAGACTTTACAGAATAAAAATCCAAAGCATTTTTACTGTAAAATCAGCAGGAAGAAAAAGAAATCTCATGCATAAATCAAGAAGAAACAGCACAGCATAAAACACATGTGATGGGTTGAAGAAGAAGCAGGTGCAGTACTTCCATCTGCCACCAAAGCAAGAGTTGTAAGGCAGGAAAAATTACTTATTTTTCTTGACAGATAAGAGACACACGACAAAAAAATCAGAACATTTGCTAACAGAACTGGCAACAACAAGGGTTTAAGAAGTAAAAGAGTTGCCAAAAAGCCCAGCTGTTACTGCAGATGTGAGATTCAATTAAACCTGACTAGAATTGTTCACCTAAGACAATGGCAAAGCCAAGGGAGAAGAAAATCACTGTGTCATGGAGGAAGTTTGCCTGCTTGCAGGATTTCCACCTGAGATGCACTGAGGAGTAGGAGAAGGAGCAAGGCCAGCAGAGGCCTGTAAGAGGAATGCTGAACTCACACAGGTTCACTCATCACACTTTGGTGTCAAACCATTGCCTTGGAAAAACTCTGCCCCAAATATACTCCTAAATGCACAAACAGGCAGGACAAAAGCTCGAGGTTTGGGTTTGTTTCAGTGTTGGCAGTCACTTCTGAACTATAGATGTTGATGGTTTCAGAAAATACACCTTGTATTTGGGATGAGGTAATCACGAATGTCAGACATTTCAGCACTGTGATTCAGGCAGTCACACATCTCTGTGTGATACTTGTGCCACTGAACCCCAGTGTTTCACTCACAGGGCATTCTTGCTGCTTGCTCCAGTTTCCACTACAAATATTTGGGTAGATACAGCATTTCGTCACTGGCAGTGCTGATAATTTATTCCCAGAAAAAAATATTAATTTCCTATAGTGTGAAGGAATCACCAAATTAAAATTTAACCAACATCAGCCTGGCCTTTTAGAAATTATGACAAAACCTCCTACTCCACTTATTCCTGGGCTACACTGTTAATCCCCATCTTTAAAACTCACATTGCCTATTTGAAGTCCACAGGAGAAACCAAGAAAGACAAAACAATCAATATACAAAGGTACCCAAAATTTAAAAAAAAACCCTCTGCCAGACACAAAATATGCAAACAAAAGTGAAAGAATCTCTTGTAGTCACAACTACAGTATTATTTGTGCTGACAGAACAAAAAATATTTTTCAATGTAAGACAGTTTTAGTGTCAATCTGCCTAATTTTATTAAAAATTTTCTTCAGAGCATACAGCACTTCTGTAACAGAAAATTATTCCAGGTACTGTCCTGTAATTCAACATCACAAGGGCAGATCTTACTGGAAGAGGTAAAAATAGCACCAGTGAACATGCCAAAGGACAGTCTTTCCACTACAGGGGCAGTGCTTACATTGAAACATCAGCTGGCTCTCTTTTTATAACCTCTTGATTGCCAGTGAGCGAGTTACACAGTCAACTTAAAAGGTTGGAGAAATCTAAGAGTAAGCTCTGACTCTCTCTCTGAGCTGAAATCAATCCACTGTATCACTGACAGCAACCCTCTGCTACAGCACGCTGTTATTGCCTGTGTAAGCTTCCTACCTGCTCCACAGCATTCAGCACAGAGGGATGATGTCATTCAGAATACAGCGTATTTCTTGTCAAATGTCAGCATAAAATTAGAGGCTTGCACACTTTGTTGCTCCTTTTGGCTGCAGCACCCTGCAAGCTCCTTAATTTACTCCACTCTCTGCCAGCCACACGACCCATCCTCTAAAGAACTCCTTTCATCCCATTTCTGCAGACCAGCCAGCCTCCCCAGCACTGAACTCTAAATGGGTTTTTTCCACATAAAGATAACACCCATCACAACCTGAACATTTAAACTGTGAGCCCAGTGATCAGACAAAGCCAGAAATGTTGTTTTACCAGAAGAGACTTTGCTCCATAGCCAGCAGCTTGACTTCCAGGTGACCAAAACTGCTTAGCTTTCTAATTAGGCACCAGGGAAACCTGCACCCTCCCATCTTCAACACCACAAACAGGTTCCTGCCTGCTCATCCTACAGATTGGGATTGATTGGACACAGCTTTCCAAAGTCACTGGAGGCAGATGGGGAGGGAAAAGAAAGCTTGGGAAAAGCAGGGAGTCACTGAGCTTGCACAGGTACTCTCACACTTTTTGCTTCAATCTAAGAAAAACCGACTGATCATCAACAAATTCACCCCACCTTAAACCTGAAAGTCCTGGAATATCAGACATGTTTGTTATTTACACACAGTGGCCCCAGTGCTGTGTATTTATTTTAAGAACTAAACATCAGTCTCATGCAAATTCAAGAGTAGAAATTAGACACTTTTGCAATACTTTTAATGCATGAATTCTACAACCCAGATTTCACCAGAAAAAAAACCCTAAACACATCAAATTACAACAGAAATGCACAAATAAAGAGCTGAAAAAATATCGTAATGGGGTTATGCAATAGATCAGAAATGAAGGAATTGAATTTCTATCAGAAATCATCAAAATAAGGAAAATATTAACCCAACAGTAGGCTTGGAATTAACAATTGCTAGGTAAGTTCTCAACTTCAGGAACTGAAAAATAAGTTCTTGACTGTGAAGGTGCTGTCACATCCTATGCCATAAATATGAGCACCTTTCAGAGAAACTTTTAGAACAAAGTTTCTACAGCAAAGTTTAAACAACTCCAAGTTACCATGTATCAAAATACACCTTTTCAAGTGAAAGCTGGAGAGGTAATTACAGGCACTCTTACCTCCACATTAAGTGGAATTAAATTCCACTTTACTTTCCCTTTTACAAGAAACTTTTAATAGTGTACTTCCTACGATAATGACTTGGAAACAACATAAATAGCATTTTTTGGGTAGCAATAAATTAGGAATTCAAAAAAAAATTAAAATATGATTAACCAGTATTTTTTCCTCCCAGCAACACTTCCACCACTGAAGCTTCCAGTCTAATGGTCCCCTCTACATCTGCTCTTTGCAGGATTCTCCCTCTGTGTTCCTGCCTTTCTGCAACAATTCCACGCAAACAAAAGGGAGTACATGGCATCTTCACCTGCCTCACCATGCTCCTTTAGTTTCACCAAAAAAACTCTTACGTAAAATCTCACACGTTTCTTATACACAAAGAAAATATGAATAAAGAAAAAAGGAATGATAATTTAGTAATCTCTGCAACAGGTAGCAAGTGAGTAAAGAGACAGCAGTGCCTTCTGTGGTGTGCTAATAGACTGAAATACCACCATAAAATACTGAAAGTAAGACCAGACTTCGCGCAAACACTTAAATGCCTGAGAACAAGCGGAATATCCAAACGCTAGAATATATTACTAATACAGCTGACAGAGACATACACTGGAAGCAAACTAAAAGACATTACAGAAAAAGGAAAAGTGGTCGTATGTTAAAGTATTTCAATATATACCTTAAATGTTTTCCCCTACAACAGGGGAGACACATCTTTCTTCTAGTTGTGCACTATCCTGCATCGTCCTCTTGTTCATCTCTCAGCTCAGTGTTCCTAAAATCCTCACTTTCAGAACTCCAGCTCGTTCTACAGTGAAAAAATTTATGTAACAGAAGACTATAATGGGGGCTCAGAGCCATTTTTTTAAGCCTGAACCTCTGAGCCAGCTTTAATTAAACTGGTTAACCCCACGCCACACCCAGCTGCGAGTTAGTGAAGCAACCTCCCTCTGCTTGTGAACTAAAAATACACCAATGGCTCAACTGCTCCTACCGATACTACGTCTTTGCATCGGAATGCCCCATTAATTAACGCCCTTTTGGCAGCTGCTTGTCAGAACTGAAGCGTTTGAGGGGCGAACCCATGGCAGGTACGAAATGGGAGTTAAATCTGCCATGAAGCACCGGGACAGCAGCGAGGGAAAACAGCAGCGCCCCGTAATCAACGCAGCATCTGCAGAGCCACAACACAGCGAGGGAAAGACTGCACGGAGCAACGAAACTGCGAGCAACATAAAAGGGGGCTCGGATCACAGGAGCTGGAGATACAGGTCCCAGTGCAGATCTCCAGATAGTGCCCAGAAAACACGGCACAGTCACTTCCACGCTCACCACGTGCACAGATTATTTGCAAGGCAATTTTCCAGCTCTTTTGCCTGAAGTTAAACAGCTCTGATTTAAGCTGTGCTCTCGCTCTGCTCCGTTGCTGCATCCAGGATGCGTTTGGAGCACCACAGGAGAAACGGCAGAGCTGCCACACCTGCAACTGCAAACAAACGCAGTGACCTGCGCTTGCTGCCCGGCTGTTCTGCACAAATCCAGAGTTTTGCTGTTAAAGCCTTACCCCCAGAAGCAAGCAAAACCCACTGGAAAATACACAATTCAATTACATGGACTACATCACTTAAAAGCCTGAATAAAGAATACTTATGTAAACCTGCTATTTATTAATTATCAGTTCTAATTCCTAGCTCTGAAGTCTACCAAGAAAATGCTTTTCTCATTTACAAATGACTCAAGACCAGCACTTTGTTTATCCTCATCTGCTGTGTGCACTGCAGCATTTCAGTACACAAGATGACCATATTCTATTAAACTGTAAAAGGTCAGTACACACTGCTGCAATAAAATCAACTTTGTGTAAAACAGATGACATTTGTAGTACAAACACAATATTCAAGTCACTAAAGGAATAAACGTGCGCCAGCTGCTTTTCAAAGCAAAAGCGTTGTTTACAAAAAAACAGCGCACGCAGCAAGAGCCAGCAGAGCTCGCAGAATTATTCACAGAACTTGGGCCAAAACAGACTTTCTTTTCAGAAAAAATAAGAACATCACTAAACATGGGTTACCCATACAGAATAAATTGTATCTACTTCATGCTATCTCAAAAGCCATGAGCTAATTCATGCTCATTGCAAAAATACCTTGTTAATTTGTCATAAAGTTAGACTTTTTATCCCAAGTCCCTACTGCTACATCAACTCCTCTTTCAATTAATTTGTAGAGCTGACCAAATGTTTCCACAACCTTATTCAATACACAGTGGATATATTTCATACCAGAAAATACCAAAGAGTTTTGCATAAGCAGTTACACAAAATCAATCAAAATTGGTACAATGTAGATGTAAACATGTCTGTTTACAAATTAAACTTATGTGAAACTTACTGAAACCATGCTTCAATCACCATGCTTGAAATTTGGGAAATCACAAGTTTTCATCTTGTTTTGATGACTTTTGTTGCTTCCCCAAATAAAGGTAATTTTGGCTTACGCAATTTGACGGGTTTATTATAAATAGAACACTAAATACTGTTTTTCGTTACCCACTCTTTAGATTTCAGTGTTTCTAATTTAGAAGGTGGTCCAGGAACTCATTTCTTACAACACAATCATCCTTTTCAATCATTTGTTTCTACCTGAATTGCCATGAAGTTTTGGAAACGCAGCTGCACAAACCCCGTTATCCTCATTCCCTGGGCAACTGGTGTTAGGTGATTGCGGCACCCAACTGTCCTGCCTCTCCTCCAGAACTCTGGGGCATCTCTCATTTCAACTGCAGTTAGGCAGAGGCACAAAGAATAGGACATTCCCACAGGATATAGAAATAGGAAGGCAAAGGATGGAGGAATTCCTTGCTCTCCATCAGCCAGGGCACCACAGCAGGAGCACATCCCCACGTGAGGAGCCCAAATCCACGGAAATCCCTCCCTCCGGTCCAGCCGGCAGCCAAAGGAGGCAGGACAGGAACGTGACAACATGGGAAGGGGAGGAGGAAAACAACTGGGGGGTGTTCAAAGCAAGAGCAGAGGGGTGACAGAGGTGTGGCAAAGGGAATGGCAACACAGAAAAGGACAGAGTGTGTGCAGCAGAGACCCAAATACCAACCTGCAAGTTCATTTGCTCTACTAACTTAATTAGCAATATAAAAACAATTTAAACATCCTGTATCCAGAACACAGAGGTGAGTGCATCAACTCAACTCCTGCACTGAATCTTGATTGAAGGCTCCTTTATATAAAATAATTCAAGCTAACAGCTTTTGGTTCCCATCTCCTCCAGGAGCTTGGAAACCAATAGCTCTGAATTTAATGTTTTCCAACAAGGAAAACTCGGTTTTCTTCTCAACTCCTGGTTTTCCAACAGTGCAAAGAGCCACATAAATAATCTGGGGGGAGGAGGGGAGTACAAGTCCCAGAAGAAATTACTGCTGATTTAGCGTACCAAGAAGTGCTGACCAATGATTTCCATGGGTCATGTTTGTGGTTTAGAAAATGAGTTATTTTAATAAGATGTAGTAAGTTCAGGCCCTGAGACAGCAGTGACTTCATATGTAATTTGAACAGAATGCACGGTTGGTTAAGAATAAAAAATGGAAAAGGAATTCAACTGAAAAAAATGTTTAGATCTTCTTTGGAAAAAAAAATAGACATTTTCTCTGCCACTTCCAGCTTTTCTTTCAAAGCAGGTTAATCAGCAGTGTTGCACAATAAGTTGTCCAGTCCTTAAAATATTAAGAATAGCAACAAACCATACGAAAAACATATTCCAGGTCTTTGAAAGCATCAGTGCTCCAACCCAATGATGCTACTTCACTTCTGATTTAATAACCTAAGATTAAATTGCTTAGTACATTAATCAGTCACCATATTCATTTCACGAGCACACACAGAGATCCCTACCTCCTTCATGATTAATTGCAGCCTTAGGGTTTGCCTGCAGAAAATTCTCATTAAGACAAACCAAACTAAAGCCACTTCCATTCTGAGTGGGTGTCCCCAGAAGAGATTTAAGTGAATTGCCTGGAATTAACACTCACATTCATCACCTCAATCTCTCCTTCTGCACCAACACTGCAGACATGTCATGAAGAATAAGCATGCCCATTCCAATGATATCCTAGTTCAGCACAATGCAGTGATCCTTTAGGCAATATCTGGAGCTGAGCTTTTCAGAAGCATCACAATAAAAGACATTTTCGGATATTTTATGTTGGCTTCAGTTTTGGAAAGATTCTGAATTTTACACCACTACAGATCCTCCTGGCTCTGCACACCTACAACCTCCAGCTGCAGCTGGAACACACACTGTGCTGCAGCAATCCCACTGCAACTGGTGCTGCAGTCTCACTGGCCAGCTGAGGTCCCTGCATTTACGGGTGTCACTTCAAGGCTAAGAAGAAAAACAATTCTACACAAGTCATTTGGCTCATCATGGGCGAGACAAAGAAGGGATAGCAGTGGGACAGGCAGGTTATTGGTGTGTGCAGTCAGGCTGGAGATAAAGAGAGGCAGGAGCACAGGGCTGGAGCCCGGGCTCTGCAGGAACACCACTGCTACACGGCAAGGCTGAACAGCTTACAAGAAATCAGGACACGAAACAATCTTACTCCTGCTAGCAAATGTCTTTTTCTAACTGAATTTAAGTTGCAAAAAATAATCAAGCAAGCAATTCAAACCCAAGAAAGCCCGAGCAAAAAAAAATCAGTTGTGCTGATACACCTAAAGGCATTTTCTACTCCCAGTTCAGCAGACTCTGGATCACAGTAACAGGGAGCCCCGCTGGAAGCGCAGGAGGAACAAAGCTACAGCATCGCAGCGGGGACCCGAGGAGACCGGGCCAGCACAGCCAGGGCTGTGGGCAAGGCACAGCTCCAGCTGTGAGGGATGCTCATCCTCCCCTGGACAGGGCACGGCTCCAG
>VXAD01006248.1:0-35413 GCA_013399195.1 Dicrurus megarhynchus
TAGACAGAGACATGTCGTGGGTTTCGACAAAATTGTGCTGAAAAAATGGAAGCACAGGCAGAAAACTCAGACAGATGGATTTTCTTCTCTGTCAAACCAAACTAGCCTGCAGATTAATAACTAAAACGAGTATTTTTCCAGCACTCTAAGATGTTCATTTTTCTCTTCACTAAATGCACATTAATAGTGCAATTGTTGCTCCAATGCTAGCTTGTACTTCTTTGATCCTGTACTATAGATTGTCAGCAGAGATTTTTACCAGATTTCTTCCTTGCCTTCAGTAACTGAATGCATTTCATATTGTGCTTACATAAAGAAAACTTCCTCAAATCCTGATGGTTGCCTACAAAAAGTGATGGTTCTTCCTGTAGTGTCAGTGTAACTCATATTCTTTCCAATTCCTTTCACTAAATTGTATATCTAAGGGGAGGTTAAGGCCTACCACTTTGACCCAGCAATAGGTGTAAGTTTTGTGATTAAGCCCTCAGTGCTGACCCAAGGTCTAAAAATATAGTTCTTCACCCGTGATAAAGCAGGACTAAAGAAAGGAAAAGAAATCAAGGAGGAAGAAGGCAAAAAGAAGGAAGAGAAAATAAAAAGGAGGAGAAAAAAGAAGAGAAAAATCCCAAGAAAGTAAAAAGGAGAAGAGAAAAGAAAGCAACTGTTTGGTTAACAGCTTGGTTGTATTGATATGCATTTCAATCTGAGCAGTGTGCAACAACATACTCGGTTTGCTTGATTGATCACCTCTGTCAAAGGTGAGATTTCATTTCTGTGCTTAGTCTAACCTAACATTCTTAATAAGAAGCATGCTTAAGCAATCACTGGGAAACAAAATCACTCTGGAAGAGAAGGTTAATTCTTTTGAAAGGAAAGCACAGTAGGCCCCATGAGATAAGTCATTCCTGATTCAGAACAATTAACAGTTTACATATAACTTTTACAATACCCTGTAATTGTTTATGCCTTTTATGTGAGAACTAGATAGTAGGGATAATCTTTATGAATTTCTTTAAAACAGATATAGTCAATTTTATAATAATCCTGTGGCATGCATGCTGTGTGATGGGTATAAATGTGGTGAAAATGTTTAGTAATACTTGTGACCACAGGTACAAATTAGTCAGGAAATAAACATGAACTGTAACACATCTGGCCTTCCAGCATTAGCTTTTAAAAAAACGTTAAGGATCCAAAATGTAAAAAAGGAAATGAAAATTACTTCACTTATTGTCCTTAAGTTGAACGTGTAGACACTTTTGCAAATGCCTTGAGGCACCTCTGTGCATTCTTAGGAATCTAATTATGTTTAGGAACCTGACATCCTTCACTTAAGAAGCAAGTTCTGTAACAGAGCTGCTGGGATTGCGACGTTGCCAATGTATCAGTCTGTACACAGCCGCGTCATGACCTGACACACACTTAAGATACAGTTTCCCATTCATTATCTCCTGTGTTTGTATCACTCTTCAGCCTCACAAAGTCCCAGTTTCTAAACTGGAATGGTCTCCAATTCAAGATGCTAGCAGCAGTTTAGGAGGAAAAAATGAGCCCCTGACACCGCCAAGTGGCATTTTACACTTTTAGATTGCAGCACTGCGTCTCGGAACACAGCCTCTTAGGATCATTAATAAAACCTTCCCAATGGAAAACCCTTGCCCTGGGTGCAGCGCTGAGATCTGCAGACTGCTGGCATGTCTCTTCCCCCTCCTCCTGCCCTCACCTCAAGGCTCGAGGTGTTTATCACACTTCTTCCCCTCACTCCTCCCTGCAGGGCAACATTCAGTCCTTTCTCCCACAGGCTCTCCCTGTGGTTTTGGGGCTCAACCATGTCCTGGGGTGGGTCATTTGGAGCTGTCTGGAACCAGTTGTGCTCAGCAAGGGGCACCCCTGTCCTTTCCTCACAGGGGCCACCCTGCAGTGCCTGCTGCCAAGATCCTGGCACCAGTATCAAATACAGTCAATATTGTCAATAATTTTCACTGAGGACTGGTTCATGACTGAGAGATAAGAAGCATGAGTTGGTGTACTGGAGGGAAAATTATCAGCTCCCACAACGAACAGTTCTAAGGGATGTGACAGGAGGCATGTGCGCACTAGTAACAAAAAGATACAAACAACCTACATTGACACTACTCACTGTTTATTTCCATGGCTGCGCTCTGCTGGCCTTCCTCTCCACCAAGCAGGTGTATTCACAGAGCCCTCCCAGGGACAAGGCAAGGCAATTATCCTCTGCTTCAGCAAAGTGAGGGATGACTTGATCCAGGATGTTCAGGGCAAAATCACTACATTTTAGTTACTGTCATATCCCCTGGTTGTTGAGGTCAGTCTTCAATCTGAGGTATTTGTTCTCTAATCACAAACCTTCAAATTTGAAAAAAAAAAATCAACAAATTACCGTTAGCAACAGAGGAATTTTAAAATTTTCACCCTGTACCTATGACACAGGTTGATAACTGTAGAGCTGTGCTGCTACAGTAACACTACCATCATCTACTTCTAAGTGGTGTGCCTCCATGAAAGACAGCACACTGGGCAAATTTATACCTGCTCAAGGTCTGATGCACAAGGTCGGATGCACAGGGTGTGTACACATCTGCTTCTACCATCATCACATACAGCTTTCCCTGCAGTTATACTGGATATTGGAAATGCAGCAATACCTCGTTTTGGTGTCTCTTGGCCAGTCACTTAGGAACTCATAACGTGGGAATTAAAAAAAGGTATCCTCCTTTAAGAAGAGCCACAGTGCCATAGAGATGGCAGACCTGTTTTTCTACCCATCAAATATGTTTCCATCACACCACAATGACCTTTCAGCCTAGCTACACACTCAGGGAACAGTTTTGTCTCCCCACTGCCTGATACTCTCCTTGTTATGATAATAAAAAAACCCCAAATCCAGAGCATCGGCTACGCAGAAACTCCTCGCTAGAAATCCAATTGAAGCCATCCTAATGCCCACCAGAGAGGACATTAGAAAGCTATTAGAGGCAGGAACCTTGGGGACAAAATGGATAAATATCATTAGGCAACAGGTGAAAAGTGTCCTCCATTACATGTTCCTGAAGCAGCTTTTTCCCGGTCATTTCTGCTCTCGGCAGGTAAGCAAGCAGAACAGCATGAGAGCAGAACAGCATTCTGGCAGTACTGCAACTTGTACCAGTGTTTGCTCTAAGCATGAGCTGAAATTTCATAATAGAAACAGTTATTAAGGCCTCTTACAAATGTAAATCATAGGCAAAAAAGCCTAAGCCATTTCAGCAGGGTGTTTATGTGCATTTGAACAGCTGTTCTAAAGTAACAGCTCTTTCATCCACACAGCTATTTCTTGTGTCTTGAATCTGGGATGAAGATTTGGGAACAAAATATTCCTGCATGGAAGAACACCACTACTTGGTAATTAAGCACATTGTGATTCACAAGACCAGAGGAATGCCAGCAAGGCAGGATTGTCCTCTGATAAGGATAAAAAAAAAGGAATCAGAAAACAAACCAGGTTTTGCTATGGTTTTCTTGTGAGACTCTTTAGGGCTCTATTCTCTACCCATAAAACAGGAAGAACAGTGCTCCCTTGTGAGACAGAGAAATCGGTCTCATTTTTAGTGTCCAGATTGCTCTATATGTTATTAAATATTATTACATGCTACTAATAAAGCTGAGTTTATTGTGGTGACAGGTGCAATCAACAAACAGTGTCATGACATCCCCAAGAATGTTGTGGAAAACATAAGAAAAAGCAAAACCTGTAACAGAATGGATATCTATGCTGGTTTGGGCTGAGACAGGATTAATTTTCTTATTAGTAGCTAGTACGGAGCTGTGTTTTGAATCTGTGCTGGAAACAGTGTTGATATCACAGGGTTGTTTGGAGCTATGCTTGCACAGAGCCAAGGCATTTTCTGCCTCTCACACCACCAGTGAGTGGGCTGGGGATGTACAAGAAGTTGAGAAGGGACACAGCTGGGAGAGCTGACCCCACCTGACCACAGGGATATTCCAGACCATGTGGCATCATGCTCAGCATATAAAGCTAGTAGAAGAAGAAGGAAGTGGGGGACACGTTACACATGATCGAGACCTGCTTTCCTGGAGATGGCTGAACACCTGCCTGCCCATGGGAAGTGGTGAATGAAAGAACAAATGAATTCCATGTTATGATTTACTTGCACAGGTTGCTTTTATTTTACCTATTAAACTATCTTTATCTCAACCCATGAATTTTCTCACTTTTGCTCTTCACATTCTCTCCCTCATCCCACTGGAGGGGGAATGAGCAAGTGGCTGTGTGGTGCTTAGTTGCCAGCAGCGATTAAACCACAACAAGATCTTTGAGGAAAACATGCTTTGTGCAAATGTTTGAATACTCCTGAACCATTTGTGATAAATGGACTGTGGATTCTGGAAAAAAGAGTCGGGTAAAAGTAACTGGCCAAATAGAAGAAGGAACACCCTGTCAAATAGTACAAGAGAAAGTGCCATGGCAAATATTTTTGTGGCACACAGAAATAACCTTTCTCTCCTACATCAAGTCTAGACCCAAAAAGAAAGAAAAGGGTGTAAAAATTTTTCCTCTGCTGTTTAGCTTTACAGAGATGGAAGTAGAAAATCAGTGAAACAATGACTCTGAAGAATACTAGCAAAACAAGCTAAGAAAAAAAATGCCTGTAGCCAGAGCTCTCCTGTGCTGAAAACTTTGAAGGGTCACTTCCGTGAACCAGAAAAGCATACAAGAAGCAGCCAAAAGGCTTAATAAACTGAAGCACCCTGAGCAATTTGGGGGATTAGACATTGGTTTACGGAGTTTTTTCTGGAGTTCACAACCTTGTCTGCAGGAAGGAATAAATGAAAATTTATTCTAGTGGTTATGGGCTGGTGAGGTGTGAAATGCACCATGTGCAGCTGCCTACTCAGCTACAGTTTTCACTAATACACAATACCACCTAGGTAGCCACTGCCTTCAGTTGTGCTCCTAGTGTAACACACAACCCTTTTTTCTAAAGGAACTAAAATGCCATTGACCTAACTCTGTACTTGGAAAACCCTCAGTTGTCTTGTTGGATTATGTTTCTCTTCAGATACAAAAATGTGTAGATGTGGAGCTTTGGGTCTTTTCCAACCTAAATGGTCCTATGATTCTATGAAATTATGCAAACACCTCTGCAAAAATAATGTAGCAAAATTTTCAGCTAAGAATAAATGAACACATTTGAAATGAGACCCTGAATCTTTATATAATGGAAATTTGTGAAAAGACAGCTTAACATACATCTTTGCTTCTCAGCAGACCATGTTGCTCTCCCCTGACTGAATCAGAAGTTGTTAAAACTGTACCATCAACAGAACCTCCAGCTCATTGTGTGGAGTGTGCAGAGTTTATGGATGTTTGAAATATGGCTGGCACTTCAATAGGACTAGGGAACAGCAAAGACATCTAAAGCCTGTTAGAAATTCACGTGGCCAGATACCAAATGCAGGGTGGTCCTGGACAGGGGAAGGATATGAACTTTTCCACTGCTCATATTGTAATGAATTGCCATTTACTTAACATGTGTTGTATGGCCCAAGACCTTTATTAATTCCTCAGATTTCCCCTAGAAATAAAGCTGCCTGACACCTTCAAAGGCTAGATTAGGCAGAGGAACTGCACAGCAGTATTGTTAAGGTAGCCACTCTGGAGAATTGGTGAGCAAAACCTTATTAAAGCAAAGGTTTGAGTGTGGGGCTTGTAATCACACCAGGATAAGTTTCATCTTCTCACTTTAGGATTTGTTCCTCAGAAAGAGCAGTCCCAGACTGTGATCATGCACTGTCTGTGTTTACAAAACAAAACAGAGGGGAAGTTGACCTTGCCTGCAGAGAGGACCAAAGGGCAGACTCCCAAAGTCCCCTGGCATACCTAAAATCAGCATGCCTGTTGTTTACAACTTTCTTTTCAAATTTAGAAACAGAGCCTTTTCTCATCTCACTTGTTCCTGGCTGCAGAAAGGTCTCCAGCTATTTATATATGTTGCAGAGGTGCCAAAAGACACACAGCACGGCTGGCAGCTTCCAGGGGGCTTGGCTCCACTAAGACTGCAACTAACTCTCCAGAGTTTTTTGGAAGCTACTTTATTCCGACAAATCTTTTGTTCTGGGAGCACTTTGATCTGGGAATTTCTGTGTAAATATACTTCATAGCCTGGCACCCTTTTAGACTTCATAATTAGAAAAAGGGGACAGAGCAGCTTCACATTCTTGATAGCCTTTTAGCAGCTCATTTATTTATTATCTATGCATGAGCTTGTTCAGATGGGATACAAGTTTTTAACCTTCCACGTAAAATATGAGATTCATTGCAATTTGGTAAATGGTATAGTTTTTATGTTTTCTTTACATAGATTGCATCTTTGAATCTATTGAAGCAAAGATGTGTCCAGAGACCATGAGCCAATTGTCCATTCTGTCAGGTACAGCATGGTTTGTAGTTTCAATTCATATTGGCTTGGTTTGCTTCTCCAACAAACACAAAAACTTTGGCTTTCTTAAAAAATTAATATTATGAAGAAAATTTGCAGTGAGATTCAAAATTTAGCTTCTGCTTAGGACTCTTGACTAAGAGCCCTAAACTAAGTTATTTTTCATTTCCCCCTCTCCTTTTTATCTTTTTCTTTTTAAGCTGGGAAAAGAAATCAGAGAAAATGTAAGAGATCTGAACCATAACCAGTTCGCATAATTCTCAACTTTTTTTTTTTACTTAAAAAGTCTATAAGTAAAAGAGAAGCTGAAAAGACTGAGAACAACATGATTTGGCTTTCCATTCTTTCCCATGATACAGTTTGGGTTTGCTGTGAACTCTCCCATAATTAGGACTCAGTCGTGGTGAAACACTTTTGTCCCTTACTGTTTCTAGGTAACCTCAATTAAAAGCCATGCAGAGTGACAACAAAACACTGCCAACACATCAGTCATGCACTGTACGATAAAAATAAGTTCTTTTTTTGTATGTGCTTATCTTTGAATGGAAGAATATTTCTCAGTTCAGAGGAGCTGGGAAGGGTTACTTCAATTACTTTTTTTGTTACACTTTAATGCTGTCCTCTTTTCCAGTTTTCCCAGCATATTGCACCTCTCATATGCCCTTCTTATTCAGATCCCCTTCCAGTATCACCACTGGCTTACACATCAAGCAGAATTCTTCCTGCAACTTCTCATGAACCATCTCACTGCTGTGTGGACAACCTCCTTACTCGCTGCTGCTCCATGAGATCCCATGTGTGCTGCTTCTGGGTGCTATAGTCTGATGTGAAGGTGAAGCTCAAACAAGAAGTGACAAATAATGCTTGGGGCTAGCAGCTGCTTCAGCCACTCACCATGGGTGGCATGCAAACCTCAACTCGGGACCGGATGGGTATTTTAAGAACCACAGATGCACAGCTGGAAAGTAGCCCGTTTAACCCATGGTTCAGATCATGGAGCAGATCTTCCCGGAAACTACACTAAAGTACATGGAAAATAAGGAGGGCATTGGTGACAGCCAGCATAGTTTCGCTGAGGGCAAATTGTGCCTGACAAATCTTGTGGCCTTCTATGATGGGTGAGGGCATTGGTGGATGGGGGAAGAGCAACTGATGTCATCTACCTGGACTTGTACAGCAAGTNCCTGCATGCGCACAGCCCAAAAAGCCAGACACATCCTGGGCTGCATCAAAAAGCAGCATGGCCAGCAGGTCAAGGGAGATGATTTTGCCCTACTCTGGGTCAAAATGGAAATGCCTTTTGTCTTCTCTTCTGGTGAGACCCCACTTGGAGTTCTGCATCCAGTTCTGGGGTCCCCAAAATAAGAAGGATGAGGACCTGCTGGAGCAGGTCCAGAAAAGGGCTGGGAAGATGGTCAGAGAGGGATGAAGCACCTCTCCTACGACAACAGGCTGAGAGAGTTGGGGTTGTTCATCATGAAGAAGAGAGGGCTCCAGGGAGAGCTTAGAGCAGCCTTTCAGTACCTAAAGGGGAAAGGGGCTTATTACAAGAGCCTGTGGATTAGATATAAGGAAGACATTCTTCATTATGAGAGTGGTGAGACACCAGTTGCCCAGAGAAGTTGTGGATGTCCCATCCCTGGTGGTGTTCAAGGCCAGACTGGATGGAGCCCTGAGCAACATGGTCTAGTGGAAGGTGTCCCTGCCCGTGGCAGGGCACTTGGAGCTGGATGATCTAAGGTCCCTTTCAACCCAAACCATGCTAGGATTCTGTGCTGACACCAGCTGCAAGGGATGACATACATCAACATGTACAGCTTAGCAACTGAGCATTGAAAAGAATGTGGTGTTTCTTAGCATAAACTCAAGCACTCTGAGACAGGCTGTCCAAGCCATGATGAAGGAGCATCTCACATAGACAGTAAATACTAGTGGGCTCTCTCCAAGCAGCAAAAGCATACAGGATGTTAGAGGGAAATTTTAGCATATATGGAGCAGGCAGATTCAGTCTGGAACTGGAAAGCTCAGAGTGGTGGCAGGGAAAAGCTACTGGCAAGGGAGGAAACAATGAAACAGAGAGAAAAAACAACTGGGGGCTAGAAATCATAGCAAGGGAAACCCATGCACAAACCCTCTGCTGAGCTTCTGGGCATGAAAGATCGGGCAGAGCCTTGAGAAACCCTCAGCACACTGACTGCTCTGACTGAAAATATGAGTCATCAGCCCCTAGGATGACTCACGGTCGCTCTTTTCCACCC
This sequence comes from Dicrurus megarhynchus, assembly GCA_013399195.1. Lineage (NCBI taxonomy): Eukaryota > Metazoa > Chordata > Aves > Passeriformes > Dicruridae > Dicrurus > Dicrurus megarhynchus. Next base: position 8,720 of record VXAD01006248.1, read on the forward strand.
TGAGTGGCAAATGAAAATAGAGATGAAGAGGAAGGTCGGGCTGAGGACAGTACTACAAGCCAGGGAATTTCTCAGCCTCTCACTATGTCAACACTCATGTCATGAATCCTTTCACATTCAGCAGTTGGTGGCTGAGGAGGAGACAGCAGTGACCATCTGGGGAAGGAGAGGGGTGCCATCCTCCCTCATGTTGCCTGCCAGGGAGGGAGACGTTTTGGCAAGAGAAGAAAGCACCTGAGAGACAGAAAAAGAGCAACTGGTACATGTAGCTAGTTAGCAAATGAACTAGAAATAAGAAGGGGAAAATCACAAAGGGTTTTGCATATCTTGGTTAATTGAGTTACAGCTGTGAGGATAGCACTGCTGAATAGCTTGCCAGGCTGAAGTCCTGGCCTCATTAGTGTCAGTGGAAATTTGGCAACAGACCTGAGAAAATCTGGTTTTCACCACAGCTTTAATGCCATGTGATACAGAGAAACAACCGAGGCTTGAAGACCAGGCAAAGGCTGAGCTGCATTACTGGCTCCGTGGGTATAGCCCAGCCAGATCTCCCCAAGCACCTCTGCTCCAATGGTGCCCAGTGCTGGGCAGAGGGGTCCACGTCAGGCTGTGCCTGGGCCCGGCAGCTGAGGCAAATCAATGTGCTGACAGGGATATCCAGGCTCTGGGAGCTGAACCTACAGACATCACCTTGGCAATTAGCACACAGCCAGGCCAGAGGAAGCTGCCTGCAGTCACTCTGCTACTAGGCGCTCTGCTACTGCGGCAGCTTTCCATCACCTTTCTTTCAGTGCAGACTGATTGTGAGGAGGGGATAAAGTTGCTTGTGAGCCATTAATGCTTGCTGGACTGACACATTCCCACATCAGACCAGGCTGCTCTTGCTTCTCACATGCCTTGTTTTTCCCTTACATTCGTTAAGACTACGAGTTACTGGAGCTGCGACTCCATCTCTTGGGGACTGTTTGTGCAACAAGACCTCCATTTCCTTTAACTCCTGGATCTACCAGTGAGATAATATTAAAACATTCAGACGTTTTCTTGTCACATAGCACAGAATTGGCTTTCTTTGTAATGAGTTTTCCCTAAAGTCTTTTGGGCACTGGTCGGATCATATTCTGTTCCCACAACGAAGTGAGTTCGGTCATTTAGTAGCATGTAAGAAAATTATTAACACAAATCTGAGCAGCAACATTTCAGCTTCTTTTCCCACACCAGTGAAGTTCAGCATTAACTCTATGCGCAGTGAAGCATTCACTCAAGTACTTCATCTTCTTTAATTACCTTCAGCATGGAATCCCCCTCCCTTTCCATTCCTTTCAAGCAGCTTTTGGCCTCCAGCTAAAACAATGCCCTTTCACTCCCTTTTTTTATCAAAGCATTGCCCTGATCACAGGGCCAAAGAATGTCAAGATAGATATACTTTTGCAGACACATTTAATGCTTGTGTAAATGAACGAATGCTCAGGAGAGAGCATGCTTTTATGGGCAACAGAAAAGTTAACAGGAACTTGAGAGGCTTGGCATTGTCTTTGTGCCTGTCATTCCTGCCTCAGGACAGTTCGGGGTTTGTGATTCCACAGTCAGCAGTGGTTACTGACTGACTGTTCCCAGCCATGAGCTTTGCTGCACGGATTGAGCACTGCATGGACTCAACCTTACCCTTCAGAGATGCTTCCCTCTTCTCATTCCTACACACAGGCAGTTTTCACTGCCTGCCAGCTCCGTGCTGCTGGCGCCCAGCTGAAAGGAGTGGCCAAAAGCCATCAATGGCAACCCATGACATGCATGGAAACTCAGCCAGGAGACAAGACAAAAGGAACAGAGGTCTCACTGCAGTCTGGGATACTGTGACAAGGCTAGAAACATTTTCCCCTTTCCAAGAACCAGCCCCTAAGGGAGAAGCAACTAATATGTGAATGCTGTCCTGAATGTTTTAATATGCTCCTGAATCTCACAGAAAATTTAAGAAAATTTGAGATGTTTTGAAGGCTTTGCTCTATTTTCTCTGCTGTTGATGCTTTGTTTTCAATTTTTCTGAGGTCATGTTTCTTGGCTTATACCAGTATGATTTTCTCTATAGCAACTAAGCTATTCTACATTTAAAAAATTAGAAATCAAAGGCAAATGGCTCATCTAGACCAGTACCTGCCAATTTGCATCATAAAGTGGGTCTCTCAGTGCAATATTCTGTCTCAGAAAACTACTCTGTTGCCACACTTCATAATAAGACATAACGGCAAATTTTCCCCATGTCACAGTACCCTCACTTGTGCAATGTTCTCTAATGGACAAAGGGGTAAAAGAAGATTAAAAAAAGTACTTTTGCCTTGTGGCAACTGTCCTGAAGCTTGATGGCCTATTTTAGAATGTGCAATTTGAAGAGGTCTGCTTGTTTAGCCCAGCCAAGCAAAGGCTGGCACAAAATATGATTATCCCAGGCTTATTTATAGAGGGAATATGTTGGGGAGGAAGAAGAGCTAATGAAGAAAAAATGGCAAAAGAACAAATGGGAATAAGTGAGTCACAATAAAATTAGGCTGGAAATTAGTAAACAATTCTACCTGTACTGTTCTGGAAGAACCTCCCATGAAGAGAACAGTGGGGGAAAAAAAAACCATATCTATTTTTAGAAAATAACAAGATCAGTTTAAGGAAGTTTTATCACTATATGGCCTGATGGCTATGAAAGGAGAGGATCATTTCAGGAATCTTCTAGCCCTATATACTTCTCTTTCTAGAGCATTTACATTTCTTCTGAAAACAGGCTCTCCCCAAGGGTTTTAAGATATGCTAAGTCTTTTTGATCAAACTTTAATCCAGTCTTATTTAAGGTACAGACTCTGCAGACTTGAATGAAAAATCCAAAAGTGATTTGCCTGACCAAATCAATCCGATGTCTGTCCAAAAGATGCTTTCTGATTTGCACAGGAATTAAATTGAATGGCTAGCAGTCCCCAAGAGGCAATCTGAAGTGATCATTGAGTACCCGTTTGTATTAACTCTGTTAACCTCTGCCAGTAGCAGAAAAAGGGCTCGGTGCCAGCACATCTTACAGTTTTAATTAGTTTGCTTCCAGACATGGCAAGCCCCATCCTGCGAGACCTCTAGTGGTGCCCTCCGTGCTTGTGGGCCACCAGCGGGGTGGGTGCTGCCACAGCTAACCCATTCCTCCATCTGGCCAGTACCACGCGAGTAAAAGCCACAATTTCCATCCCCAAGAAGTATCTGTGGCATGCATTTCCTGCTCTGATGAAAGACCCAAAGCAGAGTACCCCCAAATTCCCCATTTCCCTCACAAATATTTCACCTGTCTTCACAAACAGTATTATATCTTACAAATCACACCGAACTGATACACGGCAAGATTTGGGTACATGAGACCCTGATGGTCTACATGAGCACTGGCATATTTCTGTACATATCATATGTGAGCAGATACTGTATGGCAGAGGGGTAAAACACAGCTGGAATCACCCCTGCAGCGCTGCTGGCACCCGGGGATGCTGCAGAGCCTACCAGAGCCACCACTGCTGTGTCCCCAGCACGCTGCCAGCAGCCTCCCTCTGTCACAAAGCCAGCAGCCTCGCTCAGTGCCCTCCCAGGGGCGCTGAGCTCTGCAGCTCTTTGTCTGCTCATGTTCAGGAATTCCATGAAAACTGCTGGGATATATATATAGATATAGATATATAGATATAGATATATATATAGATATAGATAGATATATATATATATTCTTTAAATGCCATCCCTGCACACAGTCCTCCATTGTCACTGCTGTCTGGCCACAGGGGGAAAATCCAAAGAGGCACTTTGCTGTCTTTCTATTTCTGTCTCCTGGACTGCAGAACACCTCATAGTTTAGCCAGTTCCTTGCTGAAGTCTGACTTTCACAGCACTAAATATAGGAATAGTGCACTCTGCAGGGGCTAAATTTAGCTTTGCTGCGTTAGAAGGGGAGGTACCTCATTACTGGAGGCAGGAAAGCTAAACCACTGCAGGCAGGGAAACTTGGGTGATGCAGTAACAGCCACTGCTCTGTTGTGCCAGTGCAGGAAGGAATTGAAAGTTCGGTTCTGGGTTTGATTTTTTTCTTTTTAAATGAATCTGTTCGATGCCTCAGTGAGGTTTTCCAGGAGTTCACTTTCTCCAGAAGAAATTACATATCTCCATATTATTACTGCAAAACCATTTAGGAATATTCCTCATTTAAATCAAGAAAATAATACAAATTAAATTTCAAGGTTTCAAGCATCTGAGTTTGCTACAGCTGGCATGTAAGGCATTGCATAAAGATCCTCAGAGGCAGTAAACCATGACTACCTGCCATAAAACTGGATAGGCTTTTCAGGAATGTTAATCACTGCTAAATAAGGAGGGCCAGTCGTCTCACAGCTGCAGCCTTTCACCTTTAAGTCACCTATTCTAGCATAGTTGGCAGGGGGGCACACGACCTGGACTCTGTTCCTAAGATGTACTATTTACTGCAGATTAGACACCGTGCCTCTGTTTCCTTATCCATCAGCTGCACATGGCAGAATTTCCCCTGCGCCGCAGAGCATTTTCAGAGCCCAGTGACAACTTATAACCATTACTCTGGCTTCTCTTTCAAAATCACAAAGCTGGGAAGATTTGAAAGACAGGATTTTGACCAAAATACTATACAGGAAAATGCCTGACTGCTCGAAAACACGTTTCCTAGTGGGTGGCATCACCCGTGAATCAGCAAAGGCAGGTGAGCACCACAGGCAGCAGACCCCGGTTGTAGGTGCATCATGGGAGATGTAACTCAAGGTGGCAACCCCACAATGGAAGCAGCTGATATAAATTAAAATTCTTTTCAGGTATTAAGATGGCATTTCAGAAGTGTAAGGGGCAGATTTTTCCAAAATTTTACACAGTCCCGTATTTCCAGTACTATTCTCATTTACCTGCAGTGTTCACCAATACGAAACAGAGCAACGAGTCAGATTAACTTCCATGTGGAGAACTATTATGTAATAGGAAAACAAATCAAAACACCACTATGTTAGTTATTTCATCTTCATACAGATGATGATGATAATACACAAACTACACAGTGGAGGAGATGACCTGTTCTTAAAAGAAAATATTGTTAGGATCCACTAAATTTTCCTGTCAGAATCAAATATAATGGTGAAAAATACCCTTTTACGAGTCCACACAAGATTCAGCCCTGGCTAATCCATGACAAGCGACAGCTGCACAACCATTTTTTTGCAGACTGCTGAAAAAAGCACATTATTCACTGGAAACCTAAAGTCTATGCTGAGAAGGTAAATGTACCCCCAGCACTTGGACTTTTTCACACACTCTTATAGCCCAGCTCCCTTATAGCCCAAAACATTTTGGTCCTTGTTAACTTTCAAGCTGTGCCTGTGAATTATCTGGGAGCATATTGTTTGGCTGGGGCCAAAATAGATCAGTGACATTAGCTGAGCACTTGTGGGAAGACGACTGAGGCTGAAAAGATAACAGTACAGAAATTACAGAGGAAAATAGAGTGGTTACTCCCTGGGTGGAATGTGGTCAGTACACCCGACTTCCCACACACAACACAGTCTGAGAGGGACTAAACAGAGGGTGGAGAGAGTGGAGAAACCATGGCCAGACTCTGTCAAAACCTTGCAGAGGAGGGGACTCAGTGGTACTTTCTAGCCAGTAAGCTGCACAGCAGCTGAAAACCAAGGGAAACAGAGAAAGGTGTCCTGCTGTTGAATCAGCAGCTGTAGTGAAATCACTCTCCTTGGACTGACCCATGCCCCCACCCAAAGGTTTTCTTGGGTGCCATACTGAGGTATCTGCCCCAAGGCATGACCACCCCTCAGTAACAAAGCTGTATGACTAAAGTCACTCAAACTCCACTTAAACGTAAAGAAATAGTATAAAGTGAATCAAGAATGGGGAGAAGTTGGGGAAGACTCCACCATAACTTCTGGGATCAACTGACAGGCTGAACCTGGTCTTCTTCCCCATAGGGACACCTATTGGGTAAGAACTGTACTCTATGCACACTGAAGGACTATCTCAAGCTAACTTTTGTTGGGGATTAGATATTTTTAGTATGTTGCTTTGAATTATAGTGCTTGTTATTCCACTGCTTTGAATTCTTTTTTGAAGTGAGATACCATCACCAGCAGTCTTTGAACCTCGACCTGTCGCAATTATATTAATAAATACTGTTATTCCATCACCTGTTAATATGAGTCCTTCAAGTGTGCTGGCAGTCTCTGGCAGTGGGTAAAGGTGTGGAGACCCAGGAGGAGGTTTCTCAGGCATGTGACCCTGAACAAGTCAGTCAAACTGCCCTTCAGTCCAGTGAACTGCTCAGTGAAGGGTCCCCATAACAAGACACTGACAGACTGGTTGAGCACAAGAGTCCCAGTTTTCCTGGGGAGCTAACAGATTAATCAAACACTAAGGGGTAGAGTAAATCTCCCCTTTTCATGTGACAGTACTATAAACAAAATCATAGTCAGCATGTGGAAACAGCCTCTGGGACTGCTTATTAGCACAGATATAGTCACTGAGTTTAAAATAAGGAAACCAAAATTGTCTTTTCCCTCAATGCATCCAGTAAATAATGTTAAGTAAAACACTGCTTTGTCTCACTCACAGGCTACGAATATCTACCAGCCCTCTCATACCCTATCACTTCAAATTTTGGTGCTGGGAGTCAATGATCGTGTCCCTGACACTGAGGTGTTCGAGTAGATAAGTCTTCAGAAAGGAACAATCAGCCAGATTTTAAAATTCAGGATACTTTTGCCATCCCTGTTTGCACTTTCTATTGCCTCTTTATGAGCAAACCATGCTCCCTTGGTCTCATGCACAGCCAGACTTGGACCTTCAGAAGGCCTTACAAAAACACCTAATGACTACATATTCATGAAGTAACTATCAAAAGAAAGAAAAGGAGAAACCATTTCCAAATATAAACTCATTGACACAAAATTAGAAGGCATGGGGAAAGGAAGGGACTCCATGCAGGACCATGCCTAATTTGAATATTTTTGTGGGTTTGTTTTCTGTCCCTGAGAGACTGAAGATAACTCCACTCCCTCAGTTAAGCCTCTCACGACCCTGATACTCTTTCCATATTCTGAATATTTTAACTGGTATAAGGAAAGATATTACCAATTCCTTCAAAACCTCTGCCCTCTCTGATACCAAGGAGTCATGAGCACAAACCCAGTGACTAAAACATTACAGATGATATCCTGCTTGTACACCTGCTTCCCAAGATCCTTTTCTCACACTTCTCACATGCCAATGGAGATTTCAGATACTAATTATTCACAGCTGTACAGCATGGCCAGTGACAGCACATCTGGAAATTAGCTGAATGAAACATGCGCTATTATATCACGAAGCAACATTAGCAAAACTAAAAAGCCCAACAAACAAAACATGTCTATGTAGAGAGAGAAAAAAAAAGATAAAATTAAGTAAGTTGAGCTAGGTCCCCAGGATTTCCCTTGCTCAAAGACTCATATCAAGATTTTTGTGAGTTTCATGTAACAATTCCAGACTCATCTAATGCTACAGGCCATAACTCTTAGTCCTCTATATTTTCAAAAGACAAGGCATATTTTATCCTGACCTGGTTTGGGCTGGCGGTTTTCTGAGTAGTAGCCTGCATGGTGTTATGTTTGGGATTTGTGACCAAACCAGCATTGATAATACAGGGATATTTTTGTTATAACTTCCATAGGTAGCATTTCTGTGGGTTGTATCTATAGGTATTTAAGCTGTAAAAAAAGGGATAACATTTACCTTGCACTTTATACTACTACACATTTTTTAGACATTTGATTATTAATCATACTGTCGGTATTGTTCTAAAGTATCATCTTCTTTGATGTAATTCTTAATAAAGACACTTCCCCTTTTTTAGCTTAACACTTGCCATCCCTATCAACATGAGTATGTACTTTCTTTTAGCTGCCATGTAGACGAATGTATTGATTTAATCTTTTAATCATTGTCACCTGGGAGAGCAGTTTGATGAGTGTAACTGAAAATCCCCAGTTCTTTCATTGTGAGAAGCAGATTGTATAGCTGAGCTCTGCCTTCTCCAAGAAGAACGTCTATGAAATCTTCTCCAATTCTGTATTAATAGATTTAGAGATACTTTCCTATTTCCTTATTCCCTTTCCTGTATGTTTGAGCAGTAAAGGCACACAGAAGGAAACACAGGGGAAGTCAATGAACTCTTGCTCAGGTCAGCATTGACCACTGAAACATCTGTAATAGAAATTCCCTGAAAAGAAAACATTTCCCTATGTATCTGAGAAGCAGAGTGAAGAAGAAGTGGGCTAGGAGGCCTTCCAGCTTGCAAACAACCTGGATGGTGCTATTATAATGTGCTATTAATATTGTACATCTAAACAGTCACACAGATGACTTAACATCCCTATCTAAAAATCTGATACAAAACATATGTAACATCTGCAACATATACAAATAAATGTTTACGTGGTTAGGCAGACCTATAACATAACCTGAAATTGTTTGCTGTAATTATGGCATCACTGTCACACTGAGGGATCTGCCTTCAAACATGGTTTTGGGTGCCTGTTTGGTGTAGACCTTTCAGCTGTTTACTCAGGCTGTGGATTTGTCCTTCACAGAGTGTTTTTCTGTTACATATTTGTTTATTATCTGCCACAGGTAGATAATATATATATATAATATACCTGGCGCAGGACTGGAGTTTCTGGATCTTATTGTGATGACACAGAAAATTCTTCCTTAGGCCAAAAATATCCCTCCTAAAGCTTTCAACTGAAGGGATTGCTACACTTATATGGGGCCAATAGTTCTGAATAATTGATGAAACCACCAACAGAGACAAGATGTGCAACGCTATTACAGGATCACCTATGATGCAAGTTGTACAGAAGGAAAGATGCATCCCATCTTCAAGCTCCTTTGGAATCAGGAGTGATCTGCTGACCCTGCCTTCGACAACAGCCACCAAATGTTTGATTTGAAGGTCTTATGAAAATGCCTTGTAACCCCTTGTCCATGAGGTGATTAATTGCTAGACAAAAAAAGTGTGAACAATCTTCAGATATGAATTCTTGACAACATTAGGAACAAGATGAAAAAGAAGAAATAAAATACACGGCCTAGCTTGAATATTTGTGCCAATATTCAATCTTTAACTTTTAAGGTAATTTATTAATCTGACAGAACCTTGATGTAATTATCTTGCTGAGCCCAAGATAGCATGTCAGTGACCACAGTATGCTATTCTATAGTAATTCTATTGAAATAGAAGTTCACAACTTGAACAATAAAGACAAAAGATGTGCAACCAAATATTCCACACCTATATTCTTTTTATCTTGTAGAAACTTTCTGTGTTTTTTTCTAGCTTGTCATATGACTCCAACCTGAAACAACAACAGCAGAAGAGTTAAGATTTATAATTTGGAGAAAGAAAGAAGAAAGCACAAATTCTATCATCCTGTAACAAACCACAAAGACAGATATGTTTGGATCACATCACTGTCAGAGATGTTAGATGCACAATATTTTGCTTGCAAGGGATAAAATGAAGGCAACTGGTGAAACAGCAGAGCCTGATTCAGGATAAATTACAAGAGTTAAGTCAGTAAAATGGTTGCATTAGTGAATCTGCTTACTTTCTGTACTTCAGTCAGTCTGAGATGGGCTTAGTTAATGTGTTTATTTCTGATTTTATCCTTGTGTTTATCTCCTGTCTTTTCACAATGTAACTTCATATTTCCATTTAGATTACGTTAATAAGAACATGCAAAGAAAGTTAAGTTTCATTTCTGTTAAACATACATGAAATAGCTTTTTAAACCACACATTTTTAATTACATCATTTCACAAAGTCACTTTACAGAATTCTTCCAGACGAACCAAACCTTCTAATTCTCTGGTTTAGATTCCTCATTGAAGAGGTATCTTTTACCACACTGAGAAGGGCTGACTTTCTTTAAACGGGTGGGAGCCAACTCTACGTTTATGAAGTTGGTTGATCTAAAGTTAGAGTTTCTTAAGAGCTGAAGAAGAAAGGTTTCAAAGCTTTCTTTGATCACAGCTGCAAAGACTGACATTAGAAGCAGCAAGGGAAAGAATAAAAGGAAGCTAACAAAGCAATATTCCATGACTTCTGCCTGCCAATTCAACCTCCCAGTGCCAAAAATGGGGCAGAATATAGACTAGCTTATCAAATACATTCTTTTAAAAATGAGAGGTTTGAGTTATTGCTCTCCAGCTTATAAGATGTTTACATATCTAAGTGGCTCAACATAAAGGAAGCATAACTTTGAACTTGACAGGACTACTCCTTGCAAGGAGGTAAGCAGGGGTGGATTTGCCAGCAGGAATGTGCATCCCATTGGTACAGAATCACAGTCTAAATAAACTCAAGGCCATGTGAGGAGGGAGAGGACCTACTGCCACCTGAAGTCCTCATCCAGAACAGTAATTTATCCAGCACCAGTTAAACACCCATCTCCTACCCTGAGTTTAAACACATGCTGGTAATTTAAAGTACAGACAGACAAGAAATAAACCTCCTAAATTAGTTTCAATATGAGGAAAAACTACTTTTCTATTGACATTAGAAACCTGAGCTCTTAGTTGAAATCACCCACAGCAATTTTCTGTAATCACTGCTGACTACTTATTATTTTCTTTCATTTCAGCAATCTTTATATTTAATGAGGTAGTTTTTATCTTTTTTGAAACTTTGATTTGTTGTAAGTAAACAAGGTAGAGAAAAATCACTTATTCAAACTATTAGAATAGAGGTTTCAAGTTTTTCTCTGATTATATTATTATACTTACAGAGATGAACCTGTTTTGTATTTCAAATGAACTTAAAGCAACAAATCTTAATAATAAATTATAATACTATAAATTAAGCAACTTAAAACTATCATTTATTGACTCACTGAGCTTTTGTAAGTAGTTACAGAGGTTAATTTTTTTTTAAAGAAAAGAATGGGGTGAAATATCTTTAACTAAATTATCATATTCCTCTTTATTTATGAAGCAAAACAAACCATTTAGTGAGTTAAGAAACTTTCTATTCATCCAAATGCCAGCACCTACAGATTTTCTATATTGGCATATTCACTGCTGTTATCCAGAATTCTTTAAAGTACAACTTCTACTGAAGATTTCAAAACTTGTTCAGTGTGGAAAATCTATTAAGTCATACTAGAAATTATTTAGAATGCTGGTTTTCAATGTATAAATATGTGTTTCAGTCTTCTTCCAAGATTAACTTGACACAAAGAGGAAACAGAAAAGTAATTGGGCCAGGAATATGAAACATTTCATTCCCCTTTTCCTAAATCTACTACAGTGGGAATATTAGAATGGAAAGAAATATTTTATAATTACTTAAGGATACACAGAAGATCTTTATCAGATAAGAAGACCCCCAAGAATACTGTGCAAAGATTTTCATTTGATGATAACATTCAAATTAAAATATTTTATAGTTAGTACCATAATTCTTGATTTTAGAAAATGTGAGTACCAAAAAATGTAATTAATGTAACTGAATTAAAAGACAAGTTTAAGCTTATTGATTTAAAATTGACATGACTAAAAATCAATCCTTAGTAGATCCTGTTGAGTGAGACTCTGACTACCAGACAATTATTTAATCTGAATAATTTGAAAATAAACTGTGAAGAAGCTTCTGAGATATTTTATTGTATTAAGTATAATTATTATCATTAATATTATTTATCAAATAACTGTGGGTCAGCAATGCCTTATCAATAGATAATTTTTTTCCTCTGAGAATCCAAAACCAAAATTTTGAGTGGAATTTTCTCAGCCTCAATTGTATCATATATTGCACAAGTCATATGCAATTTTCCATTTCTACATCAGACAAGCACAATTTTTAAGTTTAATTTTTGAGCAGAAATGCTTGTGTGTGTTGTTGGAGTCCAGAATGCAGAGAATATCGCTCTACCTGTTTTTAAGTATGAAAACCCCCCTGTACATCAGCATTTCTGACCTTTGTCCATGGAGAAATCTATATACTCTCTGGGAAGAATTAAGTTTTACACTGGTGTGAACTAGGTGATGGGATATTATGTAAGGTTGTCACAGGGTGAAAATCTAGACTTTTTAGGTTGGTTAATATAGTAAATAGATAAAAGCAAAAAACTTCAAAATGGAGGATTGTTGTTGTTCTCCAGACCTTCTTCTAATACTCCATATTCTGCGGTAGAGATAGTTTGGAGTGATTGGATGGAGAGTTCCGCACTTCTCTTTTGACGTGACGAGGTGAATTATTGAGCATTGGTAGAAAAAGGAAAACACCTTTCATTTTAAGTTTTAATTGGATAATTTACCTTTAAAAGAGTGTGTTATCAAGATAAAGCGGCCATTCTTGGCATTCCTTGCTCTGTGCTATGTCTAATGCCCGGCTATGGGCACATCTCTCTGATAAGACTTAATAAACAACTATCTGCAAACTAAGAAGATGGAAGGTCTTATTTTTTCACGGCACCTAGCAAAAGATATTAAAATTCCCTCATCAGGGAAATAATAATTGAGGCACAAAACCTAACAGTGTGTGAAATTTTTCCCACTTGTGTTCTCTACCTTTCCTTTGATACGTCTTACGTAGACCTCTGACAAACACCCACACAGGAGATCTCTAAGAAGCAGCAGAAACAGTATATATTGAGTCTCTCCCTTTCAAAGTACATCTGGACCAATGCTTTAATGCCAAACTGAAAAATTTAAGTGTAAATCCCATTTGACCAGTAGGATACCCTGAATCCAGAGGCAGCTGCCTATCCCCAGCAGCAGTGCAATATTTGGACACAGTACAGAAAAATCAGCAGTTCTTTCATAGTAAAGTGCAGGATGAAGCTGGTTACAGTGTCCTGTCACTAATTACCCCACAAGGAAGGTCCTTCTAAATAGATGAATCAATGAGAGAAACTCATTATTCAGTTAAATCTGTCCTGAAGAGATCTGAAATACGCAGGAAAGTAAATGTAAATTAGACTATGTACTCTCCCCGTACACAAAAACTCTTACCCATACTTCTGTGCTCAAATGTTACAGTACAGCACCATTTGGTTTCTTCACAGAGATAAAAATGTACCAAGAAAGAGAAAAATTTCCTTTACTGCACATGCTCAACTTATTCTGATGTACAGCACATGAGGGAGGTGAAAACTTTTAGAGCACAGTATCAGTTCCTGCAGTTTATATCAGTACAAGGCTGCTCCTCACTGGAGTTGCTATAAGGTGCTGCCCTGTGCACCCAAGGCCCTGATGGTGTGTTCCATGGGGCTCTCCTTATGTGGTGGAAGCACCACTGCCCCCAGGCTCCCCAGCTCCACCCATGTCCCCAGAGCACCCAGTGTCCCCACCAGCAGTGCAGCTGGCCCCCAGACCATGCCCAGCCAGCCAGGTCTGCAACAGCTCAGAGTAGAGACCATGCAGGCACAACACTAAGTCCATCAATAACTTGCACTGAGACAATTCTACACACATTTATAGCCAAAGTAGACCTCTAAATAGCCAGGAGATAGACCAAATACCATAAAAGAGCCTCACAGAAAAGAACTTTCTCCTAATATCTAATCTAAACTCACTCTTTCTTGGTTTGAAGCCATTCTCCCTTGTCTTGTCACTACATGCTCTTGTAAATAGCCTCCTCCATCTTTCTTGCAGGCTCCCTTTAGGTACTGGAAGGCTGCAGTTAGGTCACCCTGAAGCCTTCTCTTTTCCAGGCTGAACAATCCCAATTGTCTCAGCCTTTCCTCATATGAGAGGTGCTCCATCCCTCTGATCATCTTGGTGGCCTCCTCTGGGCTCGCTCCAATGAGTCCAACCGCACATTAATGAGGTGCTGTTTTTCCTGCTCATAGAGCAGCTGAGCAAGAGGCCAAGGACATTCCCACTTCCATAACAGAGTTACGGCATTGCAGCACAGGCACCAGGGGCTGCAATCAAGCATTACTAATGTGCTCAGTAGCTTAGGTATTAAGTTCACTAAAGAATAAAAAAGGCATGGAAAGAACACGTAGGCAAAATGCAATGGATAGCCACAGGTGGGAGGAAAAATCAGCTTTGAATTCTCCCTAGAATAATTCCTTGCATAAGACTTTATATAAGCTGACAGCCTTTCTAACTTTCAGAATAGGATCCCAAAATTCACTGGCAAGGTCTGCACCCTCCAGTAAGAACGGCCCCAAGACTGCACTCACTGACTACCACATTGTTTATTATACAGGAAAACAGGGACAGCCAGTTTTAGGTGGGGTTGGAACCCAGTTTTGACAGTATTTGGGTCTTTGACATCACCCACTGGGTCAGCTTACAACCTGGCAAGCCTTGGAGAGGCACATCATCCCCTGTCTGCGACTGTGTGGAAAAGAGATACACAGGCAGGGGTAGAAAGCAAAGCTGACCTTGATCAAAGCCTCTCTGGAGTCCAGTCTTTTAAAGAAAACAGAAGAAAAAACTCCAGCTGTCTGTGCCTCCTGGACCTGCCACTCTACAACAGTAGAGGTTGCAGGCAAAACAGGCAGCACCAAGGCACGCTGCTAAGCCAGCGGTGGGTTTGACACACACTTGCTCGCCAACAGCCCCACAGAGAAGGCTGGGCTCAAACAGAACTCTCCAAGATGAAAGGAAAAACTGTGAAGCCTGTCTAGTTTTTGCCACGTGAAAGCATTTTTGCTCCAGAGGGCTTTTATATATTTCAAGCCACCCAGTTGTTTTTATGAACAAGACCTATGCTCAACGTCTCATTTCAAAGTGAGTCAGAGGCACGAGCAGCAGGAGAAGGTAAAGGTTTGGTTTCACATGCCGGGCTAACACTCATCTCATTTGTTTCATTATTTGGAACCATATGCCCAACGGAAGAAACAGGGAAACAATAATACCAGCATTATTTTAGAGCGGTGCCCAAGGGACTTGTCATCTGACATTCAACATTGCCAGAATTCCCACTACAATGAGGACAGTTACATTCCCTAACTTTGCTTCCCTACTCAGGAATTGGCACACCTGCTTCATGGAATATAAGAGCGGCTTTTGATTTGTGTTTTACCTTCTAGAGTAAATAAGGTTTTCCCTCAAGATCTTCAAGAAAATATTGACAATATGACATGACCATATCCCTAAATACTCAAAATACTCAGGACAGAAAAGCAAACTCTTCTTTTAATAAAAAAAGTGCAATGGTATTTCAATCTAACCTCGTGTTTTGGAGATCTTCATTTTCTAGGAGTTTCAAATTGGAAAAGTTGGTTATCATATATCCAAATCTCTGAAAAACACATATGTTAAATGAAGATGAGGAAATCAACAATATTCTTACTGGGCAGGCATAGTAACATTTTGCATGTAAGCCACATGCAAAAGTTTACAAGAGGAAATAAGAAGCATGCAACACAAATCCAGATTTTCAGAATATTTTTGTAGAGTTTGCTGAAAAAGTGAGGTTTTTTTCTTTGCATAAAGAACCACTACGATGACTTGGCACGGCATCTCTTAATTGAAGCCACTAACAGACAGGAAGGAAAACCAAAACCTGCCCTGGAAGGAACCTGCTGGGTAACCTCATTTAGAAGGGCAGAGAGGTAGTACATCTGCACACAAGCTGAATCCCCAGGTATGAAACAGAGGGAAGAAAGACAGGTAGGCTTAGAAATGTTCTAAGTGATCTTTACAAAGTCAGGAGGTTCACATACGTCACCATTTCATAATTCCAGCAGGGAAGATTATTCACTCTTTCATAACAGAGAGTACAACAGACTTCCGGAAAGTTATCCCTCAGCTTAATCCAAATCAGGTTCTGGATGTGCTTAAACACTTTCATAAGCCAATACTTCTTATTTTTGAACCTGCAAAGATTACCAGCTGAGAAGTCCACACCTGATCCAAATGGTGTGGGGAAGGGTCACTATTTAACAAAGAAGACACCAAAGAGGATGGCAATTAAGGATAATTACATTTGGCTGCCCTGCTTCCTTTCAGCTGGGGTTTTTTGTTTTGTTTTGTTTGTTTGTTTGGGTTTTGTTTTGTTGGTTTTTTTTTTGTGTGTGTGTTCCAATTAATTTCTTAGTCAGGTGAAATTGGAGCAATACCACACACCACATAGAGGATATGAAAAAATACATGTGACCCTTTGTGCAATTCATGTGTTCACTTGTTCACACTGCACCAAGCAGGTCTGATATCATACAATCATATGGAAGAGAATAAGAGAAAATTCCTCTGGAGCACATCAAGTCTACAGTGAAAAGGGCTTTAGAAGTTTCTAATAGACATTATAGGTCATACAGTTAATTCAGAATTAAGATCATGATGTAACTGACCAAGGAAAATACTGTATTATTTTTATTATTCTGCTTTGGCCTGGAAATTAGAATCATTAAAGTGCAGTGATTTGGTTGTAAACAAACTTAACACATAGCCTAGAAAATAAAACTTAAAAGTAGATGTTCCTCAAGAGTCAACTTCTAAATGAGGAAGCTTCACATACAGACATTTTTACATCAATAAAAAAGCCCTAAGAGTAATTTTTCTCCCTTTCAGAGAGCACAGGACATTATCTCTGGCTGGTACACCCTGTTGATTTTTAACCACCTCTGTTCTGCCTCACCAGCTTCCTGCCTTGCTGGCTCCAGCTAGAGCCACCCATCCAGAGCACCCAGAGTGCAGGAAGCCTCCAAGGCACACCAGCACCATGAAGACACTCAACCTGATTATCACCTGTTTGAACTTGATTCTCCTTCCCCTGTTGCTGTCCTATAGCATAGCAACACACCCCTTGCTTGTCACTCACAGAAGTTAAAAAACCAGTAACAGGCTAGCGTGGTTTGAAATACCCTCTAGCTGTCTTGTTACTTGTTAGATTGATATTGTTCCTCCCCTGAGGGGTTTTTATTGGTTTACTATCATGTACCTTCTTTCGTGATTGGTTCATTCTGTTATCTCTACCTGATGATGTAACACCTTAAAACTCTCTGCAAGAGGACAACCGGGGTCTCTCTGCTTTAGCTCCCCTTCAAGCTAACTGGCCCCTGCCCTCTCGAGGGCAGGAGAAAATAAACTTGGAATGAAGCTGACAGAGTTTCCACTCTTTCCTCCGTACCTTCCGCTGCTGGCTACAGCATGCCCACATGCTGTGAGGAGGCGTTGGGCTGCACTGGCAAACTGAGGCACGCAAACCTCAGTTACCATCAATTCGGTCGCTGGTTCACGCGGGCATCGGACCACCTTTACCTGTGGGCCAGGCTGGGAACAGCCTGGCCGGCGGGGAAATTAACATTCCCCCTGCTGGGAAGAGGCCTAAACAAGGTCATGCCCAAAGTCATCTGAAACTTGATTGCTGCAAGGCAAGCTCTGCTGTTGGGAAACAGCTTTCAGCAGCGTTTCAGGCCAGAAAGGACCGGCAGACCACAGAGCCTGACCTGCTTGACAAAGGCTGCTGCAGAGAATAGCTGCTGGGAAAAGGCACCTCTTTCTAACCTGGAGTGAGGCCAGGGCAAGTCTAAGATCAGAGTCTCCAGCCCCGGACTGAGAAGAATTAGTGTGTTCATAATATAGCAAACATCATTCAGTTTCTTTCCTCTCAATAAAATAAGCCAGCTCAGGTTGCCCTTGAAATTCCTTTTATTAAACTGCATGTCCCCAAGGCAACCAAGTGTCTAAATCCTTGAAATTTCCTCCTCTCCTCCTTTCAACAGTTCTGTCCAGGGAGGGAAGAGGCTTAACACTTGCCTGCCAGTTTCTTCTCTTTTCAATCTCTCTTTTCCCCTGGCTCCTCAGGCTAGCTAGCTCTCCCAGGTTTAAGGCCCTGAGTTCATGGCACAACTTTAAAACTTTTTTTTCCCCAAGGTAAAGCTTAAATCACTAAACAGATATCAGGCAATAAGGAAGCTAATAAAAGCTGTGACTTACAGGGACTAAACTGCAACTACCTCTGTCCACTTCCCCTTACAATGTTCTCTGGAAGCTTTACATTCCCTCCCTACAAGGTGGTGAGTGCTTGCAGGAGGATGGCACAGTAGCACTGTGACAAGTTCATTACTCTCTGCACAAGCCACCTACATGACATGCCGAAGTCTGGAGAAAGGGGGAGCATTGTCCATGACCCACCTGTCACCCCACTCAGAGGAAGCAAATGGACACAAAGAGCCTAGAGAAGTTATGATCTGGCTGATGAGTTGTTGATTTGCTATGAGACCTGTGCTCCCTCACAAAGAAAAAAAACAGGAATGAATTCTGTTTAGTCACAGGACAGAGCAGAAAGAAGAGAACAAGTAAGAGCATGAGAGTGCTTCAAAGATGAAGAAAAAAATCACAACTGTGAGGTCAACCAAGCCTGTGATGGAAGGATTGAGGCACAAACTTGGAGACAGAACTGAAGAGTTTGCAAACTTCCCAGTTCCAGTTCTCTATGAGGGAACTCCTGCACTTCTGCAAGGAGCACCAGATCTACACACCTCTCATGTGTTTCACTGCCAAACAATATAGCACCCATACAAATCTTACCTAAACACTAATAACTAGAGTGAATTGTCACCGAAAAATGCTACTGCTAACCTAAGGCAGAGTCCAGCTCCTACTTAATTCACAGTAGCTGTTTCCTAATGCCTTTGAGACCTGGGCCAAATGTTTCTTTTACATCTAATGGAATAACAGAACTCTATCCACTGACAGAGCACGGGAATCCAGCAAAGACAAGTGGTGCCTGAGAACTACAGTGCCCTCTTCACAATTTGAGGAACAGTGCACTGCTACAGCCGCAATTCCCTCTTTTGCTAGACCCAGAACTTTTCTCTTTTGTGATAAGAGAGCTAATTAAACTATCCAATTACTCTTACAACCTTTTGAGAATCTCTGGAGAGAAGGGTTATGCGAGAGCAGTGTCTTACACAAATCTGCTAGTTGCACATTGGCAAGAGGACACAAAATAACTCACAGATGGACTGACTGAGAGCAGAGAGGGAGTAAAGTAAGGACTGAGATAAATAGGCAGGGCAGTCCCTGAATTTTGCAACTAGCATCAGTCAGGTGACTCTGATCCCATTTCATTTGGGGCTGCACCAATACCTGCTTAGCCCTGAAGTACAAACTACCCCACCAAACAGAGATTAAGTCATCTTTGCCCATGTATGTCTTTGACAGTGTGAGAGTGATGGCCTTCATCTCATTCTGTGTACAAAACAGGGAAAATATGCATTTATCTCAAAGAAGGTAGTATAGGAAATGGAATAAACCAGCGTTCTCTGTCAGTAAATAAGCCATTGCACAGAGAGAAAACAGATAATCTAACTCTAGACCTGGCACAAGCAGGTAACATTACTGGCCACAGGGACAGGTGGCTGATTTGGGCTGGCTTTGTGGAGGAGAGGAGGGGGGAAGATACGCCTGATAAACTTTGCTGCACTGGGTGGAGAGCTGCTCGTAGGGCCATGCTGAACCATGGGTTAGGAATATAGAGGTCCATAACTACACTAAAAGCTGCCAAATTAGGTGCAAGAAATATGATAGCCATGGGAGGGAGCTCTTAATTTACTGCTGTCTTAGACATGGTGGGGGTTTCTGCAGCCCTCAGTGAGAGATAAAAGTAGTTTGCAAAGGAAAAGTGAAACAGCATTTAAGAGTCTGAAACTTCAAAGAATAAAATTAATGCTAACTTGAGGGGAAAAATTTTCCCATCCCCCTTGCCTCCCACATTGCATCACTCACTGCAGTGAACTCAGGTGAATAATACAGACTGATGCATTTGTCTAACACATGGTTTCATACTCATTGTCAATACAATGGAGAAAAAAATCATAGAACAAATAAACCTCAAGGACTCTCTTTTAGAAAGTTCAGAGCGGAACATTTTCAAGGGTGGGTATTTGCTACAGCACCCTGTAAGCTCTCTTTTTCCTTGCCCCTCTCATTTAAGTGCACAGTGACCCTCCTGCTATTATGGGCTCACTGAGCAAATGGCTAAGAGAATACAGAAACCAATTTACAGAAAAATACTACTTCTTAGTCTGTATCTGTTTGAGGGTGTGGCTGCAAGAGCACCAAGTTCCATTTCATTGCACAGGTGGGGATCGAGTGCTGTGACCAGTTTTAAGAAGTTCTAAAACACTTTGTGGAACAGGATGTGGCCCAAAACTGTCAGATTATAGTAACTAGTGTGAAGCAAGATAATGTATCTCACCAGTGGCGTGGTTAGAAAGTGTGACAGTTCTTCATCTTCAGAGATGAAGTAGAAAAATGCCTATTCCAGAGGCTACTGTAATTCTCTTTGAAGGAAGGAAAAGTATCCTCTTTGGAAAAAAAAAATCCATGGATTTCTCTTGCAAAAATTCTGGAACGATCTCTTACTATCTTCTTCTCTGTGTTTTTGGTGGGGGGAGTGTTTGTTTAGTTTTGGTCGGTTGGTTGTTTTGGGGGGGGGAGTTGGCTTTTTTGTTTGTTTTGTTTGGGGGTTTTCTTTTGTTTGTTTGGGTGGTTTTGGTTGGTTGGTCTTGGGTTTTTGTTTGTTTGTTTTGGGGGGGTTTTCAGCTTAGGTTTGCTTTTTTTTTTCTGGAAGCCATAGGGGTTAAAATCATAAGTCAAAATTTGTCATATCTTTAAATTCAGTGGTAGGACCTCATGAAGGTTTGGTTATTAAAAATGCTTACAAGGATAATTATTGTTTTAAGCAAATGCACTTATTAGAAATCAGCTATTTAATGGGGAAAAAAAGCCCAAACAAAAAAACCCCAAAAAAACAGAAGAAAAATCCCAAGACTCCCTTTGGGAAAGTTCAAGAAGGTGACATTTTCAAAAAAAGGAATTTCACATTATTCATGTGTCCCTTCATTTTTATCTTTTTTTTTTAAATCCACTAGCTGACTTCAACTGATGGTAAACAAAAGGCAAAAATCCCTATGAGTTTTCCAAAACCTAGCATCTCAACAGCAGAAAGACTCAAGATGGTGCCTCCACTGTGGGGAAAATCCAGCAGAAAAGGGGTATTCAATGCAGCAGGTCTGACACCACATGTGAGCTGGACAGCTGCAAGTGTGTGGAGGGGATGCATGGTTTCCTTTGGCACATGAAAACATGCTGAGGAGTTAGAACAATTATTGTGTGGAGGCAAGAAAAGTGAGCAGATAAAGGACCAAAAGTTGAATTGAGGCTTATTGGTTCTGCGTATTGCTCTGCTCCCTGGAAGCTGGTGCTTTATTGTGACTCTCTGTTACACAGCCTGTCCTTCAAACGTTCTTTAAAACCAATATGATGGCAGAAGTATTTAATGGCTGTAATAAGAACAAGTCTGTATACTTGTAAATAATAGCACATGCTACTATATGAGAGGCATGCAAATATCACTGATGTGTGTTCCTGTACCTTTAACTCCTCCTTTTCCCTAGCAATCTTAGCTCTTCAAAATATTCCCTGTGATGACTGTCATGGAGCAAAGGAATCCAAACACATACAGATTGGCCAAGGGGCTCTCTCCAAAGCATGAGGTACCACTGAGAAAACTGTTACCCACTGAGAAACAGAAGTATCTGAACTACTTCTGTTTGCTGAGAAAAGCTCATATTTACCCAGAAGCAACATATTGGTTCTGATCCATTTCCAGTGCTTTAGGCACTAACTATCCATGGTTCAGCTAAAGTCATTTATTTCTCACAAAACAGTCTTTACTCTTCTCCTGAAGACTAACAGCATAAGACTTGGTTCCCATCCTTGATCCTACAGATATGGCATGCAAAAAAGAAGCACTAAACAAAATCTGCATTCTCTATTTTGTGTGACAGCTGAGAAAGTGGAAGAAGAAATAACCAAAAAAACCAATTCAACAAAACAAGGAAGAAAAAGGATAATCATATCATAGAATCATAGACTCTGTTGGAAGGGAACTTAAAGATTATCTAGTCCAATCTCCCCTACCTTGGGCAGGGACAGCTTTCACTAGACCTGGTTGCTCAGAGCCCCATCCAGCCTGGCCTTGAACACATCCAGGGATGGGGCATCCACAGCTTTTCTGGGGAACCTGACACAGTACTTCACCACCCATGAGTAAAGAATTTATTTCTAATATCTAATCTAAGACTACCCTCGTTCACTTTGGAGCCATTGCTCCTTATCCCATGACTACATGTCCCTGTAAAAAGTCCTTCTCCAGCTCTCTGTAAGCCCCCTTCAGGTACTGGAAGGCTGCTAGAAGGTATCCCCACATAGATTGAGAACATTCCACAAAGTCCCAAAGGTATTTGACTCCTGTTTCAGCATGTGCAATATTTCGGTACCTTCACAGAACCGAGCTATAGCCACATCTGTGTTTCTGTGCAGCAATAGCATTGCATGGGGTTTAGGTGACTTCCCAGTACGGATTTCTCAAAGAACCAAAGCTCACAAGATTACAAAGATGAGGGAGGATCAGACTATTCCTCTTGTAAATCTCGGGTGAGTGTATAACTAAACGAAAACAAGCTCGTTGAACTAAACCAAAACAAGATAACACTGAATGAAAGAAAGAGCAAAGACCTCTGGGCTCTCTCAAACCAAATAATTCCCAGTGTAATTTTACATATCTGAATACTTCAAGTTGAACGACTAAAGAAAGATTTTGATTGATTTGATTTTTTACTATTATTTAAGAGCACATAATATATCAAGGGAAGATGGCAGGACCAGGGAAAAGCTGGCAGGAAAAAGCTGGCAGTGTAGTAGTGGAAACAGATGGTCTACAAGCAAAAACTCTATTATGATTAAGAGAAAGTATTGTTAATAGGGTTACATTTCTAAAGAAGGAGTTCTGCCAAAACCAGCACAAAACAAAGTAGTTATTAAAAATGTGATTGAAGCCATCAATTTAGATTAGAAATTATTATCTCTCAGCTGAGTTGTGAGCACTGAGAATGTGTTTGCTTCTACTCCACTACAGTATCAATTAAAATACTAAACATAAACTACTATTTTAGGTACCTGTGAAATCAGAATGAAATGTACAGAGCAAAAGTGATGAAAAGCAAGGGAAGAAGAGAGGGGAAGAAAATCATGGAAACATCACATCTGGATGTCATTTGCTGGTAATTCTTCAACCAGTACTCCAAGTGTTAAGAAACAATGTAAAATCAAAATACATTAGGGTCCGATATATTCCGCCTAACTTCACTTACTTACTGTGTCCTGCATAAGGCACATACACAAATTACTTCTGTAGATCATAGAGGCAGAACCTTATCCCCTGAGGGTGACAATGTCCATCATAAAACCAGTTATCTGAGATAAAGAGGTGCCTAAGCTGAGGTTTTTAAGTCCCCTCCTAAAGTCACTGAATGTCCTCATTTAGTCTTCAAAGGCAATTAAGTGACCTGATGGCACTAATTCGAGGTCAAGGGACTGCTAAACATTCACTAAAGATATTCATTTCTAGGAGTGCATAGGAATTTAGTTATTAATGAAGATGTTGACCACTCTTTTTAAAAGGTGGCTACAGGATGAGAAAATCCAGTATTACAAACTTTTTTCCCTTATCAGTTAACTCTAGATACTAGGCACAACTCTGCTCACTGCATATTTCTCTTCCTTCAGCAGGGCTGCTGTCATGAAACAGGGTACATACCACAATTGTTTCAGTAAAAATTTCCTGGCCTGTTAAAAATTAAGAAAACTATTGCATTTAGCCGTTGTCCCTGGTTCAGGATAATCATGACTTAGCAACAACTGAAACACACGTGTGTTATTAACATTATTCTCATGCTAAATCCAAAACACAAAACAGTACCACCTACTAAGAAGAAAATAACTCCACCTCAGCCAAAACCAGGACACTCTCATGATTTCTCCAGTCCTTGCACTGACAACTCTTCACAAGCCCAGGCATCAGGTAGCCTGGTGTTTACCTATTCACACCAGGACCAGCTGGGTCTCTGTGGGCTCAGCAAAGCCTGGGCTTTCCTACCGAGCCTCCAGAGAACGCAAGAGGGGATTTCTGCTGTGAGGCTCAGGAAGATGATGCCAGCTCAGTGCTGCTTCATGTGTGGTCTGGAGGTCCACAAGTGGCCTGACAAATATTTGCAGGACCAAAACCACTGGCTTGTAGCAATGCTGTCCAGTAATTCAGACCACATGCCATAGGAAGGACACCTAAAGCTGAGTGATAGGGTTGGCACAGTCTGCAAAAAAGAGCAGACCCTTGAATTTCAACCTTGAATTGAAACTCTTGTATTTCAGCCATGCCAGACTGACAGGAGACACAGTGGATCTGGATCTGTATGCAAAGATGTGTTCAATCTTGCTTCTCCCAGTGCAGTGATATCAGCTTTGGCCATATCAAATCACAGAGCAAACACAAGAGCTCTGACAACCTCCACTGCTCATAGGAAATGGCAGTGATACCCCTCCACAGCTATGTGCTAACATGACCAGCCATCCACACCCGCCCTGGAAAGAGACAAGGTGTTCCTGTTTCCATCATCCTCACAGTTCCCCTTTCCAGTGGTCCAGCGAGGTATTTCTGAATGCCACTCTGTGTCTCTGCATTGTGGCTTAGCTTAAGGTCTCAAAACTGAAGTGTGAAACTACAGGAACATTTCTTACAGATTTCCACTGCAGCACAAGAGCTCTCACTTTTTGCAGCTTGAAATAAACCCAACTCACAGCACAGCAGCGTGTGCAACCACAGTGGGTTTGAGCAGGAAAAGCCTTCTCAGGGGGGCTAGTGAAGGACTGGTGGGGGAAAGGAGGTGGTTCTCTCACCAGAAAAAGTACTGCCACTCAAATTTTCCACTTATAGTCAGGCCCTCCATGACACCATGAAAGTGAACACAAGAACTCACCCCTGAATGACAATATATAAACCCTGTGGAAGGGGACTGACAGTAGGTGCTTTCCGCTCTTCCTTGACACAGAAGCCACAGCAATGAAGCTCCACACTGCAGCAATCCTGCTCCTCTTCTGGCTTGGCATCTTCACTGTGCACACAGTTAAAGGTAAGTTTGCAACTCGAGAAGAACACAGGAATTGCTCCACATTGCACCTGTGGTCTCATGAGCAGGATTCAAAGAGCTGATTTATAAGACCAAACTCACAAGAAATCCAGATGAAAACTGCAAGAATGGCAGCTTTATGGGGGATTTCATCAGATGTCCTGCCAAATAGTGGTTGGTTTCTGCTATAATGCAGGGAGAAATTCTGTGCCTGGGAGCACTTTAAGGGGTTTCTGTGCAATATTCTCTCTCTTAAAATCAAAAGATCTTGAAGGCACAATGTCTTTTAGTCTCACTGATGCCATATACCTATGCATACAATAGGTTAATAACATCTCATGAAAAATATTTCTTGAATAAGATGTACATTTTTTCTTTTTCCGGATTGATTATTTTTATATGATTTTTTTTGGTATTGTTTGTTATTTGTCTTTCTCTAACAATATAGCCTTAATCCCTCTAATATCCCTATTTGAAAAAGCTTTTCCAGTTCTGTATCACATGTTCCCTATTGTCTTGTTTCTAGACCAATCTTTTGGCACAGACATGAAAACTATCAGTAAGAAGTAAAAAGGGAAATGATAGATTTATACAATATCTTCCCTCTTTTCACTGAGTCATACAATTGAACATCATCAGTTATGAGTGCTGACATGAGCCATGTTTATTGGCCATACTTTAAATAAGTTTGTCTATAGTGGTGTTTAGGTCACTCGCTTTTGGCTTACAGGTACCATGAGAAAAGACCCGTTACCACACATATTCTTATCACAACTAGATTCACTCAAACAAGCACATAAAAGTCACACAAAACACCGATACACAAGCCATATGCAAACCCACAAATATGCACTCAGAAACACAGAGAAAAGGTATCCTCACAAAACCACACCAAAGCCAAACTGAGACCTGCTAAGCATTTACAAGACTATGAAGCTGCACAGCCTTTATGCTGACCCACTGCCTCTCCAGCTACATCCCACTACAGTCCCCAATTTGGATGGGTGACACTGCTCTTCATCCTGGCAACAGTGGCTTCATATCACACACTGCCAGTTCCCAATGTCATTCTCCAGGCTGTATAATTGGCCTATAAGTATCACCAAGTCCGAAAAAGCACACTGAGATTGCCTAAAGAGAAAGAAAAAAAGAACTAGAAAGCATGATAAAAAAACCAAATACACCTGGGAAAAAAGGGTAGCTATAGGTGCAGAGCAGTTGGGATTTGTTCCCAGGCTTAGAGAAGCTCTGCTGCTATTCTCTGCATCCGTTCCCCAAAGATCGTGTAGTAGCAGAGGAAATATTTCCAGGACTAGTAAGGATTGCTTGGCTGTCTTTGAGCTCTTTTAATGCCACATTTTGAAAACCAGTCTCAGGCAGAAAGAAATGTGTAATGAATCACAAAAAAACCTATGTCGTGATACTCGTGACTAAAGGAAGATCAGGAGAGATATTCCTTCAGGCAAACAAAATCTCAGGAATTAGCAGCTCTGCCAGTACCTGTACACGGGCTATCCCACAACTTCTCCAAAGACTGATGTGTGTTTGCCTCAGCTATTCCAATTATTTCAAACAAAGAACAGCTCACAGATAGCGAGACTACGTGCAGCAGGTTTTATACTTAGCAAGGTGCACCAGAACAGCTCTCGGACTTTTCTCAAGCCAGGGGCTCTATAAATTCTTTATAAAAAAA
>VXAD01006250.1:0-77393 GCA_013399195.1 Dicrurus megarhynchus
ATGGAA
This sequence comes from Dicrurus megarhynchus, assembly GCA_013399195.1. Classification (NCBI taxonomy): domain Eukaryota; kingdom Metazoa; phylum Chordata; class Aves; order Passeriformes; family Dicruridae; genus Dicrurus; species Dicrurus megarhynchus. The sequence goes on from VXAD01006250.1 coordinate 7, forward strand.
AGTGATATCTCTTAATAGGGAAAAAGGAAAATCCTTATTAAGCTGTGGGTTAATGTTTGAGATGTAGGTTTGAATCTTTGCCCTTTCTCCCTGCCACCAGCCTACTTTGATCTTAGGTAAATTGTTCATCCTGTTTCTTCCCAACTGTACAGCAATTAATTATCACAGTCCAGCTTCATAAATATTAAGAAAATAGCTCAATTTAGAGATGCCTGGACTCAAAATCAAGCAGACACAGAAGGATTCAGAACAAAGTGCCCTATTAGGTGCAGCAATCATTGACATTTAACAGCACCTATGGCTACTTCTAGCAGAGCTTTCTTTTTTTTGTTTGTTTGTTTAAGAACTACATTGTGCGGCAGAGTGTAGTGGCTTCAGGCAAGGCAGGCACCTCCATTCAAACTCAGAGCTTTTTACAGTGAACCAGATCCTTCTGGGCCTAAAAAGTTGTTCCTCTGGTCTGTGCCATGATGTCTGGTCTACCGGAGCCTAGGGCTCTCAGTGGGCACATTTCTAGTTCCTAAAATTCACCTTTAACATTTCTATGGGAACACTTTAACATATAGCACAGCAGAGCATCCAGACAGATGTTAGCCGAAAAATCAGGAGAGAAAGAACCTGCCCACAAAATCTGGGTCTTCATGATAACATAGGAAAAGGATTTTATTTAATCATACAATACAGAATTGTGCAACATGAGCAAAGGCATGGCAAAGTCAAGGTACATATGATGATCATGCTCATGTAGCACGAGAAATAAAAAAGAGTAATTGAATTCTAAATGTGACATCATGAACAGTAGCAGAGGTCCCATCTCATCTATTCAGGCTCCATGGTTAAGTTTCAAGAACAGTTTAGACATCTGCTGATGGGAAATACACTCAAATGCCAGACGCCTCCTTTATTACCTTCACCAATAAAAGGGTGTCTACAAAAGAAAATGGAATATAATATTTTAATTTTCTGTTGAATATATTTATTGGGTAGAGGACACCCCTAGTGTTCCTTCCCACATTTTTCACCTGAAAATCCCTATCTTCTCTCTGCCTCATATCTCTGGTATTTTGTAATTATATAGCTTTATAGCTTTAGCAAAGAATAGGTTGCATTGATTTAGGCACACAGACTGTAACAGTTACTTGTATGATAGTCATTGTTATTCCATTCTATCCCTATGGTTACAATAAACTGTTAGTTTACATTAAATAATGTAACTAGATTCACTGTCACTCTAAGAATTAAATTATAGGTCTACCTAGATTAATTTCTAGCAGTTACAATGATTTCCCCAATGAAATTATTCATTTCAGTATCCATCTAAATTGATTTCTTTGGGGAAAGAAGATAGAAAGAGATGTGCATGTGCTAAAATTTTCCTTGGCGTAAAGTGATACCATCAGTTGGATATTGTCTATAGGCTAGCAGAATATATGAAAGCACTTCTTATATGAAAACTGAATACAGCTTGTCTCCTTCAGTGAGTGCTCATATCTGAATGTACAATCCTTATAGCAATGCAAAAGAGTCCTGCATCATGTAAAGAATTTTTCTGTTATCTTTATGTTAATGCAGAGCTCCTCCGTAGTCAGAATCATGTTTACAGATCTGAGGACAGGTGGCACATCCTGAGCAATCTGTAAAGCTAAAAATTTGGTGGCATCTTTATGACTCAGAGGATTTTCTACAACATTATGTGTAAGGCAGGAAATAAGTTGTCGGCTTACATGTCTAATTCTCGTGGCTCTTTTTTTTTTGTTTGTTTTATACAGCAGTGGATAGCTGTCTACACTGCCTATGTGCTCACATCTAGACTGCAAGATTTTAAGGGAATTTTCGTGACATCATTCCTCCGTTTTAAAGACAGTGGCAAAAGTACCAAAAAATAGTAGAACTGTCCATGTTTAGTATGGGAAAACACAAGAGTAGCTCCAATTGTTTAAATCAAGGATTAGTCCAACCCAGTGTGGTGTCTTTAAGATAAGCATGGCTGATCCTTCCTCACCCATGCAATTTCATCTCCTAAAAACAGCTTATATTGACATCCTGAGACAAAGACTCAGGTCATCATGCCCACGGACACTGGATATGACCTGCATCTCTCTGAACCAATTTATTATTAAGCTGTTTTTTAAGGAGTTCTACAGCTTAACTATATATTATGCAGAAAAAGCTGTCCCCTTTCCTTCATCTTAAACCTAGTAAATGGAGCAATTTCTTAGAAAACTTTTAGTCTTTCCTTATTTTTTTGAAAGACGGAACAACTTCTCCCAATCTTACATCTCCCCATCAGAGAATCATGGAATGGCTTGGATTGGAAGGGACCTTTAATACCATCCAGGTCCAACCTCTTTTTCATAAGTTCCCCTTGCAGTACTGGAAAACCACTGAGAGGTCCCCAAGAGCCTTCTCTGGACTGAACAACCCCAGCTCTCTGTCTGTCTTTGTAGGAGACGTGCTCCAGCCTTCTGATCATCTCCATGGCCTCTTCTGGACCTGCTCTAACAGGACCACATCTTTCTCATGCTCCAGAGCTGAACACAGTACTCCAGGTGGGATCTCACAAGGGCAGAGTGAGAGGGGGAGAATCTCCTCCCTCAACCTGCTGGCCACATTTCTGGTGGCCACACATCAGCTGTCATGTCATAGAGTAGCATTAGACCACCTCTTCTGAAAGGAAAATTAACACCAAAAGACTGTATAGAAACGTTATTGCTCATCACAGTCATGTCATATCACAGAAACAGATGGGAGCAGTATATTCAGATTAGTCACTAGAAAAAGCTGTAATGAATTCTAGAAGCAGCTGGCAAAATTAGGTGGAGGTGGGATGGACTGGCAGAACAGTTCAATAAAGGACTGTCGAAGGGAGAAGAGACCAGAAGGAATAAACACAGTGAGGGCATATTTTGCAAAAGATACTCTCACTCTATATCCCAAGACTGTGAAATAGAAACAATACAGAAAATTATAGTGAAATTATTTAATGCATTGAGATAATATGAAGATTGTATTCTCAGAGGGAATCCCATTCAATTCTGGTTACCTACAGGGAGGAAAAAAAAAAGAAATAAGATAAAGAGATGGAAGAGGTTCTGAAGAGAGGGATAAAATCAGATGGGGAACCACCAAAGAAGGTCATACGGGGACTCTTTCACATGGAAGAACTAAAGTAACAAGAGAAGAGAGGTAGAAGCATAGAAAGTGGTTGTTGCCCATGAATGTTTTAGAGAATGTTTTACTTCTCTTAGCTCTTTATTAAGAGGACATAGTCAGTGAACTAGAAAGGTAGCAAACAGTGTAATTAAGGAGCAGACCCTTTCTTTTTTAAAAAAAAGGATTTTCTTGTATTTCTTCAAAACCTATATACTACAAACCCACAAAATTACCATGAGTGCATTGTTTTATGATTGCTGCTCTAAGTCTTTCTGTGTGCCAAGAAAGGGCCATTCCCACCAAACGCTAACTGCTTTTGGAAGAACTAATCCTGACAAAAAACTGCGCACTTGTGTAAGGCTGGTACTGGCAAGTGGTTCAAGTATTTTGTGTGACACAGTTTCCAAATTACTTCATTCAATAAATGACAGTCCCAATTAACTCAGCCAACTACAACTGAAGCTCAGTTTTCAGTCCTGCCCTGGATGACTCTATCTAAAATCTCAAGTGCAATATATTTCTTCTTCAGTTAAGCAGATATCAAAAAAAAAAAAAGGGAGGTCACTTTTGCAACTGTGCTTACATAAGAGCAGACTAAAAATTCTAGTCTGTCTGTGGCAAGAACAATTTGTTAAGTATGTTATCCAGCTCCAGTTCAGACTGTGAATTTATTAAGCCTTTCAGTAGTAAGGCTTTCTCAAGTCATAATGTTGTACTTTTCTGCAGAAACACAAACAACTTGTGACCACTTGAATTGAATTCAAAATATTTCTCTGGATCAAATTATACAGCAACAGAGTGTTTTGACTACACTTTATCTGTATGGCAATTTGCTTGTTATGGATGCTTGTTTTTATACATATATCTACAGGCAAGAAATGCACGTGGGGGATCTAGGGACTAACCTGGAAAATGGGCTTTTTTTATATCTAACCCCAAGTCCTAATAACAATAACTATTAGGATTTCTTTCCAGCTGTGGTGTGAGAATTTCCTTCCAATTGTTGTGTACTGTGGCCCACAGTCATTCACACTTCTGAGCAAGCACACTTTTAGTTCTTCCCTGTTTATATCAGTGCACAGTGAGACAAACTTCTAGAATACAAAACTGAAGCATTTTATTTTTGCAAATGGACAAAACTTTCCCATTCAGCTAGTACTTCAAGAGCCTTCTTAAAGTTCTTAAGCTGAAGTTTTTGATTGTAAGTAAACAAAAGCTGGTAAATAAACTCTGTCTTAGAGATGACACTGTTCAATATTTTCAAGAGGCATATGCATAGTAATGGAAAAAGCAGATATACTTTTCCCATGAGCTGGAAATGGGACATCTAGAATACAGAAAATGAATTGTATCAGGTAGGAAAATGGTAAAAACACGGGAAGTAGGTTGCAGCTGTACACAGTTATTCTAATGTTTTGCACTCTTGTTGAAAAGTCTGTAGAAATGATCTCAGCATCATGATTTTGCAACTGAACTAGTTGATATCTGGGAGTAGGTGGACATAAAATTATACCAAGATTGCCTCATGGCCCATCACTAATTAGGATTTCTGAGCATGGTATTGCCTTATGACAGTGGGAGGAAAACACTTTCTCCTAAAGAACATCTAGTGTCTGTAAAGAACTCATGTATCAGTTTTAGTTATTCTGTGACTTTTTTCCAAGCATCATGCACATCAGAAAATTAAAATGAAATGCCCCTCTTTCTTTGTAGTAGTCTAAATTCTGCCTGTGGTTTTGTATCCATGTACTGGATGCTTGCACTGAAATGTGAGATTTACACTGGGTTTTGTGAGTGTTGCTTTAATTAGTTCTGTTTCCATGAGACCCTAAGTATCATGAGATGCAGTCAATGGGCAAGGAAAATATTCATAAAACAAGTGAGGTCACTTCTGTAAATGTTTGCACAGCTTTTCCAACACAGGAACTGACACTGTCAGATGGCCTACGCTGAAGATATGTTGTCTCAAAGCCTCCCAAGGTATAACCCTCTTCCATTCACTTCTTCCACATGGTAATTCACTGAGGCTGGAAGGAGCAAATTATATGAAGAACTATACAGGTATTTTTATCTTTGTTCTTCTGTGTGCCAGAAGGAAAAGCAGGTCTGTGGTCTCCCACCAAAATAGACACCAAAACAGACAAGTACAGTCATGATAAGGGTAAAGAATCCTGGTTGCCTGATGAAATATGAGGACTGGAGGAATGCACGGACAGCTACTCCTTCACCAGGTTAAAAGAAATTATGAAATGCTAAGCATCAGAGGGGAATAAAAGGCCTTTTAAATGTATCCCCTCACCACAACACTCCCTGCCATCAGGCAGGAGAGCTGCAGAGATTGCAGGTGGCCAAAAGGCAGGGGGAGTGATGAGTTTTTACAAACCCACTTTAGCACAGCAGTCCTTGAGGGGAGTAGGAGGATGTGTAGGCAAGCAATATAAGGGCTACACATGCACAAAACAACCAAATGTCACATGAAGGTACAAAAATACAAGCTGAACTCATCACCACCTGATCTTAACTTAAACTAAACTGTCTTAATAGAGGTGGCTCAAAAATGATAATGTTTCAGTGGAGTTTTGTTTATTGACACCATCTGATATCCTATGATATTGCTATGGTAACTGGAAAAAATACCCTGCTACTGGCATTTCGTGTTAAATGACTGCAGTTAATGAGGAGCCTGTGTTAAAGGTCACATTCCCAGGGAAAAAAAACCTTTGAAAAATGCCTGCTAACACTCTCCCTTAGAGATAAGTCTGGTTCAGCCAGACTGCCACAAACTGTTACGGACATCTTCTGAAAGGAGGAAAAAAAATGAGGGGGGGTGTCTCACCATACAAGCTAATGGGTTCTCTAAGAATCATAGCTGTCACAATCCACATGACTTGTACAGCTTTCATGCCACTAAAACCATTTGGAAAAAATAATAATTGCTTCTCCATGTACAGAACAGAAATTTCTTCTTTCCAGTGACAGTCTGAACCCCCAATTAGTTTGAAAATTGAAGCAGTCATTTCAGAAAGCTGCCACATGGCATCGGATGAACCAAGATGGCTTGAGTGTCATTTGCTGTTGACTTTTGCAGGCAGAATTCCAGTCATAGCAACAGGACATTTGCATCAAAGACAGGCACAGAAAAATTGGTCTCATGAAGAAGCCTGAATTAGGAAAAAAAGATGGGGAACATAGAACCACAGCTCCCAGGAAACAATACATTTGGGTGAAACACTTATTTTCTTGGACCACCAATGTAATTATACTGTAAAGCATACACAAAACCTCCCAAAATTGCAATTCATCTCAGAAATAATTTTATAAAGTGCAAATAATTTTGCATTATCTTACCCAAAAAAAAAAAAAAAAAAAANCAAGTGAACACTCTTTTGCAAAATAAAGTTTTCAGACAAACTTGATCCAGTGCCTTGACCAAACTACAGGACACACATTTGGTATCAGCTGCTTGTCCCTTTCTTTCATATGTCTTCTATCCATATAAAGAATTTCCCACCAAGCCATGTTGCTCTGCCTGTATATTGGATCTTCCAAGGATGTTGAGATGAAAGGGCAGTTGGACATCATAGGAATGTTCACCAGACAAAAGTCTAAATGAACACTAGGAAAAAATATGTAAAAGTATCTAACTGCACCCTGAGCTGTTGAGAGTAATGTAAATAATCCATGAGCAAATTGATATATCTTGAACCACTTGCAATGCTTTCAGTGTATTTTTGCTGACTTTTCCTGTTGTCATCCGAGGAACCTTTCCCCACAGATGGGCAGTGAGTGAGTTGACAGTGAAGTAAATCTTATGGAGGGGGTGTGGAGCAGCGCAGTGTGGGAATATTAATCCCAGAAATGCTCTGAACAGGAAGTCACTGTGAGGCGGTAAGGACCACAGAGCCTTTTTCAAAACATGGATGCTACATTTTGTGTAGCTCTCAGGTAGGAGGCCTGAAATGGAGACACAGTCAGTCACAGGTCAAACCCTGGCAGAGACTCTTCTTAAGCTGACTTGTGCTTCTGCAGCCACGATCTTCAACCATTTGCAGTTCTCAGACTTTCTCCAGTGGAGATGTGAATCACTGCAGGGCGTGTCTGTCAGAAGTGGGCTTGCTTTACTGCTTTACTTTCAAATTCACTTGTGCAGCTCTGCTTAGGCCCTCAGAACTTTCCAGATCAAAACTCACACAGTTTGTTATGGTACAGCAAACTCTCCATCCACGTTCACCCTTATACGTTCTTCATTATTGCATGGTTTGAAACACTGACAGACGGAGCTCCTCTGACAGAGCTCCTTTCTGACAGATAAACTGTACATGCTACCTTTGACTTTTTTTTTATAAATTCCCATCTCAGATGAGTTCAAATGCCATAGTTGTTTGCTGTCCATGTCCAGTGCAGACCAGCGGGCTCAGTAAAACCTGAGTGGAGTGTACAGAACACATGAAGTCATCATTCAGCACACCTCAATCCTGTTTATATCTGCCCCTGCAGGACATCACCTCTCTGGAGAAAACACACACAACCCACTACAGATGAAAGAGGCAGCCCTTCATCCTCGGTCATTTTGTGCATAGCACCACCACACCAGGAGATCAAGACCACTGTCCCCTCCCCAGCATGAACAGGAGGAGGAATGGTCATGTCCCTCTCCCTGTCCTGGCTCTGCAGGTGGGAATTACATTAACAAGCAATGCAGGTACTTACCCAAAGCCTAACACAGAAAGAAAAACTTGATCTTCCCAGCTTCCCGGGGCACTCTGTATATCTTCATGGGCCAGATGGTAAATGCCTTTTACTATCCCCAATGGAGCCACATTTCCAGCAGCACTCAATACCTGTTAAGATCCATGAAAAAGAAACCTATTTTTTATCTGCTTTGTACTCAGGCACCCAGTTATTTTACCACTATGCACTTAAACATCTGGCTTTAAAATATTAATATTCAGCTTTAATCAAATGTTAGATTAATTGTCAAAGTTTTCAGACACACAAGCTGCAATTTATCACTTTCTCTGAAACAGGGGCCTGTGTTAAATATTATTGGATTAGCAGTACTAAGACAACATCACTTTGTAGAAGGTTTTCCTTCAAATTGTGTGACAGGCATCTACCATGGTATGCTAGGAAAAAGAAAAATTTGTTTTAGGGTTTGATTTTATTGTGCCAGGTTACTGCCATTTGGAAGAGGCATAGGTCTTTGCAGATGAGATCTTTAATTTCTGATTTAAAAGTATAAGAATTGTCTTTGTTAACCAAAGGGAAAACAGAGGAAAATCAGATAAAATACCTGTTTCCATTAGTAATGCCAAAAAAACCCATTCCTGCAATATCAAGTCAAAAAATAAAGTTGTTGCTGTTCTCGGAAGCATCATCATCAAATGCATTTGCAGGCCCTTTATGAGGGTGTTTGGGCACTTCCATAGAAAGCCCTGGATCTGGGCCCTTGACAAAGCAATGACTGTATTAGCAGTGAGCTATAAAATTCATGCTGAAGAGACCCAGAGTTCAGCCTGAAAGGTTTGGCAGTAGCAATATCCAGTAGACTAGTAGTCATTAGTTCCGGATGATCTACTCTTCTGGACATAGCAGAGGTTCATTTCAAACTATTTTAATTCAAGAGGTCTCCTCATAATGAAAATGAAAAGCCTGAGGTGAGAGCCATAGATTTTATGACTTAATTCTTCAGTTTTTATGGTGTCACAGCCATGTCAACATGACAACTCTGTTAATGTTTTATGTTTCATTGAAGAATTATTGTGGAGGACCCTTCTAGGCTGCAAGGGGCTGCCACCTATAGACACTTTGCCACATCTTGCATTCACAGAAGTGAAAATGTCACTTCAACACCCTCAGAGGATACCCAGAACTCTAGTGCACAAGACTTAAGATTTGTCTAAACAAATAGAAAACAAGGAGCATGCCTCAAAGCACTGATGAAGGCCTAACACTGCCTGCATGGAAATTAGGTAACTAGTTAAAATTAAAAAATTATTTGTATTACAGAATATAACACTTTGAACAATGCAGCACTTGTCCCGGCTGTGAGAAGGACAATTATTAATTTGCCACTGGCTTTAAAGAATATAAGCAGAATGCCTTTGAGTCCCTCTAAATTCTTACAATTTTACCTTACATTTTCTTTAATTTAGAAGTGTTTGTCAGTCTCCAGGGAACTAAATTCAGGCTCAGCAAGCAGACTCAGTTTTTCCAGTTAACGTAACAACCTTGCGGCACTACCTCAATTTTCATCCCTATTTGCTTTACATAAAGTGAAAATGTATAGTGCTAACTCTGCAAATCCTGCCAAACTGAAACCCAAGTTCTGTAAACAAGCAACACAACTGATTACTAACAGCACAGGAGAGTTAATTAATAAGTAGGTCTTTTTGAAAACACCTTGCATTGCCCTTTTTTAACCAACGTGGCACATTTGTGCGCAATCTCTTATTTGAAGATGATTATTAAAGAGACTACATATTTTAATGAAGCCCTTTAAGGAATTAGAAGACAAATACAAGTTACCAAGCAGCTCTTTGTTGAATTTAAAAGAATATTTTTAATACAGTAAAATGCAAGCATCACCTGAAATAATCAACTACAGTGAATGATAGCATAAATTTAGATGTGAGCTAATCCTGTGATTGCCTAAAAAGATGGTGTACAATACTATTTATTGTAAAATCATTTGACAATGCTGTATTTGCATCATCTGACAGCTAGGAGAGAAAATGAGCTGTGTTATTATTTATTCTCCAGAAGTCACAAGGTTATTAACTTTCTTGAAACTATAAACATAGGTCTCTTTTAAACAAAAACATGTGACAAGCTTTCTTAGTGAAAACATTTGTACAACTGAGCAAATTGGTTCAATGAAACAACATTTTTAGTGTACACTCTTTGTTTCTGCTGCAAAAGGAATTGAGTTGGAATAGAAGCACCTGCTACACGTCTTTAACTCCAGGTATCTATAAAATCTTAGTTTCCCTTAGCAGATGAGAACATGTACCTGTTTTCTAACCTACATGCTATTCTGACTGCCAGTAAAGACCTTCTTTGAGAACTAACTCTGAAAATCAAGGAAGTCAAAAACAGTTTCAGATATGCTGACTGGAAAAAAACATTGCTCCTATTCAAAACCTTATTTACTTTCTACATTCTGCAGGAAAGGAGGAGGATTTTGGTGATATTAGACCCTTTTCTTTTATTCAAGGTGTGCTGGTGTCCTCCTCTAAAAATTCCACTGTAAATATTTTAGTATGTGGACCACAGAAAAACAAGCATCCCCTCAACTAATTCATGAAATTGGAATGTGACTCTTTTTCCCCACTTAGCCAATATGCAGAGGTCCACAGTCTCATTTGGAGTCTGGGTGATGACAGGAAGAGAAAAAAGTTTTCCATTTTCCTTTCCCTCAGAGGACCCTTCCAGCCAAAGTGTGGACTAAATGAAGGATAAAAACTCCTAGTTAAATGAATTCAAGAGAACCCACTAAAATCTGAAATTCCTTTAGGAATTAAGCTCAAAATATTCAAGAAAGCAACGTAGCACCCTCATATATTAGCAGGAGTAAGTTAGTGTTGAATTATTTTGAAATTTATTTAGCTTCCCTTGTTTCATCAACAAATGTTATTAAATTTTAATGAGTAAAAATGGTGCAATAAAACTAATGAAGGCAGTTTTACCAGGAAAATGCAATGAAGAAGGGTACTTTTTATTTTAAAGGAAATATTTGTTCACTACAGTTTGTTTTATAATTTAATAAAAGGAAGATTATTGGTTTTCTTAGTTTTGGCAAAAACTTGCAGTTTTAAGTGAAGTCTACTAGTAGAAGAACAACATTTAAAGTAAAGGATGTTTGTTGGCGATCTTGTCAAAGACTTTACTGAAGTCCAAGTAAAAGGCATCTGTAGCCCCTCCCTTGTCCACTGATGATGTCACTCCATCACAGAAGGCCACGGGGTTGGTCAGGCAGGACTTTATCACCTCCCTCTCCTCCATGTGCCTTAGGAAGATCTCTTCCATGATATTCCAGGCACAGAGGTGAGGCTGACAGCTCAGTAGTTCCCAGGGTCCTCCTTTCTGCCCTGTTTAAAGATGGGTACAAAGTTTCCCTTTTTCCAGTCACCTGGGACTTCACCTGACTGCCATGGCTTTTCAAATATCTTGGAGAGTGGCTTGGCAACTACATCAGCCAGTTCCCTCAGGATTCTGGGCTGACTTATGTACATTCAGGTTTCTCAGGAGGTCACGAACCTGATCTTTGCTTATTGTAGGAATCACCTTGTTACCCCAATCCCCATCTTGCCGTCCATCATTGTCTCTCAGAAAAAAGCAAACTAAGAATCAATGACAAAATAGCTGGCAGGACATTAAGCCACCTGTGGTACAAAAATGGACCATCCCCCTCTAAATTATGGCAGCTTTGGAATCAGAGTGAGTGATAATCTGCGGCACAAACTCATAACTATGGGACTTGACATCAAATGGCACCACCGCTTATAGACCCCCCTGGTATCCCCTTGGTCACTGTTGTATAAAGGAAGCAGAAATGTTACGTTTATTTTCTGACAGCCCTCCTAGACTGGTTCATTTTATCTTAGAAGGGTCCTGTAGAATAATGGCATTAAATGTTCCAGAAACATTCCTGTGCAGGGATGTTTATGCCTCCTTTGGACCATAGCAAGTCCTTCTAAAGCTGTTCTCATTAGCTATTTCAGGCTGCGAGCACAGAGCTGCCAACTACCTGCACTGCTCGGGGCTGGCCTTCTCATCCAGTCCTTGGCTTGCCTCGGGCAGATTCAGAGCTGGGACTCTTGTTCAAAATTCACTCACCTTTTGCAAAGGATGTCACTGAATGCTTTGACACCTGCTACAGAACAGCTGACAAGAGCTGCTTATGCATAGGGTTTGCACAAAACCTTGCTGTGCTCTCATCAGTGTTAGGAAGCAGATGCCTTTTAAGTCAGGAATTTGGCATGAAATGTTGTAAGACATGACCAAATTATTTTCTCTTTGAACAGTAGTGTTTAGGTTAGATGTTTAAAATGTTAGAACTTAAAGGATTCATGCTGAAAGCCACCAATGTTTCTGTATAATTTGTCTTCCTTTCCCCTTTTAGAGGGTTATACTCTGCCCCTAAAGGTCAAGCTGCTCAAAGTAAACATTGCTACAGAAAAAGCTGAACCGGTCCTTAGGTCTTGTGGCAATTTTCTTGGTCAGTGAATGAGATTATTCTAAAACTACATTTATAAACCTAAGCATAATGTGTCTATATATTCATAGACTTATATGTGAAGATAGTACATACAAATACAAAGGTATGCTACAAACCTCTGGCTTTTAAGTTAGTGACTCTTCAGAGAAGTGAGCCAAATTCTGTTTTGAAGTTACAGTTGCCATTCCAGTAAAACCAGGATGATAAGAAAAGTACAGCACAGACCAGAATTTGGTTCTGGGGACAAATATGTAATGAAAATCTCAGGTTTTCTGTCAATTTCCTTTGTCCAAAGGTTGACAATAAGCACAATTGTACAGCAAACTTGAAGATGGACAGTGGATTTTCCTTCTCTTAGAAATTCCTGCTCAAACATTTCAGGTTTTAGAGGTAACTGTCAAAAGCTGAAGGCATCGATAGTTTTTGAAGGGAGAATATACATCAATATAGAAATACTACTATTGTTATGCCCAGGTCTGCTTGGCGGGTTAGGGGAAGGTTGTTTGATTTACTCTGGGAAGTATGCAGAAGAAACAACAAAAATCTCAGGAGGTTCAATAACAAACTTTTGCTTGCACACTTTAGAACATTAAACTGGAATAGGGCACTTGGCAAATTTGAAAATGTAGCCATTTTGGTTAGGAATGCGACAGCATAAAAGCATAAAAATAACACTTAAGAAGAGAAACAAAGGATAAGAGTAGAAAGGTATACAGTGATCCCCTCTGGATCCCCTGACAAGACCTGATTTTTGCAATTTCGATGTCTGTTGGTCAAAGTCTTGATCCCTCAGGGGTGAGGGAAGCCTACAAAACACTGTGTTCAATGGGTTAATATACTCTCAGGTTCAGGTGGGAATGGCCAGATACCTCCCCTGGGGCAGGAGTTTTACACTGTATGGAAACTCCCTTCAACTCTCTGCAAACTCCCTCTAGCACCCTACAGGTTTTCCTCCAGTCCCTGACTGGTGTTCGGCAGTTCTGGTCATGTAAATGCAAAGTGATTATTGACACACACAGAGATAACGTATACACACATATACATATGACTCATCTAGACAGTGACATTTCACAAAGAATATTAATTAAACTCATATCTATCACATCTACAGAAGGATAAAATAGCAGTTCCATATGTCTAGTACATATTTAATTACAGGATCCTAATTACCTTCCTTTTAACACACAATACTAGCAATTCTATAATAATTCCACAGGTTTGTTGTAAGCCAGCTTCTCATCTGTGTGTGTACGTCCCCAGTAAACTCTCTTCACGTTTTCCTTCTCTACCCCTACTCCCTCTCCTGCACCCTTTTAGTCTCAGACCACAATCAGCCTCCTGAGACTATGACAACAAATGGCCTTGTCAAGACTTCCACGGTTTACCAGTTTTGTCCTGCTTTGCTGGAATTACTCACTCTCTCTCTCAACTGGAGATTTGCACGAACACAGTAATCAAGTGTGCACACAACTGTGAAAAAGCTGAAAATGTACCCAAAGGATTTGGAGCAACTCAGGCTGCAACAGTATTGGAACAACTCTACAGCCACAGAGCTGTGCACACCACTGCTTTTCTCCTCCCTCTGCGAAAATCCTCAGTGTTTAAATTGCATGTGTAAGTGATGTGTTCCCTTACACTGTATCAGCAATTAATTTTGCTATGATTCAGTTTTGTTGTTAGCTAAAGAGCACTGCACAGTTGGATAACAGTACAAGAAGCGCCCAAGAACATCCCTGGCTGTAAAGGTCAGTTTGCTGCGTTTCCCATTTTCCCCAGATGCAGGCTGGCTGCTTTTGTGAAAGAAAACATTCAGAGACATAAAGCAAATGGAGACAGCAGGACAAGCAAAACCAGGACTGCAACAGTGACCTGAATATTAGAGCTACTCTGCTCCAAACATACAGACAGAAACATGTCCATAAATCTGCCCATCATGCGTGCTTCTCTTCTGTATCCCACCATCCATTTCTGTACTTTCCACCTCCAGTAACATCATCTTCCCACCTTAATAGCCCTTACATTTTAATAGTCCTAATTTCTCTGCTGATACATGATCCGGTCACCCCCTTTCTCCTCTTATGAGGGCATATCCAAATGCCACCTCTGTATATGCCATGTTATAACCACTTCCTCAAGTGAAGGAAAAACATCTTTAATGGGGCTAACAGTGGATGACTGGAAAAGCTTAAGAACAAGACAAGTCTGTAGCAACACTTCCTCAAGCTACACCCCGCATTGTGAGGAATTTGCAGATGAGAGATTTCCTAGCCTTTCCCTCTTCCCCTCACCCCAGATCTGTTCAGCCTTCATTTCTCTTACACCACAACCTCTCTACACCAGTCGCTGAAAGAGTCATTTGCTATACAGACCTTTCACAGCCTCTTCATGCATAATTCCCTCCTTGCAATTGGGTCTTCAGGCCTCATCACCTTTCCATGTCAGGGTCCTGATCTGATTTTCTCTCCCTTTTACTGTTACTAGGCTCTCTTTGTGCCCTCTCAGCTCTTTTTTCCTTATCATTCCTTGCCTATTCCGGATGAGCTGATACAACTTTGGGATTAAGTCTTTCACTTTTCCCTTCACGACGCAAAACAACAGATGCTGTCCAAATTCAGCATGGGGAGTGACAGCAGGGACATGGATGTGTGCACTCAAGTGATACCCTCATCTACCTGAGGGTATCTTCATGTGGCACTTCAGAGAATGTCTCAAACTGCATCCTGTGGTAGAGCAAGTCTCATGGGATGGTTTTCCTCGAGAGAGCTCCAAAAACTTGTTGAGTTAGGAAGTTTGGGACCAAACAAAATGTAACCTGCAGTAAATCCCACAGGATATGTGTAATGGGGATGCGAAAACCTTCAGGGTTTGTTGCTTCAGTTCTTGAGGATCTGGCCCTGAGATCACAGCTGTTATAGGTTAGCCTAGGAAGATACCATGGCCCTACTCCCTGTTCCTTACCCCAGAGCAGTCATTCACTATGGCACTAATGGAACAGAGGCAAGGACAACAGAGAACCAAGCTCAACTGCAGCAGAAAATGCAAAAATCTTGCACACAGAGCCAAGAGTAAGGTTGCTGAAAGTCAAAAGGGCTGAGTGAAACTATGTGGGATTCCCTTCTGGTAATCTTCATGGTATTGTCTGAAAAGTCACCCATATAGCAAAGCAAAATATCAGGGATACATGTCAGAAGTGTCTCCCCATCCCATGGTGTGTCACAGGCCTGATATGCCCTGTGGCAGCAGGAGCATTTCTTTCCTCCCAGCCTCTTTGCAGAAAGAGAAATTCCACCTTTTTCAGCAAAATAAGCTTTGTAACTGGGGCTACGTCTGGAAGTGAAGTAGTGACAGCCTGACCTGTTTTACAGGAACAAGAGCAAGAACTTACCAGAGGGATATAGAGCAAGGCCAGTGCAGGGGGCTGAGCTGCCCAAAGCAGGGCAATGAGCTAAGCCACTGACAGTCCCCCCATATGGGACCACGAGAATACAAAAACACAGAGCACTCTGAATTTTCTTTGCCAAATATCCTTCTAAGTCCTTCTGTGAATGACACACAAAAACCCCCAAGATAATATATTGGTTCGAAAAAAATTTATATATCTTATCCTCTAAGTCCAAGAATATTGGTTCAAGAGCATTTTTTCCTGCTCCATTTTTCTATTGGTTTGTATCTAGCAAGCTGTCTTGAAAAGCAGGTTATTTATTTAGGAACTTAACTTCGAGCCAGTGTGTGTGAGATGCACCCTAGTCTTTTCTCTCCACCTCTGTGAACAGAATCATCTATGAATAGATCATGTCACAGCCTACACTGTTGGTAGCACTCTCATCACACCCCACTTCCAGCAGACTGTATCTCAGCTGGAGATATCTGGAAAAGAGATAGGTGGAAGTGGAAGGCAGAACACACAAGAAATACTCATGCTGTGTTTATATCCTCCCAGCTCTGCCTCCCTATAAATGGCAGTATGAGATACTTAAATCTCTGTGCAGCAAACAAATCACCTTAATTGAACACGGTTTTCATTTCAAAACAAGCTGTAGAGCTTAAGGCTGAAGTCCCCCAGAGAAAATGGCCCTCTGATTTATATCCGTGCTCTAAGAACTAGAAGCTATTTACAAGGTTGCACATGGATAATGCATGGTGAGAGCAACACAGTTGGAAGTCATAGACAGAAAGTAAATGAAGTCCCCTTAACAATGGTACATATACAGGAAGGTGTTTTAATTTGTTACCAGTACTGGAAATACTGCAGAACCACCTCAAATCAGCAAAGTGTTTCAAGTCCTGGGACAGCTCTTACGCCACTAATTCCATAAAAAAACCTGCCCCTCCCAAAAGGTGTTAAAAGCTATGAATATGCAAGGCAACATGGTAGCACATGGAATGGTGTATAAACTCTGTGCAGCACGAAGTTCACTGAGCTGTCTCTCAGACACAAAATCTAATCCAGTTCAAAGGACACCAGCAGATATTGCCTTATGGGAACCTACTTAAAAACCCAAACTGTAGCACAGACTGGGAGAATTTCCTGTGGCACTACAAGAGGACTCCCTATTCAAGCATAGTTTCAGCATTACTGTTTTGGACTACATTTTTCAATACACAATAAATTTACCCTGAAAAAAACTCAAGGTTCAGACATTTTGGCTGTAAGTATGAACACTAAGGCAAAATTAAATGTCTGGACTAGATAGACCTGTGATCTGCAATAAACTATGAAGGCTTTCATCTTTGGGTGTTGAAATTCAGATAGGATTATCAGTGAGGGGAGGATTTACAAAGTGAACCAAGCCCTACAGACATACATGGGTTGTATAGACAGGCAACTCAACACAGCTGAAGGATCCCTTTCCCAATATCTTCATCTACCTCCAGGCACACAGTTCATTCCACACAAGACAAGGGTGGATGGTGCATCCATTCCTGAAAAGAGATCTACACAAAAAATATCCCAAATGCTGAAAAGGTGTCTCACCCCTCAGGCAGATCAGCCTGAGGAGTGCAGTGCAGGTCTGTGGCTGCTCTGTTTTAGATCAATATCCATGCTGGTACAAGGAGTAACATCTGATAGTGGGAGAAGCAAAAAGCAAGTGAGAACTTCCTAAACCATTCCATATCTTAAAACCTGCTTGTCATGGTGTAACCCCAGAAGGCAGCTAAGCTCCACAGAGCTGCTTGCTCACTTCCTGCATGTGCCAGCATATGGATTTGACTCTGGGCCATGCTTCCCTGTGGGATGCACGAGAGCAGCAAACATTCAAAATGGATTCATTGATCTAACAGCCATTGACTGCCCCCTGCAATGCCACAGAAATTATGGACAGTTCCCCTTGAGGGGTACTGCTGCACCAGGATTCAGCTTGGAAACTATTTTTTTTCAAAACAAAAAGTCACAAGATAACATTCAAAACTGGTTTCAGACCACTTACACAGCAGAGTTGCTTCACTTCAATGACATCTTTTTCTAACCTAATAAAGATAATACAAATCTGTATTTACCAAGTACAAATCTGTGGCCATTTACTCTTTCCAGAGCAGATACACAGGAAAGTCTGATGCAATGTTTTTTAGTTTGTTCTTTGACTTACTGGAATAGCCCATTTCTTGTGTTCCTTTGAAAAAAACCTCCAAAACACCAGAAACCCCAAAAGCTCACTAAAAAGCCCAACTTTTATTAGCTGGAATAAGAGCTCTGGATCATCATTGTTTTGTTCACATTTTACAGCTATGTAGCTTACATTAAATTAGGTGTGCTGTGTCACTCTTCAGCCAAGGTGACTGAAATGTCAACTCAGATCTAGGAAATCTAATAACATATTACCAGGCCTCCCAGTAATCCACTGCATCATTTTGCCTGTCCTGTCACATTGCAGAGCAATGTGAACACAGTGCATTCACACGACACTAACAATCTAGCTGATTATCTACAACTTCCTCCTCAAGTCATTTAGAGGAGTTACTAGAAAAAAATTGTTGGTTTTTTTCAGTTTGGTTTATTTTGTGTGTGTGTGTATGTGTAAGTGTGTTGGTTTTTTTTAATCCACAAAGTTGAGGGGTAATTTTTGGAAATACAGTCACAAATAAGTTATTTTAAGTCAAAACACATTTGTATAGTTATACTGGTGCCTATAGTACAAAATCCAAAGCTATCTTTCCTTTAGGAAAAGGAATAGGTTTGAATAAAATTACATTTATACTCTTGATATGTTTTATACATTTTGTTCAACCACACTACATGAGCACTCTAGTCATAACACTTATACACATCTGCCTTACACAGGGTTTCTAAATTACAAAACTTCTTGCTTATCAAGAGGTGCCAGGAGTGAGCACAAACCACCAAGTTTGCCAACTGCTCCAGCTATGCTGGAAACTATTTAGCAGGGCTGTTGACATGGTAAGCAAAACATTCCCTATATCTGAGTAGCAGGGAAAGTATTTCTTGCTGAGCTATAGGTTTTGTCATGGATCTGAGAAGGTGACCACAGAAATCAAACATCCCTTCTCAGGCACACGAGTGAGGTCAATTAAGTAGTCTTATGACCCAACATCATCTGATATTACAATATCACAAGGCCACATACAGCTTGGTCTGATGATTACAGAGAAGGGGAACAGTGAAAGCGACGTCGATACACAGATATTGCTTTAGCACAAAAATGTATGTTTGGGGGAAAGCACGAACCACTTCTGCTCTTCTTTGCTCTCAACAGGAACAGGACAAGTAAATTGTGGAGAACGAGATTATTCTCACCATCATCAAACACAGCTACAGACATTTAAAGAACTGATCACTGCTTTTGCCAGAACTGGAAATTCCATATAGTCATTCCAGTGAAAGAAGAGGGGCCATTCTACTTTTCAGTATGGAATGAATATGCAAGCAGGGTAGCTGGGATGAAATAGTGCTCATATTCCATGCCAGGTTACCAGACATAGCAAACTGGGGCATTTTTCTTCCAGTTTCCATCAGCTGAAGATGTATTGGAAAGAGTCTGGGGGTTTTTTTAATTCTTAGAGTCAACACACAGAAAGGAATGTCAAGCACCTCCCACACTGCCTTTTCATGCAGTTGTCTATTGAAATCTGCTTAGAGAAATAGAAGGTCATAGTTTGTGCAGTCAACTCAGGACAGATGAGTGGAGTGTGGGGAAGAGAAGATTACAGCAAGAACAGCAGCAGACAATCCTGAAACAACTCTAATTTCTTTTTCTCTTTCTGTGGGTATTGTTTTATTGCTTAATTGTGGCCCAGTGAGACAGCCCAGTCAATTCCACACCCAACTGATCATTTGCAGATTATATATTTTAACAGGAGGCACTCCCTGCATCTGGAACTACTTAAGCAATCTGAACATTTGCTAGAACCTGTCATATAGCAGTCAGAGTTAAATCCAAATTTGTGTGTTGCCCTCCTTGGGGAGACCGCAGGAGTGCAGGCAGGGTAGATATCAGAGGGAACAGGAAAAATCAGTCTCCAGAAGCATTAGTTACAGTCTGTTGGCAAGCAGAGGAGAATAGCAAATGTTGTGAGTCCTCCTCAGTGAAAAGCTTCCAGTTTGCACTGGAAATAGCAAGCATTACCATACCTGTGCCAAGAAAGGTTAAGGGAAACAATAGCTAATTTTGATCCTGTGCCATTTGGATGAAGAGTGGATGAAGACTGAGCTCAGATTGTCCCAAGCCCATTACAACACTTTGAAGTATCTGGATCTCAAAGACCACACTGAGGCCACAGAGGAAATTTAGGTTAAACCTAGAAAGTTAGACTGCTCAGCAGATGTGATGGGGACACTTAAACATGAAAATATCATATGGTGACAAACAGGAAGGTGGGTTCTGGAAACAGATTTTGTGCCCATGTTTTGTTGCACATGCAGAGACCCTTTTTCCCTGTTGCATTTTTCAGCAGCTGTTTTCATGCACCTTTTTTTTGCTGTCTTCTGTAGGCTGACAGCCCACAAAGCAGTAGGCATCTTACTGAAGTTAAGCATCCTCCCCACTCCCATTTAATGGTCCATATGCTAGGTGCAGCTGGTTTACAGGTCACCTAGCATCAGAGAATCCTCCAAATACTATTGCTTCATCATCACAAAACTGCTTTGAATAACACTAGGTATGATGGACAGCTGCTCCATAAAGAACAAGTGTGCATCAAATCTAATTAATCACTCATACATTGTGTACTTTTCTGGAAAAAATATGCAAAAAGTTCCCATTTCAATGACACATTTATGGTTGTTTCCTGTGTGCCAGTTGAGCATAAAGACTCCAAATCACTTTCACATCAATCGGTGTTCTATGCTGCCTTAAAACAACAGGCTTTGAAGTAGGCAGGCAATGTGAAGTGACAGAATTAAAGTCAGTGTATTATAGTACTGCAGCCAGGTAACAGGAACTGGTTGTTGAATATGTAATTGCTGCACTTTCAAAGACTACATATCCAGAAATGTGATCTCCCAAATAGACAGAATTTCACGTACAGAGTGGGATTTCTTTTGGCAAGATATACTTGACTACAGGTCGACTTCTGAAACCATTATCCACAAGCACAGTTCAGTTAATAGGTTAGGAAGTGGAGGGGAGGGAAATTAAACCCTGATTAGCTGGAATGACACATGCTCTCTAATGGTTATGCCTTCTGAGATTTTCTCTAGGTTTCCTTAAAGACCAATCTGAGTTTGCCTGCGGCTATGCTAATTAGCAAAGACGACAAATTTGGAAATGCAAATTCATTTTACTTCATACTCAGATCTCTTATATGCTAGGCTAGGTACAGCCTGTATGTGCCCAAGAATACCCAAATGCATGCGTTCCTAAGGGCTGGAGTTAGCTGTAGATTAAAGTAAAACCTTCTTTAATTGATCCCTTAGAGCAGCAATGAATGGAGCAAATGTGGGATTTAACCCCAAACACAAGAGTGTTCCCAGACTGTGTCTATGTGGCTCATTCAGCAGTGCAGGTTGGCAGAGCTGAGGATCCAGCCCTTGAAAATATGGGGAATTCAGTGATAAAGTTGCAAGTATCAAGCAGTGCTTTCTGAAGAGATAACAGTAACAAGTAAAGCAGTTTTTTAATGCCCATTAGAAAACTGTTTGATATAGGAAGGTATCTAAATTCCTTCCCTAATTCCTCCCAGGAGCAGTTTAGATGACATTATCCAGCCTGCTGAGAAGAGCTTTCCCCAGTGGACAAGGCTCATTTTGACTTGGAGAAGCCTGAGTCAATTTTATTCTAGTTGTCGTTTCAGAAGCAATATGCCAAACACTACAGCCTGCACTCCAGGATTCATTCAAACACAATATAGGGAAAAAGCAGAAACCAGACCAAATCTACAAATTATTGCATGTTTTTACTCTCAAAGTTAATCAGCAAGTGAGTATTTGATTGTAGAAAGTCGTGGTATCAACCTAACATTATACAATTCAGTCAGCAATATTCCTAAAAACAACTCAATGACAAAAGAAACCCTTCAGGACTATACTTGGATAGAGTAATGAAAAATATTTATCATGTTTTCTCCAGACAGTTCAGAAACAACATAAGTCAAGACTGTAAAACACGGCAGTGAAGTTAAGCTTTTAAATCTGTACACAGTAGCGTAACTTCAAAAGTTTTCAGTCAAAAATAAGGCACATCCAAATTGGCCTTGAACATTTCCAGGAATGGGTATCTGGGCAAGCTGTTCCAGTGTCTCACCACCCACACAGTAAAGAATTTCTTCCTAATATCTACATTAAATCCCTATTCTCAGTTTAAAGCCATCACCCTTTGTCCTGTTTGTACAAAGTCCCTCTCCTGCTTCCTTGTAGGCCCCCTTTAGGTACTAGAAGATTGCTACAGGGTGTCCCCAGAGTCTTCTCATCTCCAGCCTCAACAGCTCCAACTCTCTCAGCCTGTCTTCATAGGAGAAATGTTCCAGCCCTCTGATCATCTTTGTGGTCCTGCTCTGGACTCACTCCAACAGGTTCACATCCTTCTCATGTTGGGGAATAGCAGAATTTTGCACAAAAATCAGTCCAGGCTCATTTAAGACTTGCAGATGGTTGAAGAACTTGTCCTTATTTGCTCAATGAATAAAAAATAGTAAAAGTAGGGGAGGAGCTCTTACCAAGACCCAACAATCAACAAATATAGGCATTTCCTAGGGGAAATAATATTGTAAAATCTAGAATTCAGGCTCTTTGCAAGCACCACTTTCCAAGTAAATCTACATAAATCTACATATGCTGAGAGAGTCGTGGTTAAGCACAGTGAACTTTTTCCTTTCCTAGTTCATAGCCAGAATCATAGCCAAAAAAATAAAAAAGCCGACAAGCTCCATAATGTTAGTACATGCAAAGCGGGTAAATCCTAGTGTAGATTTGGCATCTAGCTATTTCACACACCACAGTCAGCATTACTATTTATCTTACAGCAGTGTTCTGGAGACTGACTCTCTCCTCCTGCTGTACTGCAGCAATTAGCAGCTGCTGATGCATTTAAAGCTAACAGCCCTCAGGCTCACAAGAGCAAGGCCTGACTAACAGATACTTCAATGAGACAGTTCTCACTTTGGGATCTTGCTCTCCTAAAGAAAATATCCTTCAGACCTGACCTCAGAATAGGTCTAAAAGTTAGTGCCTTATTTATTCCGGACTTTCTCTGAGAAGGGTGAGGGGGTAAGAACCAGTGCTGGAATACGTGGCTGTACAAGTTCTAACATGAGTATCCCTGCTTGTGAGGCTCTTTCAAGACAATAATTTTGCTGCTACTACCATGTAATGGAAGTATATTTGCTACTCCATTTGTCAGCTGGCTTATGTTTCAACCTCTACACGGTCATATGTGCTAAAGCATCTTTGCCAACCATTGTACATGACAGACTGTGGTTAAATCACTGACTGCAGAAAGTTCTCATCTCATTCATAGGAGTATGACTCTTTAATGGCTGGGACTACCCCAGAGCATTTACGTAAGTGATATGTTACTGTATGTGTTCCAAAGGCATTTTCTTCCTGTCTCAGCTTTTTGTATGGTTCATGCAAATGCCTGCCTTCACTGTGACAAAATCTAAACATGCACATTGTTAAAATTCCTATAGAAATGACATTATCACTGGAAAAAAAAATCACATAAATCATAATGTAAAGCTTAATGAAATCTTCACCTGCACATCAACACAAGTGTAGTAGAGATGATCACTTCATTCACAAGTGGCCCTTGCCTACTGGACTGGAGCACAGGGCATCCTTCTTTCTTTACTCTATGCAGCCATTGCACCTCAAGGTCCCAAGCTGTTCTCCTCAGTATTTTGATCCAGGCTGTCATTTCCCAGCCTCTCACCCATCCATAAGACTCCTTCTTCCTCTCTCAAACATCATGCAGAACCAATAACATGAGGTAAAAGAATATTACTTTACTATCTTCCTCATACAGTCCTTCCATTTATCTTTCCACCGTCCCATGGACTTCTGACAATCATTTTGCAGCTACTCCCAATAAAAATTATTCACCCCATTAGCCTAGGCAAAAGCTCCACAAGCAGGGTTTAAGTTTCTTACAGTGATGTTTTTCTTTTTTCTTCTCCTTTCTTTTTTTTTTTTGTTTGTTTGTTTGTGTTCTCTTTTTGTCTTTTAACAGTGAAAACTATAGCAATATTTGCTTTCAGCAGGCCCAAGGGAGCAGTCTTGCGCCTTAGATGAGGTTAAAATTGCACTGCTGGGAAAAATCATACCTTAGTAATATAGATCCTACTAAATTGCCTTTAACATAGTTATTGAAGTTATTTGGGAGAAACTTCAGCGTTGGTTTGTGATGATAAAAAGAGCTACAAGAAAAAGTTCCAAAACCCCTGTATGCAAGACCCACATGTCTCTTGACAAAGACATTTAAAGAAATCAATTTTAATTTCTTTCTGAAGCCCATACTTTAGCAAAGGAACACAAAGCCATAGAATCAGTTTTATTCTTTGTATTACAGTATCCTATATACTGTCCCTGATGCACTTATTCATTTTGGTTTGAAGAGAGGACAGAAGATAGAAGAGATTCTGATAGCCCAAGAGACAAATGTTTCCCAGGGATATACACATGCACAGCTCCTACTGAAATCTTCTGAACTGCTGTTCATTTATTGAAGTCACCTAAGGCATCGAATACCAGCATTGTTTGGTACCCAATCCATAAGCCTTGGTATGCAGACAACCAGTGAGAACAAACACAGACACACATTCTCAATTCTTCATCTTTCATTACACAGCACAGTGCAAACATTTTGTTCTGCATGTTTGTAAGTGACTGCTGAACTTGGAAAAACAATCTCCAGTGATACACATATGTAAACTCCCAAAACAGCAAAAATTTCACTCCCCTTAAATTTAGGTACACTTAAATTTTTAACTGTGTTTTGTTAGAACTTGGTCTTTACCCTTCTTCCCTCCCACAGGGGAAAAAGAGAAAGGACAAGACTTGTCCAGTTTCTCCTTCAGATTTGATTTAGCCTTCTGTTGCAGACAGAGCCTAAGTAAGGGGACAGGGTAGGTTTTTGATCCTTCAAACCATAGAGGACCCTTGAATTCTGTTCTGTTGCAAGACTGTCATGTTAGGATGGAATAAACTTGAGAGTAACAATTGACACGAGTCAAGGATTGCACTACAGTCAAGTAAAGGAGGAAGTGTCAGGAAAAGATACAAGAGGGGGTACTGCAAACAACAGTGGGAATGTCTGCTGTAGTCCTCTAGAATCCTTCCTACTCAGCAGAGATAAACTGGTACCTCCAGAGCTGGAGTCAGATTACTTATTTTAGATGGACACCCCAGGATGAGGTGTCTGTGCTTGTCCACTCAATGGCCTGTGCAGTGGCTCCATTTGAGCACCTTATTTTCCTTTGGTAGGAAACTTTGTGCCACAGGAACAACCCAGGAGATTTTGCCTTGGATTCATATAAAGGAGCAGCTTCACTTTCACCTACATGCAACACACAATATTGGGAAGATGCTTTAATTCTAGAGCTGTTCAAAGGCTTTGTAGAAAGAGGCTGCCTCTGGCAGTTTTCTTGGTGGGATAACTGAAGCACAGAATAAAGATGAGGTACACAGGGACTCAGTAGGACAGCAGTATGGCCAGGAATTGATCATGATTCTCCTGAAATCCAGTGGCCCTTCTATTAGTTTTAATGACTCTTCAGGCATGAAACTATGCAGTTACTCTAATTTAGAGCTCAAAACAGGTCATGGACCTCTCATACCAAGAACCAGGGGATTTTAAGGCAACAGAACCAGATGGTATTCCCATGATTGCCAGAAATATACCAAGTAAACACTTCAAAACAAACATAAAGGATATTCCCACACTCTTGGCAAGATCTATGCTTACCTTCAGTGTCTTCCACCTGACTCCCAAAGAAACTCCCTCCACCACACAAATTACACTGTACCACAAGGTCTTTCATTCTGATTAAGTTGTGCAACTAACTACAACTGTTTTAGCAGTCAAGAAAATATGTGCCTTCAGCTACCTACAGGCAGAGAATAGTCCTTGGAGCTTCAGCAACAAATGTCACAAGCTGGGGCATTTTGCACACTGCTCCCCCCCCCTCCAAATCAGCTAAGCCCAAGTACGTCACCCATTATAATCTCTTGCTTTCCCTCACACCATGAAGAATCAAGCAGCAGACAAACTGACCTTTAAGGGGAAAAAATTAGATTAAAAAAACTCCACAAAGTAAAACCAATCTTTCTTTGTCATTCTGTTCTTCAGAAATCCCCTGCCTTTTTAAAACCTGTGAGATCATTATCTCCAAAAGGACTCCCTCAACTAGGTATAAGCTAGAAAAGTATTGCATGGTATTTCAATACCTAGCTTCTTTGAGATGAGCTACCATTTGATAACATCTCTTTATTCATTCATTCAATGCAATCTTTTCTACTGATCATATCCATCCTTAATTTGGCTACCTAGATTGGCTTAGAGACCATGATGTGTTCTCAGGACTTTCATAGACAATTCGCGGTCTGTCATATCCATATTTTCTTGGATGCAGCGCTCATCTAAATATTCTCATTGATCACTCTGAAATATTAATTTAAACTCTCTGTACAGGCATTAGATTATATTGTATTTTATATTATATTATATTATATTATATTATATTATATTATACTATATTATATTTTATCTTTAAATCGTAAACACACTGCAGGACTGATGAATGCCTGAAGCATGGATCCTTCTGTTAATTCTCTGTGTGCACCTGTCTATGGAGATGTTTCTATAAATATACATCCACATGCATATAGATATGCAACATTTCCTATCTTCCAGGTTATATGTTGCAAAATAAAACTTACCTCATGCATCTGAGTTTCATAGGGCAATCTATGCAAAAAATGCCCCTGGCAAGGCCCATGCCACATCAACCTTACTCATGAGAGCTGCTGATTCCTGGAGGGTCTCTCATCCAGTCCACAATCCATGTACTGTGCTGCCTTTGCATAGAAATCAGGGTTAATTAAAATAGTTAATCAGATGACATAATGGACAGACACGCAGGTGGGTACAAAGTTTTTAAAAAGTCTGACACATGCACATGGAGCTCCTATCATAAAGGAGAATATCTCAGTTTTGTCCACACTAAGGCATCATGCATGGCCACAGACTTGACATCTTGCCAATTACACCCCATAGAAACCTCAGGTTCTAGAGAAAAAAATCACTGAGCAACCCTTAAAATTGCAAGAAACTCTCCTGAAAGCCAGCCAGGTAGATGCATAACTCCTACAAAATTTGCAATGTACACTCCTCTGCCTTCTGAAAAAACCCAAGGCCTGGTCTGTGTGTGCATCCGCAGCCTTTTACTGTGCTTTTACAGGATGGACAAGCAGTGAATTTGCTGTGAGTTAATTAAAACCATAAATACTACATTATTGCAGGGGAGGGAACACCAAGTGGAAAGGAGATAGATGACTGCCTTGCACACTGGCATCTCTAACCCATTCTGCAGTGCCTGTATAAGCCTGAAGGGCAGCACATGCACAGTAAAACAGCCATCGAGCAAAGTCCAGATTGATCAGTGCCCAGGGTAAACTGCAGCACCTAAAGCTGTACCTTCCATGGAGAAAGACTTGCCACTGTCCAAAAATGTGCCACTGTGAAGGGTGGAATGATTCATGTTAGCAAAGCTGTAGGAAAGTTAGCTGAATTCTGGCCCAGTGACAGAAATGTGCTGGGGAGCTTTCATGGTAGGGTACCCCTAAACTTTACATTTGAATTAAGAGCAGTGTCAAACGTGCTCCAGATTACTGAGAGATAAAATAGGTGATTGTATTTTGGTGTTTGTGAGGGGTTTTGTACAGAAAGCAGACTAGACCCATTTATCCACTTTTTATTTTAAAAACCCCAATACTTTGGGGGGAAAAACATTTATCAACTTTCTATTCTTCCTCAGTAGATATTATTGAAGAATTTACATGTGAAGTTTATTACATAAATTTTCTAAGTAGTGTGTTAATAAAAAATTGCAGGAAAACATAAGACGAGTACTTTAGAATTAGGGAGTTACCACAATCTATATTTTCATGATGCATAAAGTGATACTCAGGTACAATATTATTCAGTACTTTCTTTGTAATATTGTTTTCTGCAAGGAAAAAAGAAAAATAGTTGCATAAGGGACTTGCTTCATGCAGCAGAGTTCAAAAGTGTTTAACTGATGTGCAGTTTTGGATCAAAAGTAATATCACCCTCCTCAACAACTCAGATGTCACATATTTTCTATCAATACTTTAGCTGAACTTGGAAAAAGTGATTACAAGAAGGTGTTTGTTATTAAAAATTGGCAATCAGCAATCACCATTAATGCTGATCTGTTTGCCCAAAGAACTTGCCTCCTTCAAAAGACTACCAACAGCACAATACAGATGAAGTTAAATACCAAATCAACCTCTGTAAAGAAAGGACTGAAACAACCAGATGAGTAGGGACAAAAGCATTCACCATTCCTCAGTTTTCAACATAATGTCAAGGATTTCCTCCCAGACAGGTAAATCTACCAAGCTGGAATCACCAAACTTTAAGCACATGCCTGACCTAGGCGTTTTTTTTGTGTACAGTTCCATCCTGGAGACAGAATTGGAGTACTCTGTGAAAGGATTTAGGTGTTGCATACCTCTGTCTCTGTTTGCTGATGTCTAGTCAACAGAGACTCAAACTCCAGGCTTAGCATCTCTTCCAAATTGCTCTGCTTTTAGCTGTGGCAATTTGTGACATGTACAGAAAGACCCAGTTCCTTTCTCAACTTTCAGATCTTGTGCTAATGAAAGAATGTCATCCAATTTACTTGCTTCCAAGAAGGGCAAATTAGCAGCCAAATTCCAGATTCAGATTACTAAATCTGTTCTCACATGGGTAATCCCATCTGTCAGGGATCAACGCACTTGTCTCTCCTTGAAGCATACCTAGGTTGAAAGGACAGGTGGGAGAAAAGTCTGCCAATCATCCTCAGCGTCACACACATGAGGAAATTACTAATTCCCACCCCTCACCAAAATGGTGAAAGATACAGAGATGGTATGGCTTTCCTCTGCATTTTCACTGTCACAGCACCATGCAGGCTATTGCCTGTTGCCCTTTGGTTTTGAATCACATGCACAACACGCTTTTCCTACAGCTTTTTGCAGCTGGCTGTTGTCAGCTACAAGGAAAGGAGCTGGCTAGAGTGCACAGCGCGCTGCTGCACACCTGGTGTTCCTTGTAGCCGTGCTGGATCCAGCTCTTTCTGGGGAAGGATCTCAACGAGTTACTGACAGTGGTACAGGATGAATTAAGGAACAAGCAACACACATCATTCAAAGCCCATACAGATCGCTGTTATGGCTGTTCCCTTTAGTGGGGTGCATATCACAACACATAAGACTGTATAAAACATGTAGCCAGACCTTGGATGTGGAATAGGCATTACTTACATTAAAAAAAGAAATATGTGAAAGTCCTTCAGCCTTTGCCTGTGTCTCCACAGCTGACTCCTCGCCTCAGCCACTTATTTTTCATCAGTGTAGACAAGGTATGAAGCACAGGAAAGCCTCAGAAATAAAACAGTCAATCTGTAATCTTCATCTCTTTTATCCCTTCATTTCTCTCCTTCAAAATTTCCCTCCCATTTTTAGAATCGCAGCAAAAATTAAATCACTTGCTTTAATGCCATATATATTTGATTCCTTGAAAATTTCCAGCCTAAATACAGTCTTTCCAAAATATGAATTAATTCCTTCTATGGTCAAAAAACCTCAGTCTCTCAGTTGTCCATTACCCTGTTTCTAACATAAGTTTCTCTTGTCTAAATCCTTCAGTGTGTTTTCAAAATAAAATTTCCCTCTTCCACTGTGCAGAAACTGTGCAGGTGTTACAGGGTATGTCTTCTGTCTGCTTTGTTGATTTAAACCTAACTGCTAATCCAGCCTGGATTACAAAAATCAGCTAGTTATTATTCACTCTCTTTAGCTAAACACAGTCTTTGAAGCCTTCTGGTTTCTTTTTTGGTCTTGGATTTCTGAAGTGACTAGAAGGAAATAAAACAGCCAGATACATTAATTACATTCTTTTACCTCTAGTCATGGGCTGTTGGGAAAGCAGATATTTCAAAGTGATATGTTTTCTCCCAAGGGATTTTATGATTGTCCTTAGTGCTAACACCAGATCCCTGGCACACCTGACCCATGTTGGCTGAGCATGTGTAAAGCAGAGAATGGGAACTAAAAACATAGATGTTTGCATCTCTTTATACAAAGCAGTTCCTGCTGAATGGTGGTATAAAATCAGTACTAATTAATAATAAATATGCATATGATGCCATGATTCATGTTTGACCAGAGTGGAGCATTTCCAGGGTATGCAAAATGTTGTCCTCAATTCTTCTCTGTTGTTACCCACCAGGAGCACTAGCTCAGGAGTATTCTCAAGAGGTTGTCTCATTTTTCCAAGACAGCCAGCTCAGCTTCACTAAGGGCAAATCCTGCCTGATGAATCTGGTGGCCTTCTATGATGGAATAATGGTAACGGCTGACAAAGGAAGAGCAACACATGTCATCCATTTAGACTTCTGTAAGGCCTTCAGCAGGGTCTCACTCTACATCCTTATCTGATTGGAGAGACATGGAACTGAAGGGTGGGGTATTCACAGGATAAGGAATTGACTGATGGAGAAATGTGTTCAATGGCTCGATGTCCAGCTGGAGGTCAGTGATGAGTGGTGTACCTTAGGGCTCTGTTGTGGAACCAGTGGTCTTTAATGTCTTCATCAATGACACAGAGAGATGAAGTGCACCCTCAGCAAGTTCGCTGATGACGTGAGACTGAGCAGTGCTGTTGACGCAACAGAAGGATGGGATGCTGTCCAGAGGGATCTGGACAAAATTGAGTAGCAAGCCCAAAGTACAAGATGCTGCATCCATACACAAAAAGAAGAGACTAAATAGTTCCCAAGTATCTTAATCCTTCTTTCATGCTGCAGAAACTTACAACTAGAGACATGCATACTGTATATTTTCTTATACAGGGAAGATTCCAGGGTAGGCAAGAAAGTAAATAGGAGAAAATAGAGAGTGCATGAAGCAGGCAGAGAAGTGACAACTTGAACTAAATAGAGATGTAAAATATCACTATTCAGAAGAAATGAATTGATAAAATAGATGTGCATGACAAATAGGCATAACAGCCCTCAACACTTACTGCCTGTGATTTGTCGAAGATCGCTATCATGAGTTCTCACTCATAAATTATTCAGGGCAGATTAAAGTGAGATTCAGCAGTGGAATTAAATACTTGCTGACCAGATGAGCTCATAACAGCATAAGCTTCTTTGCCTGTTAGTAACGCAGATCTCTACATTAGCAGGGTAAAAAGCAGCCCTGAGGAAGTCCGTATCTGAATGAGACACCTCTCATAGATGGACACTGTGGGGTCAAAGAACAAGGCTTGCACCACATTAAAACCAACAAGCAAAAAAATCTCATGCTGAACCCCACCAGTGCATTGCAAGCAAGAAAGAATTTATGAAGAGAGTACCAGTGGCATCCCTGAAACCGCAGGCTCCATGGAGTTTGCTGGGGAAGAGCTTCTCCACGCCTTGGTGTGTGCTGTGAAGTTTCACATTCTAACCTGTGGTGCTACACCTCTGCTCATCCTCTACACAGACAGTGGCAGATCTCCATGTTTAAAACTCCATCAGAAAAGAATGGAGCCCAACTTGTAACAAGAAGCAGCTTGGTTTTCAAAACTCCTTGATTCACACCCTGAGGAAAAGTTGTCGGCGGTGCAGAATTATGTATTATGGTGATTCTGTAAATATGTATAAGAACAATCAATTATCTTGCATTGGAAGGGCTGAGTACTGGGGCCAGTTTTGTTTTATATTTTTATCAATAATCGGATGAGGGGATTGAATGCACCCTCAGTGAATTGGCAAATGACACCAAGCTGAGTGGGTGTGTAGGTCTGCTGGAGGGTAGGAATGTTCTGCAGAGGGAACTGGACAGGCTGGATCAATGGGCCAGAATCAACTGTATGAGGTATGACCAACCTCAGTAAGGTTGTAGAGCAGTAACTGGTTTACTAGTTGTTTTCATGGACAACAGATTAGTTTCTGTATTTACTAATCTCTGTAAGAGTTCACAGAGTGTCTCTGACCCATCATTTACTGCGGCCACACAACAGCCAATTTGAAATTCAGTGCAATTGTGGGAACATAAACCTCAGTGGAAGATTAGAGAGATTAATACCTTGGCTTTTGGCAAGTCAGTTACAATGTGCACTCATGGAGAACAATTAGCAGGCCCAGATGGTAATATAGCATGTTAAAGGGAAGCAGACTGCAGATGGAGCACATGGAAATGGATAATTCAGCTCTCATGTCTCCTTGTCTTTGAAGCTGCAGCTACTGTGTCCTTAAGTATCTTCAATGGGAAGTTTTGCATCTGGTAAAGATTTATGCACAAGGCAGTTTTCCTAGAGATACTTGAATGGGTCTGTATTTCTTCCACAGAATGCTTACTGGAGATTTCAACTATGCTTTTCAATCTGAGCTGGATGCTTGGAAGCTGGGATATTTGATGGTAAAAACCAGAATTAGTGTTTTTCATGAGGATGAATGAAATTACAGTGAAATAAAACAGATGAAAACTGGCAGAAAAGTAATGTCTGCAGATGATCCTGTTGTCCCTAAAAGTGGGATTTGTCAACTGTGTGCAGTTAACCAATCACACACAGAACTGATGCAACTCTTTAGAAGTTCTTCTATTAAAAGTCTAGGGAAAAGAAAAATGAACAGGCACCAGCTTTGAGAAAAAAAAGGTAGCAACCTAATCTGTTTTACAGGACAGCCTCTTGTGCAACAGAAAGTTCAGAGGCGCTACTTACAATTCAGTTTGTTGTCTAAATGTTTATCTGAAAGCTACAAAATGTGTACATCCTCTTCACTCTTCTTGGATGCTGTAAAACTGACACCTTGAACCCTGCAAATCACCTTTTGGCCAGGTCTTGGCTGCTTGGGAGTACCTGCACAGAGGAGGAAATGCTTCACAGAAGTGCAGCCAAACTTAGCTCTTCATTCTTACTGCTTTGCCACATCCCACTCCTTGCTCAGCCCATAATCCAGGTGCAAGACGAATGTGGTTAGCAGGATGAAGGTGAATGTCCCTAAATTTAAAGGTCATTAGACTGCCTGATTTCAGGCAGAGTAAGAGTCAATCCTACCCTCACTATTACTGAGAAACAACACTTATCCACCAAAAAATTAAGATTTCTCCCCAGTGTCTTCACTTGTTCACCTGTGTCTCAAATTAAAAATTTAATAAAGGATGCATACCATCACACTCAATGGTAGCTGTTTTTTATCTGTCTTGACATGCTAACATCTAGAGATCTTAGGATTTGCTTTATGCTAGTTTATATGAAAATATATTCTATAGCATCCACTGTCCCTTTCAAACTTATGGCATCTATTCAATTTAAAACCAAAATATTTTTCTGAAAAATGCACACATAAATACATAATTGTATCCATTTATGAATAAAAGCCTCATTTAAACCACAAGCATGCAGGTCTGGCAAAATGTCTGCACCTTAATCCCATTTTCCTCTGTTCCAAGAGCTCAGCTTTTTGCTGTGCTGAGTTCTCTCCAGTCATGAAAAGCATATCAGAGCTTCCCCTGTCATTTCAATTCCTTCCCGTTCAAGCTGGGAAGCACAGATTGTTTGAGACTTCTAACCTCATTTGTGTAGCAGCTTACCAGCCACTTAACTTTCATTCACAGCTCTTTATAATAAAGTGGAAGAACTTAGACTTTAGCCTAAATTGTGATTTAAACCTACAAACATCATTTCAGTAAAAGAACAAAACAAATAAGCAAATGCACTCTAACACAGAAGCACTCCCAAAACCCCTCTTCAAAACCATGGGGTAAATTGAAACAAAGGTCAAGATATCCCTGCTTTATGACTTGCCCAAACAATTCTTAGATATTTTTTTCTTCACCACCTTTTTTTTCTTCATCATAGATTTTCTTTATTAACTACGCTGTTGAGCTACAACGGCAGAAATTAAAACTTTTCCCAGATCCTTTCAAGGAACACAGAAAGACCATTTGACCCCTCTGGGAGTGAGGATGATAGCTGTGCTGAGAGAAACTTCTGAACCTTCTTGGGAAGGCAGAAGAGGTTGAAGTACATTCACAATGTACATTGCATGTACACTGGGATCCACAGCAACTTGAAAGACCAGCCAGAATCCAAAAGGAAGAAAACCTCACTGCAGCATCTGGGGCATGGGGTTTGCTGCCTGCAAATACTCCTGACTGCTACAGCTGCTGTGGCAAGTCCTTGGCAAAGGCTAAAGCAAGGTGTGTTGGAGGCAAGAGGCGCCAAGCAGATGCTTCAAAGCTTCCATCAAGATGGAGCTCCAAAAAGGGAAGGGGAAGAAGAGTTAAGTCTTCCCCCTGCAGAGAGGAAACATTATTATTTTGAGCCTCAAGAGACAAGTAGTTTCTATGCTTATAATTGCCAAAGAAAACCTGACCTTACCATATTTGCCCGCCAAGGGGACACTGACTGTGCCTTTGCTAGGATTAGACACAGTTTTGCTCTGTTTTTCAACAGAACATTAGAAGGAAGATGATTTCCAGAGCGGAATTTAATTTTTATTTTTCAGCTTTTTCCAAAGTTCCTTCTGCTTCCCATTACATTGGCAACCAAGCATATACTGCCTAAGGTGCTCAGCATACATCAAAATGGAGAAAAAATAAGGCAGGTTTTTAACTTTGGCATTCAGGAAAAAGGACAAGGAGCAGCATGGTGGAGGAAACGCTGTTCGAAATCTCCATAAGGGCACACCTTTCCAGGGGAAAAATGTCCTCAATTGTGGATATGAGCAGTGCTCTACCATTTGCTCTTTCCCCCTGTTGTGCACTCAACCTTCAAAATTCAGCTGCCAGTTGGTACTTTTAATTTAAAGCATGTTCATAAGTAAAGAAGTCTCCCTCCAGGTTCATTAGAGTCACAGGGTATTTGGCAAGCCTTGCAGCAAGAATTAAATGACAAATATGCCTTTGCATCTGAACTCTCAAGCCACAAATAAATCAAGCTAAACAGGCTTACAGAATTCAAAAATCACCTCAAGTAAATACTGAGCTTTTAACAGTGATGAGAAAGTAAAAAGTGCTTTCTTTTCATGTACATGGTAGCTGTGGGTTACTTAGCTTGCTTTTAAATGGTCCTTTCATTTCCTAACAGCTGTATCAGCTGCTGTTACCTCCTGATAGTGAGGGACAAAAGGAAGTTAAAACAACCCCCTATACACTTTGTGTAAATGGCTGCATTTGTGTGTACATCACTTTTAATGACATTAAAATATCTCTGGTCGCTTGTCTGGTTTTAAGCTAATAATAATAATCCTCAATGCTTTAGAGGGAAAATGCATTTAACAACCTGGTTATAGCTGAGATAATATAAGACATCTTCAACTTTCGGTTGATCAATCAAAATTTAAGACCCCCTAGTTCTCTCAGTTGGCAAAACTCTCTTGCACATTTTGTAGAGACTCTGCTGAATTTTCCCAAAGCAGGGTCATTAAGAAAAAAACAAACAAACCCCACAAAAAACACACACCACACCCACTCAGATGCTTTGCACACACCACTTCACTGAGATCAATTTCCTGAGTCTAGTTTTTCACACAGGTGCACAAACAGCTGTGCTGGTATAATCAAGGAAACACAGGATAAAGTGTTAAACAGTGAAGGGGCTTGGAAGAAGCGGATGGAGATCTCCTGGCTTCAGTGCAGCACACAGTAATTCAGGAGTATGCAGGCAATTGTGTATGTTTATTCTGATTTCCTTCACCAACTTGCAGATCAGCAAGTTCTGGAGCTTAGTACTCTGGAAATGTTATGAAACAAAACTACTTCACCCAGCCTGAGGCAGTACCTTGATAGAATGGGACTAATTCAAGGACTTCTAAGTTGTGCATTTAGTAACTCCCCTAGGGCCTGGCATAAACCCATCATCAGACATCTCTGAGTCATTTCATCACCTGCTTATTTGATTTCAAAAAGAATTGATATTGCCAGCGAACAATTTTATCCTTTGCATTCCCAGGCTGTTCCTTTGTTATTGTGACTCTCCAACAGGTGCATTTCCAATATGCATTTGATTTAGATCTGATCTATTCAACACAAGTGTGACATCAGCTAGCCAAACTAGCAATTCAGAGTTTATGTAAAGTTTACTCTAGGTGAAAGATAAGACAGAATCCAATTCAGGATAAGTAAGGTAGTGCAAGAAGGCAATATTGTGTTTGACTTAATATAGCAACAGCAAATTAACCTTTTAACATTTTCAGAGCAGTAAGTTTATCAAAGGTCAGTGATGGGCATTTTTGCCCAAGTTCTGGGAGTCTTAACTCTAGATTCAGCATGACCCCAGTTTTTCCCAGAATGGTGATTTTGTTAAGGGTTATTCTCCTACCTCCCCCTCAATCTTTAATATTGATAAGGAAAAAAATAAGAGAGAAAAACAATCACTGTATCAGCATAGCTTTTGTACCAAGCACGGTGTGCCTAATACAGGAGAAGCACTTTTCCAAAAAGTTTCAATTTTGATAATCCCATTTAGGATATAATTGAAAGAAAACACATCCATGCATTATAAGATTTTATTCTGTATTACCAGGAAAACAAGGTACCTCAAAGCGTGTGTTACATTTCAGAAAAGAACCAAAAATCTATTTTTTTCTTCTTATTAAAGATTTTCACAGATTTAGTACCTGAATGTTTTCATGGAGGATATATTTGATGAAGGTCTGCTCGACAACTATCTGTCTCATTGGGCAATTAACAGCTTCAGCAGCTGGAGCTGGAAAAAATGACACTGGTTGCAAGAGTACCAAATCATATTCTGAACCATGTAAACATTCATATGGGCACTATCATTTTTTTTATGCATAGCCCCCTTGAAATCAAATTACTTATGTAAGTAAGTAGAAGTGGGCTGGAAACCTGGGGCTGCAAAAGGCCATCTTGGTGTCTGTTGTTTTAAAGAAGTCCTTTTCTTTCTTATGATATTTTCTGATAGCAAGATGAAACCATGACAGACGTTAAACACCCCGTATTGAGGGAGTAGCAGTAAAGTGCCAAAAAGAGTTCATTTAAAAAATAAATTGCTTATTTGTAAGCAAACAAGGCAAAGTCACAGTTGAAGCAACTGCTTTGGAATACAAATTAAAGCAAACTCATAAAGTTGTTGGCACCCGGTAAAATAGAGCTCCATAACACTGTTGGGCTGTATAAACTATGTAGGAGCTTCAGCCCTGGAATGCATTACACATGCATATTAGAATCTGCCTCAAGGTAAAGCAGGAGTTTAGTACAAGGTTGGGTAGACAGCTGTATATATATTTTTTTTGAGAAAAAGCACATAAGGGCAAAATGTAACATAACTGGAGTTAG
Source organism: Dicrurus megarhynchus (assembly GCA_013399195.1). Classification (NCBI taxonomy): domain Eukaryota; kingdom Metazoa; phylum Chordata; class Aves; order Passeriformes; family Dicruridae; genus Dicrurus; species Dicrurus megarhynchus. The sequence goes on from VXAD01006250.1 coordinate 37,353, forward strand.
GATGGGAGGAGAATGGGGAAGTCACAGAAGCAGAAGACAGGCTGAGAATGTGAGGAACATGGCAGCTGAATGTGGGTGACTTGATGGTTTATGAACCCCAAATCACATATTTTTAAATTCTAAACTGGTGTAAATCTGAATATATTGGAAAGATACCCACTGGGCAGCAAAAGCAGTAGTAGTTCAGTTGCACAAAGGGTTTGAAACCTGACATTCTATTATGATCTTCTGCCTTCCTAGTTCTGGGAAAGAAATAAGGAAATTGGTTTGCTTTGCATTATCATTGCCATTCTGCCATTTATTTATTTAAGGGGAGAAAGGGAGAAGAAAAATGCAAGATTTCATATAACACACTGGCTTCTGACTTGATCTAGAAATCTGCAAGACTGGTATTTAGTGCTCTTGAAGAGTTTAATCTCCTTTCATAAAAAAAATTAAGGAGGTCTAAAGGAGGACTTCTTTTCTTTCTTTTAACATAGTATGAAGCACCTGGCCTGCCACAACAAGGGACTGGTAACAATCAAGCTTAAACACAAGAATTTAAGACCATAAATCATTTATGCAGGTAACAAACACTTGTGTTCAAAGTAGGAATGAATCCCTTGACAATTTTTGTGCCAGTTTGTGAAGAGTACTTCAGAAACAAATTCTACTCAGAGAACAATGTGATGTAATGCAAAACTATTTAATTTTGGACCTCAAAATAGACATTTTCTGCAGCCACGTTGCACTTGAGAACAGTGTTAGAGACAAGTCTGAACAGTGCACTAATCACCATCAAAACTGGCTCCTGAGAAGGGAATTTCAGCTTTTGTACCTGCAGAATTAGTAATGTAGGACCAGAGACCAACAAGGTTTCCAGGAACTTTAAATCTTGGCTCCTAACAGCCAAGGTCTTTGGATACCATCTCACTTGTGCTTTTACTCCCATTTACCTAATCCCTTGGTGCTATCCCTGAGCTTTCCCTCCCATCCCAAAATAAAAATAAATTGAGACACCCCTCATTATCATAGAGTCATATTGGTTGGAACAGACTTCAGGAGGCCATCCGGTCAATCTCCTGAAAAAAACAGTTTGAAACGGAGCAGATAAATCAAAAATTGTCCAGTTTTGACGTGTTGAAGGATTCCCACAGAGATTCTTTTTCAGATGAAATGGAAAGCCTGACTTTGAAACTAAACCATACAAAATGCCACCATTCTGAAACTCTGCATGGTTGCAGCAGAAGGTCGTCCCTATGGCACATTTTCCAATGCCCAGAGCTTAAGCACACACTTTTCTTAAACAGATCATTACTGTTTGTAATTAGACTCTTAATCCATATTACTGAAATTAAAGCAGTTACATTAAAGTTCCTTCAGAAGGAGAATTGAAGGCAATACAGCAAAACTTGAAACTTTCCCGTCCTCAAGGCAAGCCACTGGATCTTCAGTTCAATGGGTGCTGAGTGCAACCACCCTCCTCCTCTTCTGTAACTGCTCATCCAGATGCTGCTGAAGTAATGTAAAAATCTCCTGACTCTGTTCTTGTTCCTAACACATTTAAGAAAGTTTAATACAATTTGATGACTTGTTCTTCATATTTTTCTTTGCCCTTTCTGCTTCCATTCTGAAGTATTATTATATTAGACACCCTGAGAGGTCTTCACTGCAGGATAAGGTAAGCACAGGAAGATAAAACGCTGGGTATTAAATCAGATACCAGCTCTTTCTGAAAAGAACATGGATGATTTATTTTTTACTTCTCAATCAACTTTTAAAAGTTTTTATCAACAGCTCTACTACTCAGACTATAGGGGTTTTTTCCCCAGATCTGCTCTCCTAAAGCGTCTACTTTTTATACCAGACAGCACCAAAGCCAAAGGAACACTAACCTAACTTCTGGAGAGTGAGGGGATTGGCAAGATGAGATTTGTCGTGCTGTCTGCTAATGAAGAAGTAGGAAAAGAAATTGCTACAACTTCTTCTCGTTTGCCATCTTTTTTGAATATCACAGACCAAGGGCATGGCATGTTTCACTGCCAACCTATGGATTGCAATGACCTCAGAAATAACAATACCTGAACAAGTTCATTTATTTCAGATGGAAGACTCTCACTTGAGGCCTTGTTGTTGTCTCCACTAATGAATTCCCCAACAAAAACTGAATTCTATTGTCTAAAAAGTGTCTTGATCCAGGACAGACAAATACGAGCCCTACTGATGCCTTTGGAAACAATAATTACCCTGAAATACCCTCTCCCGTTACCCACCAGCTTTTTAATAAAGAAAGCTATTTCCATCTCTTGCTGGCATTCAGATTCTTACCCAGGGCCTCACAAGTAGCAGACTCCGTTAAATGTCTTGCATTCCCCTAATTACATGGAAATCTTTCAATGTAGATGACTCCAAATGGTGCACTGGCGCCACAGCTGTTCAACATCCCATCAGCGTCCAGTAGATGCTGTTACATTTGTTGGCAACAGCTCCAAGTTTTCTACCAAAACTCTTCCTCCAGAAGCCACCAATCCCACAAACAAACAACTTGGTTTTGATGTTTTGCTGCAAGAACGTAAGTTAAGATATTTTGCCTTTTCTGGCATCTGCTTTGGAGGGTGAGGTGCTGGAGGTATTCTTTTAGTTATTAAGTTGTTCTGCTAGTTCTTAATTGCACACAGCTTTGAGAGTTATTCCAAAATCACATATTTTTCCTGAAGCATGGGACAAACTTGTAGTGGTAGATCAGAAGAGACAGCACCAAAAGAAAAAAATCAACCCCGCATTGACCAAACCCTCTTACCACTGCTGACAGGACTTGGCTAGCACACCAGGAGAAGGTTCATATACAGACATCACCAGTAACTGAATGGTAGTTTGTGGCATTTCATTAGGAAGAACAGGCACAGGAAGAAAACAAATCCAGGGTGGCACATATCTCACTGCTCAAGCATGTGGGAAAAGCAGTTGTCAAGGAAAGACAGGTAGGGTGAAGAATGCTTTAAATTTTGTGTAATCAAAAAGCGGATGTTCATGCAGGGTGTGATTTAGCATCCCATAAGTATCCTCAGTGGTGTTCTTAACAATTCTCTGCAGTTCAGCAGACCTTTCTTTCCATCCTGGGCTGCACGGCCTCTCAATTACTGTCACATAAAACACGTCCTCAGGACACATGCAGATATCCATACTCACAAAAGGAAGGATATAATAGTCTACATTCAGCCTGCATTTATCTCAAAAAACAGTGATGTCATTAGGGCTAACACTATTTTTCCCTGGAATTGGAGCTAAGTCAGAATAATCACACAGCTGGTTACCAAGGTTTAGTCACAGACGGCACTTTTAAGGTCACCATAACTCAGTTATGTTCAGTTGAGAACTCACAGCCATATTTTCAGGGAAGAAGTTGTAAAGGAGATGAAAAAGAATATTTGTAAGGAATAAGCCAACCTAACCAGCCAGAGATCAAAGCTAACAGTGAATCAGCATTCATTTCATCAGGCCCCTGAAGCAGATTTCTCTCCACTCTTTGTACAGCATGTCAAAATCCCTACAGCTTTCAATGCAAGCTGGAGCCATTTTGTCTTTTATCAACTTGATTAATAAACCATAGAGGAATCAAAATGAACTGGATTTTATTTAGTGGAGGGAATTTCAAAGATTATTAGGATATTGGAAAAATTTAATTCAACTTCCTAACAATGGTTACTTGGGGTACTTTGAAACAAGGAAGTTTCAATAGTGTACGAGAAACAATGACAACTGAAAGATGTAATACAGCTTCAGGTACAAATTTTCACAACTGAAGTAGAAGACTAGCAGCATTTTCACATGAATGTTACAGCTATGGACACTCCCTTTTTCCATGATGTGAACAATAAATTTGTCTGTTAATAGAAAAAAGGCTACTGGCTCCTATCAAAACCTATCACTAAAAGACACTGCTGGTGTTCGACAGGTTGGCTTCCAAAAATTAACACAGTATATTGAGTTCAGAATTAAATCTGAGCATAATTCACTCATATGCTCCTAAACAGACACTTCAGTGTAGAAATTAAGGTCATTAATTGAGCTTGCTCTTCAACAGTTTATTACTTCTTAGACTGTGATCACTGAAATGATAATTCCTTTGAGGAGAAAGGTATTCCTGGCACAAAAACCAACTTCAGAGATTTATACATAATACACACACAGACCCTTTAGCTTTAATTGCCTTTCAAATGGCTTCTCATCACAGATGTGCAGTGGTTTAACAGGTAATATGCAGCACATCGCAAAGCATGGGAAGATGTTCTCTTGCCATCCCCAAATGGGATTAAGAACTGCCTCTTTCTTTTTTTAAAAGATGAAGACTAGATGGTCACATGTAATTAGGTGAAAAAGCAGTCAGTAAGTACTCTTCAGCAAAGTGTAAGTGTTACAATATTGATCTCCCCTGCTTCTGTCTGCTTCTACAGAAATTAAGCACTACTGAGTATAATATGATAAGCAAAAAAAGATTAAATTAAGGAGCTTCTGTTCCACAAAAAAACCCCCCCAAAACCAGAAAAATCTACACAAGTATACAAGTTTTGTACAAGATCTGAACTTTAAGGTATCAGTTTGTTTCTATGCATATGGAAACTGTAGTTCAGATGCCTTATATCTCCTGTCTTTGCTTCCTCTTCTCCCTTGGGAATGATTCCGAAAAGGAAGCCCAGTTTAGAGGGAGATATGTATACCTTGAGACATGAGGTTGATCTCAGACCTCAGACTCCGGAGAAAGAAAGGTCACCTTAAATTTTATTTGGTGGAATTACAGACACAGAAGAGCACAAGGAAAGCCAAAGCTGGCACAAATACGTCATTCTGCCTCTGGCAGGGGCACGGGAGGTATCAAACAGTGGTAGGAATACTGGTTGTCTAAAGTGAAGGAAAAGTGAGGACAAAGGGAGGAGACAAAAAAAAGGAGGACAAAAGAACAACATGGAATAGGAGAGAGATGACAAAGCATGAAGCAGATGCACGTGCATTAACCTTGGCAGATGCAGGGCAGAACTCATAGAGTCCAATTCTTGCTTCTAGTTTCCTTCACCCCAACACAGCAGCCCAAAAATCAAGCACAGGACATCCTTTAGCTGAAATTCTTAAAAACAAACCAAATAAAAATGCTGTCAAATATCAGAGATCTGTAATGCTGTTGGCTAATGCTTCACTCTTGTTTTCTTTTCCTCGATATTTTAATTATTTGCTAATTCCTCCTGGGAAACTTATGTCCTAGTTTTCTCAGGAAACACAGGGCTTCATAATTACATAAATCCCTGACTACTTCACAGTTCAAGGAGCAAAACTTACAAAAGAATGTGTGAAGTTTAAAATGTTAAACAGGTATAAGCTAACAGCATAAAGATTTAAAGGAGGCATTTAGTATGCAGACTATTAATAAAAATGAACACAAAATAGATTGTAAAATCCTTTACATCAATTTAGGTCCACTAGAAATTCTGTTGATTTAGAAGGATGACTTACCATTCAGACTGAGAGACAGAGCACTTCTCCACATATACACATATCATGCATTTTCATTTAAGTTACACCATGCTTCATATACTCTCCTCTATGAGCAGGGTTTTTATAAGGAAAACCAAAATGATGCGAACATGTGCAATCTGCTCTAAAATACAGGCACCTGATATTCACTATACAGTGTTTCTTTTCAATTGGCCAGAGCAAGGTTGAAGTAACATCCTAACACATGGCAGCCTGTTGCCTTGCTGAACAAATGCCCTAACCTGGCTTCTTTTTTCCTCTTAGCCTCACCAAGGGCAAGTAGAGGGAGGACTGCAAGAGTTATGACCCTGTTTCACTCCCACACTTATTTTATTTTGTGGGCATTCTTCAGTCACCATTCACTTCAGTATTACTCCACATTTTGTTCTATTACCCAACACCTGTGGTTTTAGTATGGAAAAGAAGGACCTTCAATTTTGATGGCACTTTTAAGTGGCAGACTGTTGGTAACATTAGTTTTTTAATAAACATTTATAAAAATTAGAAACCCAGATAGTCACAAAGCTGGTTCAAAAAATTAGTCTGTTTCCTGAGCAAGACAGACCTGATTCTGCAGAGATCAGGCACAGCTCTCCTGAAATATAAGAGTTCTTTTTCTGAGGTGTCATTCACTTTGCAAGAAAGAACTACTCATTACTCTATTTTTTTAAAAAAAAATGTGTGTTTGTTTGTTTGTTTGGGTGTTTTGTTTGGGTTTTCTGTTTGGTTTGGTTTGTTTTGTGGGCTTTTTTGACATTGCAGCATAGACATTCACTTGCTGGCACTGTAAAGTGGACGCCTCAAAAGAGATAGGATAGAGTGGGTCCCAGCTGTACTTGCAAGGGGAAAATCAGAGGGAGTCCTGTGAGGTGTTGATCCCACTTAGTTAAATTAAAGCATAAATCAGAACCATTATCTAATAAAAATCTTTCAGAGAGGCTGCAGCTGAGCTCTCAGTAAAACCATTCTCCATGTTAGATAAAAGACACCCACATAGGTATAGGTTATAATGGGAGTTTCCAGCTGAGCCAGGGTGATAACTCTGCCACCTCTCATAGCCACTGGGACACCACAGAGACTACCAGGTGCATCCATGGTCCTCTCCTGCTTACCCAAACCAGTTCTGGTGTGGTCAGAAGCTCAGGGAGGGACACACATCTTTTGCTCACCTTCTTCTGGTGACCAGGTGCCACTTCACTCATTCTGACTCAGGCCTCTTCAGCAGCTCCTAAACTCTTCCTACCCCTGGGTAAGAAACACCATCCTACAGCGGGGGGAAACATGTAAAGATGGACAAGACTAAAGTCCAGCAACACTGAAGGTAGATCTCTCTGACTGTTGAATAGATTAAACCTGTCACATCACAAGCAAATGGCTTGTTCCTGAAATGGCCAGTTCCTGACAACAAAATCTGTCTTTGCTCTGGTTATGGATGAAAGCCTCTCCCCTGTCAAGTCTTGACCTTTGGGTTTCCATGACAGGATGGCAAGTAATAGATCTGTATTCTCCCTATAGCATCAAAGGTGTGTGTGGGGGTGTGTGGAGAGATGAGAATGCAGGTTTGAGTGGGGTTTTGTTTTATTTTTTGTTTGTTTGTGTACTAATTGGAATTTACTGTTCAATATCTTGGTCATTAAAGAAAAAAAATTATCCTTTTTTGTCTGAAATTACACTATTCCATCCAATCTCTCCCCTTGATCCTGGAGAGTCCACAAGAGGCAGGTACAAGAACACAAGAAATTGTGACTGGTGAAGATTGTTTTCAGTCTTGTGTAATGAAACATCAGACTTCAAGGTCCATTCTAGAGAAAATAATCATCAAACCCACAAAGTTATTATAAATCTCGGGACTTTTACAGCAAAGAATGCTAGTATTGAGTTTGTAACTTGTGCCTTTATCCTCTGGTAGAGTTATGTGTTTACAAAGAGGCGAGGAGCTTGAACTTTCAAACTTACAGAATAAGAACACAAAATTCAGAGTATATCAGTGACCACTGACCCAAAGGCCAGGATTGCCAGTCCAGATGACCAAAATCCCTTTCCTCTTCTCCCTCAACCCCCCGAATTCCTTAGCCCTTTTCCATGGCATCTCTGAAGAGCAAGCAGGTTTTAAGCCTGCATGTACACAACAACCTCTAGCGATCAAAGAGGTAACTACAGATAATACAGACAACAGGAACTTTTCTTAGTATCCAGAGTGCAAGATCTCTTTCTCAGAGTGAAAAATACCAGGATTACAACAGTTGTGACAAAAATCCTGAGCACTTTTAACATCTAGAAAGGAAAAAATGTGCTGACAACACCCACAATAAAGGTCTTGTAATCACAGCAATTAAAAAAAAAAAAAAAGTATATTAAAAAAAGTATTTACTCCATAAAAGAGCCCTGTTGACCTAGCTATTCGTGAACAAATGAGAGCCTGAAAACTCTCTGTCCCCGTGGCTATTTCTTTCCCAGCAGGGCAAGAGACAGAAGTTCTTAGGAAGCAGAATAACATGAGCATATTTCTAAAGAAATCCTTGCTGGGTGCAGAGAATGAGCAGAAATCACTTCATTCAAGTGATTTGGTGGGAAGTATACTTTCCAGAGAGCATGGCCCCAAACACCCCATCAAAGATGGTGCCAAAAATTTGTGACAGGACTGGTAATAAGAGCGTGATTGTCAATTTAATAGAGAGATTTTATTCACCATAACACAGCTTTTGTTCAAATTGCTTCTAGTCTCTCTGCATATGTAGACTGTTAAAAAAAAATACAAAGCACAGATTTTTTTAAAGTGCTTTTATCTTTATAGATAAGAAAGGACCTTTTAAATGAAAAGCATGCTCCTAAGCCGATTTTTCATCCACTCTTCTGCTTTGCAAGAGTGCTCTCCAAGTTAGTGGCATAAGCTTCCCATCCCTGAACTTCTGCTTTTAGACTTCCTTCATTTACTACAAAGCAAGTTTCTTGGCATAGTTAGAAGGAATTGCACTCTGGACAGAACTTGTTCTAATTCATCAGCAACAGAAGGAGTCTAAGATAGCCAAACTTCAGGTAGGGTTAATCTCACCTGAGGGTGTAAGAGAGTTCCATCTCTGCCTCTGATTTATCTTACACTCTGGCCAGACAGTTTATCCCCTTTTTAGCAGTACCCCATGGGATTACAGAGACCTGATCCCACTGTTATGATCAGTTTAACCAACGCCTTTTACAGTCCTCTCAACCATAGCAAATTCACAGATTTTCACTAAAACTACATTTTCATTCATTTATACAAAGGAAGCCAAGAGAGAGAAAAGTACTGATAAAAAAAACCCCAACAACAAAGAAGCAGAAATCTTGGCAAATTTATAAATAACTAGAAGTCACCAAATAAAAGCAGCGTCTCAATCCTATGGCTTATTTTGCAACCCTCACATACTTGAAAAAGAGAAACTCATAAATTTCCCCAGAGCATACACATAATTCTAGAGCAAAGCACTCACTTCACAGAAGCATTAACACAGACTCAAAATAAACCTTTCACATCCATAAGTAATTTAAAAATACAAATGTGTGGGGGAATAGTTTGGATACATGTTCAAAAAAGCATTTGGAAATCCCTACAGATGCCTCTGGGCCCAGCAGACATCCTCACCTTATGCTCTCATGCAAAAGGCAGCACTTTTGCCAAACTTTCCCTCCTTGGGAGAAAGGAACAGACCACAACACCCCACTCACCAGCCCATAACCACCTGGTGAAAGGAATGCATAATCCTTTCTACCAAGGAGCAAGTAAAACCATGGCAATCTCCTGCAGCCCCTGACAAAAGAGAGGGACGGATGATCCCGCAGAATGGGAGAACATCTCCAGCCTCACTCCTTGAGGCCGGCTTCCCTGAGTGCACCAACACCCACTGCATCTGTGCCATCTGCAGATGTGCAATTTTGTCTTAAACAGCTAAGCTCCAGGGAAATAAATCTTCTGTCTTTTATTTTAGACACAGCTCATATCTAATGCAAACATCGGGGAATGAGATCTTTCCCTACTCCCTCCCCACGGGTGCACAACAAACACTGCGCTCTTTAGGCAGCTTCCCTTCCCCCTTACTGATGTCTTGAGGAAATTTTTCTAAGTTTTGATAACTGCCTTTTGGCTGGACGTTGAAGGACCAATCCTTTGACTTCTTCCATTTCAGAAAACGGGTCTTTATTGGCCAAGCTTCGCTCCACTTGTGACAGCTTATGTGAAAGTATGTTATTACAACTATAATAATTTCCCACTTCAGGGGTATAAATCAGATGGATTCCCATTGTAGAGATTGCTTTTCTCAACCTCTTTTCATTCATGCTTGAATATCATTAGAAAGCAAGGAAAGCCTGTGTGTGGCTTTTTAGGCAGAAAGTAAATATTAAGGTATTGTGCTTTTAACATGTAAGCTTGTCAAGGTGCTGCAATGGTAAAGTGATTTATAAAATGAAAAATCAATATGAATAAACTCCAGTGAATACACACCATGAGTTTATCTGTGGCAAGGGGCAATGAGAGACCACCTTCTTTCAGTCTCCTACAGCTACAGAATATAGTGCTCCTAATAGGAAAATGTTTTCCGTTACAGTCCATCTAATGCCACTGAAATCTGGCATCCCATCAACTCAGAGAATTAAACAAAGCCCTTATTTGCAAATTCATTTCTGCTGTGATTTCAATACAATTGGTACTAGTGAAGAATGAACATCACGCTGACAAATTATATCGTGTCATTTAACACTCAAATGCAGGTGTTAATTCTCTGAAGGACAGACTTCAATTAGTTGGCATATTTAAATGTTTTTTCATTCAAAATCACCTTCAAGGTTGATGTATACACTGAAAAATGGAAGGCTCATCTACTGGAAGAATATTCAGATACTAAATATCCACAATATAGAGGAAGTGGCTGGACCTGTGATTTAGCTTTGGGTCTGCTTCTGGTTAGAAAGCCATTGCTCTGAAATAGTAGGAAAATAACTGGCCTCCAATAAAAGCAAGTAGTCTTGGATAATACATTTCAAAGACCACAAGGACAGAAATTAGTGATGCAAAAATGATAATCCCTCCTAAATCAACCAAACTGACAAACAAGAAGAAAAAACCCCACTTTTTAAATGGATTCAGAACAGTCTTAGTAATACTCCATTTAAAAAAATTAATTTCATCTCCCTTTTCTGTCTCTGCAGGTTACCTTAGTGTATTGAAAAGCAAGCCCTGAAAATTCCCAGAATAGAAGATACACTCCATGACAGCCCTTAATTTCAGTTTTTGTCAACATAAACTACAATCTGCATTGTGACTGAATTTATAGTAAGGTAGGAAAGTAGCCTCAGGATTGTTAGTATGAAAGCTCAGCTGAAGCATTTACCTCTTTAACAGGAAGACACCTAATGAAACTCTGTCAGAGTCTGTATCTCTAGATTCACTTCATAGTGGCTTAATCCTGTTTAGTGACAAAACCCATTTCTTTCATCACCCTAACAGTTGCAGGTTCCTATTCTTTGTTTCAAACCATACAGCTTTTTTTTTTTCAAATATGTCAGCTTACTGGAACAAGAATGGTACAGAGAAACAAAGTGGGAGAAGAAAAAGAGGGAAACAATCTTTGCCATAATCTTTGATTAATTCATAGAAAAATCTAAGCACATGATTTCCTCACCTGATTTGAAGAGTGTCTTTCACAACTCTCCAGGCACGTTAAGCAAATTGGAAATACAAACATGTTACAATAGTAAGAACAAAAAACCCTTTCTAACCCACAATCTTTAAGTAGCATAAGATAACAACCTCTCCTCATCTACCAGAAAAATTACTTCTGAAAGTTAGAAGGGCTGACAGACACTCAGGAAACCATTTTCAGAGTTCTCCAAGGAAAACACTGCATTTTCTTAGGTGTTCCTGGTAAAATAGTAGTTACTGGTATGTTTCACAGTTGGTCCAAGTAGCTGCAGAAAAACGTGGCTGTGGAGATAATGATGTGGATTTAGCATAGCACAGCCAGCTGATCACCAGCTTCAACAATACATCTCCTGTACTCCATGTATCACCAACAAGCTCTAATCCCAGGTGAGATGCATGCTCTTCTAAGATAAATAAACAACAGCCTATATAAGCAATATCAAAGACAGCTGCAAATCCAAATTTGAATCCATAACCTGGGAAATTATTAATTTCTGCTCTCTGTCCATTCTTCACTCTGACAGCCAGGACTGTCCTTTCACTCACCTGTGTTCAGGGTTGATTCCCTTGACAGCAAAGTTCCCATACCAGGCAATTCAATCACATAGGATGAAGAGGAAGGGATCCCTAAAACTGGATGGAAGGTAAGCAGGAGGATCCTAGGGGACTAAATATTGTCAGCACCACCATGTCATGAGCCCTGGTTTCCACAACTGACTGCACTGCACAGGGATAGCTACTGGAGTCCTCATGGAGGAGAGCTTTTTAGCAGAGTATAAGCAGTTACCACAGTGAGTGATGCACCCTCTGCCCCACCAAAGGCAAAGAAGTGACAATATTCACAAAAATTTTTTCCTCACTCTCTCTATTTAGAAATGTTTAGAAGGGATGTAAATGTTCCAACCTTACCCATCTGTGAATTACTGTTCATTCTGTGATCACTGTGAATAGTCTGGTAGTGCTGTTTTAAACTAATCTACCCTAATGAATTGGGGTAATTCTGAGAATACTTGTCACTGATGTTTGTTTGTTGGTTTCTTAGAATACTTGTTACTAAGACCAATGCTATTTAAAGATTAAGCCATTTTTTGAGGCCAGGTATGCTTCCACCCATCATAAGAAGAAGGTATCCTTGTCTTTCCAGGGAGTAGATAGTTTGAGATGATTAGTTTTATAGTAGCTGCACTTCTCTGACACAGTACTGTTCTGAATGAATTAATGCCATCATGAACAAATGAGTCATTTTCTGACACACTAAATTAAAACAAGGACCGGATTTATGAGCTGTGCAGTGGCACTCAGGGTGACATGCTCCTTTAAAAACAATTTCTGTTTCTTTTTAATGGGAAATTACAAAACCGACATAAGCTACCAAGACCTGAGAATTTAATATCTATTTATTTGATATGCTATGTCTTAAAAGGACCTAAAGGAATTGCAACTAACTTCCTCATGTTGCTTTGAAAGTATTAAGAGGGAAATATTTTACTGAAAAGAACAAGGGAGTGAGTTGAATGAAGACAAATAAACATGCATTTATTACCTTTTTACTCTGATTTCAGAGCAGGTAATAAATTCCATTTACGTGCTGTGAGCTGAGGAAAACAAAAGTTACCAATAAACATGGTTTCGGAAAAAATTTGTTTTCCACTATTTTATCCATTAATTATCACCATAATATTCAAAGATGTTTGAATAACTTTGGAGTTTGGATTGCAAACTAGTTTTTGAAATTATTCAGGTGTTTAATCACTTCCACATAGTCAGTAGATTAATCACGTCTGCTATGGGGTTTCATATGAAATTCCTTAATTATGTGGCTTACGTGAGTAATGAGCATGACACATATGAAAATTTCACAAACCCGACTTCAAAAATACTTTTCTGGGTGAACATTTAAGCATAGCAGCATCAATCTTTGATATATACCAATACTGTATTTAAGTCAGTAAAATTTCACACTTGCATGTTTACAGACCATGATTGACAAGAAACCTTTCATTATTGATATAATTAAGCATTTGTGGACAAATGCACCCGCTATTAAATGACATCCTTGTGTGCTTCTTCTTTATAAGGACTCTGCAGAAATGACATAAAATTAAATGTTGTCATAAATCTGTTTTCTCTTGAAGAGAAAATAATGGAAAGGCAAGCAGTGTGCATCTGTAAGAAAAAATAATCAGTGAGTCACCTTTTTCTGTTTTATAGATGAAGTTTCTTTGTTTCTTAACAGTTTTTATACAGAAATATGTGCAACTATGTCCCAGGTCAGCTTCCCAAGTTTATCATCTTCAAAGCACTCAATTCAGTTCAGCATAGGACCCATATATAACTACAGTTGCACAAGATGCCTTGGAGCATTTATGTGATGATCAGAGACGTTCCATGGAAAAGAGTTTAAAATACGAAATGTTTTATCTTAAGGTTAGAAGGGGTGATCAGGCTATTTTTACCTAAAATTGAAAGGGAAGGGGAGAATGGAACAATCTATTTATCTGTCACCAAAATGGTTACAAAGTTGAAAAGCTAATAAATGTTAGAATTTAAGGCACTGTAAAGTGCTAGAATTCTGCTATCCTGTAGCTTCATTTTTCTGAATATGCTTACTTTTAGACACACTTTTGTCTAATCCTTTTTATACAGGTTTTGGCTGTTCTTTAATAACTATAATTTCCCTTTACAAAGTCAAGATGAATGTCTCCGGAAAAGGACTTTTCAACCACTCACTCTGAAGAAAAGAAAGTGCTTCTTAGAGGTGAAACATTCACGTTTCTCAGGATAGCACGGAAAAATATCTGTGGGGCCCGGTGAGGCCATTTCCATTCCTTTTTCCTTGGGTCTGCCTGTAACTTGAGCCCCCCTATAATGTCAAGCTCTGAAGAATGTGCTACTGTTAATGAGTTCTGTTACAATGCTGACGTTTTTCTGCTTAGACAATCTGGTATCTTCAGATTGTGTATAACCCAGTAGGTCAAAAAATCCCCCAGTTTAAGAAGATGGAGCACATAGCCCTTTGCTGCTCTCTCCTGGAAAGTGAAAACTAAGCAAATATAAAACTGCTGGAACTTCCTAAAGGAGGCCATGCAGGTGTGTCCTCACTGAACCTTTACAGTGGATAAGTGATGCAATTTGTTTTGCTACTTTTACAGCCATTGATGACCATGCCATGTGTTGTCATACCGTGAAGGACATGTCCAACTGTCCTAGAAAATGTATTTTCCTCACCCATCCCCACTCTTAATATTGGGTGCTGTTGTCTTCTGTAGTATCGTAAGTGTTTGGAAGCATGGCTTGAAGCTTGGTTCTCACATGGAGTTATAAAAAACAAAACTTCCTTTGCAGTCTCAACTGCCGGAGATTAGAGGTACTTGGAAAAATACAGTTTTGCTTCTGTTTGCAAACAAAAAAGAAGAATATAAAAATCCCAACAGAAACATTAAAATCCCATGACAATAGTGTCTTGTTGAAAATAAGTAAATGTAATCCTCATCAAGAAAAGGGTTTGTGAGTCCCAAATGGACTAAAAACACCTTTTAAAATTAGTGATAAAATTTCAATCGCAACTGAATCTCCCTCTCAGAAAATTGAGTGGCCTCCTCTAAAGCCCAGGGCAGGTCACCACCTGAAAGGGAAACAAAGAATCAGTCCTCTGAGACCAGACTTACATTCTAGACTGTGAAACCCTTACTCACTCTGGTGTTCCCCTGACTGAAACCTACCCAGACAATGTCAATGGTACAATTTATTAATAAAAATGTCACTTCAGCTGCTTGTAGATCCCTAATAAAAATGCTGTGAACACTGGAATTCCATTTTATTTTGCCTCCTGGATCAATCCATACATTCATTATGCAACGTCCATGTTGCAGATGACAAAATGATGGACAAATTTAAAAATGTCTAATTGTTTCATGTAGATTTTGTGGCACTGAGGAGGTAAATGACATAGATGAGCTTCCTATTATGATAAGACTAGCTGAGGTTGGCAAAAAAGTGACTCCTAACCACATGTACCACCAAGTGAGATGGCTCTGTGATCTCACTGTTTTTCCCCTGCTGGACACAGGCACATATAACTAAATATATCTGATGTGGCTCTGACATTCCATTTCATCACACTGCTATGTTGTGCCGTGTAATGCACTGCAACAGAAGGATGTACTGGAATGACAAGCTGCCAGCTCTAATAAAAGTGTGTTGAAATAGATGTGCTTTCAGCTGAGGAGGCAAACTCTTAGTTCATCCAGAGGTGTGCAAGCAGAAAGTGCTGCAAATAAATTGCTGGCAAGCCTGCTTCGACCTCCCTCTTCTGAGCTGTTTTTCTTCTACTTCACCCCAAATCAGTCACTTTGCTCATGGTTGCCACAACACCATGTGGTCAGACTGCCATTGGTTTCAACGTGTCCCGGGGTAAGGATAGCTTCTCTCTCCTGTTGGTTCTAACAAGCCAAAAACTTACCCTCATTGAAAATGGGCCCATTTTTATCTTAGGTTGTATTAGTTCAGCAGAGACACTCAGGAAAGACTGGCAGAAAAGGGATGCAGCAGGGAAATGAATACACTACATGAGGTAAAAAGAAGAGCACAAGGCATGGGAAATGGTAAAGCAGTACAGATATTGAAGTTTCAGAGAATAATAAGTTTAGATGGCAGAGCAAACGGTAACTGGACTGAGATGGTCAAAACTTGAGTGTGTAAAGAAAATCTTCACCTTTTCATGTAGTCCCAAAAGATAGACAGATAGATAAATAGAGGAAGACAAGGAGAGTCACAGCTTCTTTTCAAGCAAGCAGCAAGCCTATAGCATCCATAGCTTCTGTGAGAGCTCGCAGTATATTTTAGAGGATTTAATTAGAAATAACCTTGTATCCCCCACTGCCAAAGACATTGGTAGTAAACTGAGTCATATTATGTTAAAAGTTTTGAGATATGACTGGCCTTTTCAGAGTCCCTTTTCGATAGATATTTGGTTTTTAATGAAACTCAGCTGGGTGAATGATAAATAATATGGCATTTTTAATATTATCTCCTTTGGTAAATGGCCTGTGGTTGTGCTGAATGTTGTTCTTGCTCAAAATTTAAAAATATCAGTGAACTTTCCCCAAGCGATGGCTCAGGAACAGCTGAACTCAAGTACTCAGATCTTAACCTCTGGCTGCATAATTATCACCTGGGTTCTTTACAAATGCAACAGTCAGATTTAGAGCTGAACACTTGGCATTCTGCAAATAGCCCCAGACATCATCTTTGATTTGAGAATGGTGACAGCGCATGAAAAGTTTACAAAAGATTACTGAATATACCTAAGGAGCTGTCCAACAGTTAACCTATTCCTCTACTGAATGTCTAATCACAGAAATTTCTCCACATGGGTCTGAAAAATGTTGCCGACCAGTCAACCAGACAAATAAATTTTTGAGGGTGTCTTTCCAAAAATTAATTATCTCTGCATAAACTGATTTCTCAAGCACAGCAATTTTGAAAAATATAAGCTTTTAAATTTATCTCTTGGGCAACATCTATTGAAATAATACTAAGAATACCCTTGTTTTCCAAGTGAAACATTTGTACTCTGTAACCATAATATATATGGAGGCTGAACTGCTTGGAACTTTCTAGCTTGAAGGGGCTGCTGGAAAATCCAGAAATTCTGGAACACAAAAGTTTGAAATTGCACTGAGCCGCATTTTGGTGACTACAGTTCACTGCAAACTGGAGGTGGAGAACTGTCCCCTTTGAGCCTTTCCAGAAGATAGAAATTATCTTCTATTCAGGTTTTTTTTCTTTGTACGATTAAATTATGATGTCCCGTACAAAATATTTTGCAGGACCTAGCAGGAGGAAAGCCAAATAGAAACATTTACTTTTAATCTTGGGAGACAGGGTTTTCAAAATAACCTGACTTCTTTTTTTTAATGGGATTGCAGTATCTAATTCCCCCAGGTGTTTTTCATTGTCCCACCCAAATACATCTGGTATTTATGACAAATGAAATCGCAAAACCCACTACCAGTTATGAAAGGTGGTGTTCTTGGCATAAGAGATTTTATTTAAAGATTTGCCAGTGTTACTATTCTTGTCTCTTTTTTTCTCCTTTGAGCTTTCTGACCCTTATTATACTCTACCTGGAGCTCCCCTTTCCTCCAAAACATAAAAGCAAAATCCTCAAGTGATTATCAAAGCTCCTGATATCCACACAAATAACAAGTTAAAGCCAAGTTTTTACACTCGTAGGAAAGTGAGCAAGAGTATTTGAGCTAGGAAAAATACATAAAGACACAATAGAATTTTCTCTGACATGCTGAAGTGCAATATTAATTTCAATTTTCAAACCTCTTTGTTTTAATGATTATATGGTCCTCTGAGGATAGCTCACTTGAAAATCCTATACAAATTAGCATGCTGCCCCTTGTTTAGCTTGTTAAAATGCTGATGTTTGCATTTTAAAGTATTCCTGATTTGTATATGGAGTACAGCCTGCTCGTTGCTATAGAATTAGATACTAAAAATAAACAAGAAATTACAGAGGAGAAAAGACAGGTTCAGAGATGGAAATTATTAAAAAAACAGGCTTGCCTTTCCAACCTTGTTCAGAATACTTGAAATAAAAACTTGTGCCCACTGACCTTCCTTTCTCCTGCAGCTTAGAAGATAGTGAGGTATGATAAGATAATGAGCCTCCAACAGAAAGTTGGGGCTTATTGTACAAACTCGGTGCTAAAGTAAAGACAGCAAACAGAACTTCTGAAAATTTTTGTCAGAGAAGTGTAGTTTGCAGCTGTATTCTACTGCCTCAGAAATGGAGAGTATTCATGCAGCCTTATGTCAAGGAATTACCTCAGCTATCTAAGGTAGCTGGGCAGTTGTCTTAGGCTGCCTCTCTGGCGAATGAAGAGAGATGTGTTTCCTGAAATGCAGTTCCAATTGACCCAAAACAAACAATTACCTCAGTCCTACCACTTCCTGAGGTGACTCTGTCTCTTTCTGAGGGAAAGCAGTCAGATGAACCTAGGCATTGTCATTATGCTCCAGTACATAATGGAGGTAAAATAAGTTTTGATGTTTTTTCCTTGTAACAGCCTGATATTGCAAGCTTAATGTTGTTTAAGAACAATTTTTTTTGTGTAACTTGTTCAATCGTTTGATGCAAAGCTAAATAAAAAGGGCAGTAACTATGTAAGACTTTTTGCATTCTAAATAAACATTACAACCAGAGAGAGCACATATTAAATTAAAATTATAGTAATCTTTAGCTTTCAGGAGGAAGTGGAATCCTGCCTATGGCATCCTTAATGGATGCCATTACAAAAGGCATAATGTGAGCATCAGTTTAACTTCAAATTTCCTGCTGAATATTTGCTAGAACTCTGTTAACAAATCTTTTATGTTTCCTTGCCTATTTGTTCTGCTCCTTCTTTTTAATAATATCTCAGGAGCTTAAAAATGAAATATGTTTTATTATTGAAATCGGTTTCGCCTCAGCTTTTTTTAAACACACATTTTCTTGCTGTTGCAGTATTTCTTCAAGAGTGCCAAACATCTGGCTACAATTTGGTTAGGGATTTTCAGGGGGCAAGGGAAGTTATGAAAAACATGTTTGAATAAATATAAGGAAATACAGCATAAATATTTCAATGCCTAGGTCAGCTTTAAGACGGTCCTAGGTTACAATGTAAGATGTGCCCAAAGGTATGTATTCTATCACCATCTTCACAAGCTGTTAAAGCAGGTGGGGCAATGTTCATTGTCTCCTACCATGACTCATCCTTGATAACTCCCTCCGGGAGCTATCTCTGTTCAATGGGCAATCAAGGACTCTGCCACATGACTCATAGGTAACTCTCTCCGGACTATATCTCCTGTTAATGGGTCCATCAATGCCTTACCTNACATAAAATAAGAAGGTGCTACTCTGACAAAATTACAGAGTGGAACCCTAATCCTATGACAGGTTTTATCAAAGATGAACTTAGTTCTGCAGCTAAGATGGTTTTGAGAAAAAGTAACAAAGTAAATATCTGCACACAAAATCCATATTTCTTGTCAGCTCCCTTCAGGTACAAAATGTTGCAATTAGGTCAGCCCAAAGCCTTCTCTTTTCCAGGCTGAACAACCCCAATTCTCTCAGCCTTTCCTGATAGGAGAGGTCCTCCAGCCCCCTGATCACCTTGGTGGCCTCCTCTGGACTCGCTCCAACAGGTCCATGTCCTTCCTGTGCTGAGACCCCAGAGCTGGATGCAGCACTGCAGGTGGGGTCTCACCAGAGCAGAGCAGAGCAGAATCCCCTCTCTCACCCTGCTGCCCACGGGGCTTTGGATGCAGCCCAGGATAAGTTTGGCTTTCTGGGCTTTGAGCACACAATGCTGACTCATGTCCAGCCTCTGATTTCTGATGCTGAGTCTGGCATACCAAATCTGTGTCTTGTTGTTAAGAGAAAATGAGGGCATGCATCACCTGACTGAGTTCATGCAACATTGTCTTTTATAAACGCTTCACAGTTCACTAGAGATGAAAGGACATTAGGGTAGTGATAGATGCCCTGGAACTTGATATTTAGCAATTACCAACCATTTGAATGTGCTTGTTCCTGGGCCTTATAGCCTGATTTTTGGCTTTATGCTCCAGACAGACAGAACATACCTCTGACTGAGAACTCCCCAGATATTTCCTTTATTTGTTTGGAAAAAGATACCACCTCACCTGAGCAGCTGCTGTGAGACAAGACATTCCATTTAACTAATTAAATGGGGTCCTTTGAGAGGTTATCCTGGTATTCCAGTTGAAGATGCCTGTATATTTTGTTGGAAATACTCTCCTAAAATACTAGTGCCGTACAAAAAAT
Source organism: Dicrurus megarhynchus (assembly GCA_013399195.1). Classification (NCBI taxonomy): domain Eukaryota; kingdom Metazoa; phylum Chordata; class Aves; order Passeriformes; family Dicruridae; genus Dicrurus; species Dicrurus megarhynchus. Next base: position 57,377 of record VXAD01006250.1, read on the forward strand.
CCTTTCCCATGAGAGAGAGAATATTTTGCAGGGCCTTTCTCTGTGGTAGTGGCTAGAGTAGGGGTGAGTTTAAGGAGCTGTTCTGGGTGTCAGGTGGGTTTTTCTATTACACCTGGAATGAGTTGTCTTCACTGTGACCCCTGGGCAATATCCAAGTGATGAGTAGAAACCCTGTCATTAGCATCAATGAATAGGGAAGGAAAGGGAATTGCTCCAACAACCACCAAGGGACTGCAGATTTGCAAGACATGTAGAAGACTCCTCCAACAGCTCATACAACATCTGGGGCAGTAATAGAGCACAAATTAAGATCTCCTCACTCCCAGCCAATAGGTCTGGGCCTGTTGCACGGTGTTGTACATCTTCCCACCATTAAAAGGTTCCCCCTTGGTTTGCTTCTCTCCATCATGGCACACTGCGTAATTCCTTTACTACAAGGGATTTGCAGAGTAATGATAATTTACCAGCCTTGCTCAGGCAGAAAGATTGGTTTGAGATACAAGCTTCTAAGCACTTCATAAATACACATTCCTCAGAGCCATTTCCTTCCATGCACCTCTTTCCCAGGACAGCCAAGCAGGGAGCTGTGTGCTAACAGGGTGGGGAATATAGAAAACGTACCCTGTGAGTTGTAACCATCGTGTGTGCTTCTGTGATGTAATTAAATATCCCAGATCCTCAGGGCTTTGGTACTCAAGTGTGTGAATAAAACATAACTCTTAGCAAAGTAATGCCTTTGTGAAATGGAGAGAGTATAAAGATAAATTGTGGTCCCAGGCCAATTACTTCATTCATATTATTTCATTCAATTGTGAAGCCCATTGCGTATTCCAAATTAATTGAATATTTGCATCCTTAATTAGAGTCACTATTAAGGAGATTAAATGGCTCTGTTTTGCACAAAGGACAATAGCATTGTAAACCTGCCTTTGAAACTACCTCTTACTCTTGACCTTGGGGAAAAAGACAAACACATATATCATTCACATACTGCAGCTGACCCACAGCCCATGCAGGAGACAGCATGCTGTGGTAAATGTATTGGGGCCATGGAGGGAAGGGGGAAGTTCAGAAATGCAGAGACAAGCTCAATGAGCAGTGGATTTTTTTCTGCTTCATTTTCTTTCTTGTTGGGTGGCCAAATAAAAAAAAAAAACAAAGAAGCAGACTGTACTTTACAGTTTAAATTTCTGTGTTTGTGGATAGTCTCTTGAAAATGAGAGAACCTCTTCCTTTCCTGACCTAGTCAGGCATCTTAAGAGGTTTTGGCACCTTGGATGTGTCTCAAGCAAAAAGGTGATTTCATCCTACCACACCACCTTAAAGCCCAGAATTTGGGTATCCCATGATTTCTTGCAAATGTTTGTTTTTTGGGTTTTGTTGTTGTGGTTTTCTTTTTTTTATCAAGCATAATTTTAATTTTATTGGGAAAAAAAAGCTTTTAAAGCTTAGTCTAAATGCACCCTCAAGGCAAAATGCTCTGAAAGAAATTATAAAGTAAACCATTTCTTTTTAATGTGAAGACAAATAGGTGATTTTCTAACATTCTATTTTGTAGAGTCTGTGGATGCTGGAAAGCCAAGAGGTGGAGAATATAAGAGTTTTTTTGTTCTGGATGTTCATTAGAGGAGGAATAAGTTGATGGGAACAATATGGAATTGCCCTTTGGAATGTTTATCCATACCTCATTTTGATGTTTTTTTTAACTGCCATTTCATTTACAAAACTGAACTACTGCAATTTGCCATGAAGTGATGATTATTAAAGTCAGGCTAGTTCTGCCTTAACTTCACTGTGAACACTGGGACCTAATAGAAACTCCTAGAGAAACTTACCCTGAAATAAGGTTTCTTGGCTGGAAAATATTTTCATCTTATTTTTCATGGAACACGCTATATCTTATATCCAGCTTCAACAAATGACATCAGCTCAGGAAGAGTTGGCAAGGGAAAACAGGCCGACACACTGGTACTCACAAGCACATGGTATCTTATGGAAATGCTTTCTCTGTGGCTTATCTACAAAACCATGGCAGAAAATGAAACACAGGAGGTTTCTCCTGAACCCCAAGAAATACTTTTTCACTGAGAGGGTGGCCAGGAACTGGCATAGGTTGACCAGAGAGGCTGTGAAATCTCCATCCTCCATGATATTCAAAAGCTGTCTGCACACAGTCCTGGCCAACTGGCCCTACTTGAGCAGGGATGTTGGCCCAGATGTTCCTTCCAGCCTCAATCATTCTGTGATAATATGGTTACAATTTTTGCCTCCCTGTACATTTCACCATTTGTCAATTCCTTCTCTTAAAGCAGTAACAACCCAACATTATTAGATGAAGAGTGATATAGCAAAATAAGTGAGTTTCTGGCTGCTTATAATCACAGATATCACAAGGCCAGTGACAGATGCTACATCTTAGGGATGCAGCCTATTTCAATTTGTACTGTACCCATTTGTACTGTGATTCACACATGGGAGAAGACCTAATGTAATTGTAGCCAGTTCTGGATTTTGGAAGGCGAGTGTCAGTCAGGCCTGGGACACAGGTTATACCCACCTGCTGCAAAAATATATTCTTCAAATGTTGTAGAAGAAAAAAAATGTTTAAAACTGCTTTCTTTCCCTTTAAAATTGTAGCAGAGAATGAGAAAAAAATTCTTACTTATATGAAATCCAAAGGGGGAATCAGATCATCAGAGTGACACATTTCAACAAATATACTTAAATTTAGCTTGAAAATAACTTTGAGCACTTCTTTCAAAGGCAATTAGGCTTCCTTGTTTTTCAAAGTACTAAGTGTAGAAAAAGAAGCATAGCCATTTGTTGCAATGGAAACACCTCCTGCCTCCCCACACACACCCCTTCCCCACCTGCTTTAGCTGCAATTAAATGTCAGGGATAGGGACATGTAGTGATTTGCTAGGATAAAGAGAAAAAGGAGAGGTACCCTTCTGGATAAAAAGCTCTTCTCTTAAAGTGCCTCTTTTAGACTCTAGGTAATGATTTGTTTCAAAAGCCTCAAAGGTTAGAGTCTAAAGTTATCCATATCTAAAGCAGAAGTCTCTTGGAGGGAGTTTTGATGAACAGATCCATAAGCATCTGGTTGCAAGGGCAAAACTTGGATAGCAGTTGTATAAAGATAACCACCTCTTGAAAGTTTTGGTAGAGCTGACTAACTTTTCTTCCTCTTTACTTCCAAAATTTAGGAAATTATCTTTCTCCTGATCATACACTTAAAACACACAGAGTAGATGTGTTTAACTAACAAAAATGCTGATATAATTTGTTTTTCAGGGACTTACAATAAAGTGGGTATTTTTCTTCCACTTATAAATGCTGAAGAACAGAAGAGGAAAACAAAAGGGAGTTTTATTTTACAGCTTTGCTCTTCCAAATTTAAATGTAAAGAAAGATAATATTGTGCCACTAAGGCTCAAAATGATTGTCTTCTATAAATGGTACTTTTTTATAGATCCTGAAAGAGCTGAGTGTTTTTTTTTTCCAAAAAGCTTTGGTTTTGTACAAGTTTTAAGCTGAAGTAAGATATCTATATTTCATTTACAGTTTTAGTTTTAAATATTGAATTACTGCATGTGTACAAGGATTATTAATAGAAAGGATGATTAAGAAATATATTACAAGCTTAAAGGAAAACTGCTACAATATTTGTAATGTGCTGAGGCCCATTGATTTTCTATAAAGGAAATGTATTCAAGGAAAATTAATATAAGCTGAAAATAAGAAACAAAAATATTTTTAAAATATATAAGTAGATCCAGAAATTTCTTTGGAAAATGCTCAATGTCCAGCTGTTCCCACTGTAGCAAGTAGATATGTAGATGTGGAAATCACTTTTTTTTTTTTTTTTTAATATCTGTAGATAAACTTGCACCCAGAAAAGCAGGTGAAGGTAATAGCTTTTCTCTGGTTCACTTATGTACAATACCATTCCTTGATATTCCTGATTCTTTTGCCTCTGGACCAGGATTTGCCATAGCCCAGTGCACCCCATCTCTTTGTATGTCAACCACCGTGCCTCTGTCACAGGAGTCACCCCAGAGGATGGCTGTGCCTCCGAGCTTGTGACCTCTCTTGAGTAAGATGTGGTTTCCACACTCTTTGCATGTGTTCTGTGGTCACCTGACTCAATTCCATTTTTAAGACAAGAAATTCAGCCCTTTGCAATCCCATCTCATGTTTGATGAGTTGGTGGAAAGAAAGTGGGCACGTTTTTCCATAAATCCTCTATTGACAGATGATGCACTAGCAAAGTCAGAGGCTCACTTACTTCTCTTTCTCCTTTTCTTTTACCAGGAAAATCTCAGGACTCTTCTCTGTGAGGAAGAAAGTGTTTGAGTTTTCTTATATCCATGCGGTGCACCGTGAAAATGTGCACAAAAACACTTGATGTGCCTCTGTTTGGCAGAATTCTATCTCACAGCTTTGTCTGTCATACACAAATTGCTATCTGGAAATTAGAATTCAGCTAGCAGGGGGAAATGAAACATTCTCACTACAGGAAGAGGCCCCTAAAGGTGGGAAAACTGATCTGATAGGGGAATGATAGCATGACAGTAAACAGCAGGACTGGAAGAGCTAGACTTGGTCAGAACTGGCTTTCTATGTTACAAACAGAAATTGAGGTTATAGCACTAATCCTAATGCTAATCCTATTTAACAAAACAGTCACTGGATTTGTTTGGACCAGAGTTTTACTCTGAATCTCTTCACAGCAGGAAATTGGACCAAGTGGGCTCTTTATGCAAGCTGACTTTTTCGTGGCTACACACATTTGTTGTTATCTTTGTTTTAGAGAGGAACATTTCATCCTAAGTAATAGACTGTGGTTATGAATTATGTACTCTATTGTCTAAGCTTCTGCTACTCACTTCCATGGTAACACAGACTCTCATTATTTTCCCTTTCCCTGAATTCCAGAAGGTAAAACATTAAAAAAAATCTCAGATAAATTCCTACTTGTCTGCCCCAAAAAGCAAACTGTCCAGACTGATGAGAACTATTAAAAGTAAAGTCCTTGGTGAATATGAATGAGAATTGCATTATTCATTATATTTGAATGGCATTATTTAATAATCATACAACAAATTAGAACTTTGTTCAATATAAATTTGCCCAGAGCAATGTTTCACAAATTTCTGGCAAATATGGTTACTGTTAAATTTCTCTTACTATGACAATGTAAAACAGCTTTCTGCTCCTATGCTTTTTTTGCTAGGTTTCTGGTGTTTTCAACTTGATTAGAAAATAAAAGGCATATTCCCTTGCAGTGAAAATGTGAAGGACCAGTGACACGGCTACAGAAAGCATGACACAGACCAACATCTTGAATATAGGCAGTTGTTGCTTGCTTTTTTTGTTCCAGTAGACCATGGGCCTTTCTTTCTCCTTTCATTATTTTTTTTTAAGAATTCTTCTTTCTCATTTTTTAAGATTTATTTTGTTATTTGAAATACGAGCAAATTTTCATGCTAGTTCTGAAAAGAATAACAATTTTTCAGAAAGTGATTTCTGAATTCTCAGCTTCTGATACTGTAAAGGAGGTTTGCTTTTTCTCAAAAGTTGTTTTCTACAGCTCTACGTACAAGACACATTTGAATACACCAGGATACTTTTTATTGTTGTTGTATAACTCTTTGGTCTTCAGGTTCGCCACCCTCCACAGCACACTCTTCTCAAATGGAAATTACACACAAACATGTATTTCCTTTCAAGATGGAGACAGAGAATGTTACATGTCATCTGTGTTACAGGATTATGCACATGCTCAGATTTCTGTGAGTTTTGTCAGTGATTTTTTTTTTAAAAAGGATGCTTAGTTTTCTAAGTATTGTTTCTAGCTAGAAAAACAAGCTGATGTTCTCCCAGCTGTGTAAGTTTTTCATGTCTGTCAACTTGTGTGTCAGATTTTGGCATAGGTGGTATCTTATTTATGGATCCAAGAGAAGCTTTCCCAGGTGAATTTCTCTTCATGGTTTGTACGAGACTGGAGGAACAATTGTTTCTCAAAAGGTAGAGGAAGACGAACATTTTTTTAAAATAGTAATAAAATACCTGAACATTTGTCGGAATCTCTCCTGAATCATTAACAGCTGAAGGAACTATGATTGCATTGCTCTGTGGCAGCCACCCTGAAACCACCTGTTGACTGTCATTGACTGTCAGTTCCCAGAAACAGTCAAAGTGCTTAAAACTTTCTAGTTCCCAAAACTGACATGCTTATAGAAGATGGACAACTAACTTTGAGACACAAAATGAAATGTTTCCCACTGGTAAATTCATTATTAAATAGCCATCAGCTTTTAGCTTTAGAATGATGAAGCACTTGATGAAATCTCCTGATGCTACAACATGTTTTTTGTCTATCCATTAAAACCGTGTGGTGTCCATGTCTTCAGCTAAGTTTCCTGATTTTGAAATGCCTTTTCTTGTAGCATTTGTAGCAGAACAAAAGCTTTTCATGTAAATATTCTGTAACTGAAAAGTCCCTCAAGTAATGTACTTAGTGTTGAAAAGTCAATATATTTAATTTCATTTTTTAGCCTTCTCTTTATATTGTTTTATAAATATGAAGTAAAGAAAATACTGAAATTAGATTAGAAAGCTTTATTCCACAAAGATCAAAATAAAATGTTGTTACCTGTCTAAACAGTTTTTTCAATTTTCATTTCAGGAAACAATTTAAGAAAACACTTTACTTTTGATGAACTTTTTTTTTTAATAAAGTATATTGCAGAAAGAAAAATCTGACTAAATATATGTATCAGTAGGAAAAAATACAATTTTCACTGCTGTCAACATAAGGACTGACACAAATTCTTAAAGGTTAGAGGAATTAATACTAAAGTCAAAGAAGGGAAATGTGTGGGAGGACCATTATATATCTCAGCAATCCCATGTATGGAGAGAGGTGCAGGCATGAGTGAGGAGAGAGGGGCCTTTCTACAATGACCACCTGTAGGAACACTATATATTTTAACTTTTGTTTGAGGAAACAATCTCCTGATTGAGACACATAGAAAACAGTAATAACAAACCCTCCCACTTGCTTTTCTCTTTATAGTAATAATTTTGATAACACAGTCCAAATACAAGCTGACCAATGGTTGCAGAAACTTTAACAGCTCAGAAGTGAGACAGACTTTGCAGCCTGGTGTGTTTCCAGGTTGCCCAGAACAAAGCATTTCTCTCAGCATCACCAGAAGTTTTGTACCCTGTGCAGTAGAAACTACCTATTGTTGCACATAATCCCATTTAGTTGCTGATGTGGCAGCTGGAGGCTCAAAACATACGGTGCAACAGGACAAGAGCTCCTCAACCCATTCTAGTTGAAAACAACTGGGCTAGCCGAGACTACTCTTTTAATGTGTAAACACTGCACTATGCCAAAACACTTTCAGGAGTAGCAGCTATGCCAGATCATAATAAAGTTGATAGACTCTGCTCTTGCTCTTGCACTGATCTTTTTCAGTTCACTGTCACTGAGTAAGGATGTGTGAATAAGGTCTTGTGTGGGAGAACAGCGGTTCCCTCACTATTCCTCTCACACACGAGGCATCAAAAGAGTTGATTCATTAGCTGGGCAGCTCAGTAACCAAAGCCTAGGGATCTCTGGAGGTATTACCCCACAGAGCCAACTGCCAGCCTCCTGGGTTCCTAGTATCTGTGGAAGTAATAAGGTCGTGAAGTAATTTTGCATCAGTCTCAAACTTCATTAACTTCACTGGATTCTGCCAGATTTTTCTTCCAGTTCAGTACTAACACTTCAGAAGGTTTGGTGTATGACACTTTTCCTCTCTTTGCTACTTCAACAATTAATTTGTATTTTCTTTATAGATACTGTAAAGGAACATTTTTTTTTTGTAATGTGCTCATGATATGGGAAGCCTTTGCTTATTAGTCTATAAATATTTATTGTGCTCATTTGTTTACTGATGTATACCTTGCCTGGTTTTCCAGGGAATGTTTTTGGATTAGAAAATCCCATTCTGCCCTTTCCTACAACCTCACAGAAGAACTTCTACTGATGCTCTGCCTTGTCTTAGATCTCCAGACTATACACCAGGCCTGGACTTAAGTAAGACACCACTGAGGTGTTAAGACTCTCTGATATATCTGCATCGCTGCAGGAGTCACCACACCACAGCACCAACCTGGCAGCCTGCCTTTGTCATCTCCACAGGGAAAAGGGAAGAGCTTCTGGCTGCTCTTGTTCTCAATGGCTTGACAGATATCTGCCCTTGGCTGGAGACAGGCAGTAAGAACATGCTAAAAACCAGTCTTGCTCATGTCTCCAATGTGGCCAATGCTGAGGTCCAGTTGCCAAAAGATGTCTGGCTGCTTTCTGCTTCTCTCTTCTGCCTCTCTGTAGTGTGGCTGGCTTGGAATAAGTAATTTCAAGCTGTTTACTTGAAAGACTACTTGGTGAGTAATGTGTGCTGCTGATATGCTGGTTGCCAGCTTTTTGCCTGAGGCATCCATGGAAATATTTGGGCTGGTACAAGAAACTGAAACAATGTGCTATTTAAAAAAAAAAGAAAAAAACAACAAGGGAAAAAACCTCCAAAAACCCCCACAATACCAAAAAAACCCAAACCTGAACACCCATTAGATCTACTGACCCCCTAGAGTTAAATTGAGCCTTCTTGTACTGGCATGATTAATGGGATGAAATTTAACAAGTCCAAGTGGCAGGTTCTGTACCCAGGGCAAAGCGAGGCCAGGCACAGTGTAAATAGGGAGAGGAGTGGCTGGAGAGCAGCCCTGCAGAGAAGGATTTGGGGGTGGTGGTCAGCAGCAGCTCAGAGAGAGCCAGAAGTGTGTACACCAGCAGCCAAAAGGGCAAACCCCATCCTGGGGTGCTTCAAACACAGCACAAGCAGCCCAAGAAAAGAGTGATTATCCCACTACACTCAGCGTTGAGACAGCCTCACCCTGAGTCCATTCTGGGCCCCACAGTTTAAGAAGGATGTGAAGGTCTTTGAATGCATCCAGAGGACAGCAAAGCTGGTGAGAGGGCTGGAAGGCAGAGCGATAAAGAGAGAAATATCAAGTGTTTCACCAGTCTTTCTCTTTGTCTTCTGCCTTTAGACACACTTATGTATGTACAGACACATATTTTTAATGAATCGTAGTTAAATAATATTAAAAAATGGTGTATGGACTATTTATAGTACATATATTTTTTATATATATATATAACTATATATATATGTATATATATATATAACTATATATATATATATATATGTATAACTATATATAATTTAGTAGCAAAACAAAGACACAAAAGTTGGTTAGAAGGAATTAGGAATTCTCTGAAGAAGAATGGCTTCCTGGGTTCCATTTCCTGTCTGCAAGCCAACGCACCTTGGATTAAGAGTTGTGCTCAGGTAGAGCATCTCATTTCTGCCTTTACTTTTGGCCCAAGATGAAACAGCAAATACATTTGTGACAATATAAGTATTCTAAGTTGCTACCATACCCTTATTACACACAGGTCAGAACCCACAAGTCTTTCTATTAGTGATCCTTAGATAGGCAGCTTCATTAGCACTTTTAGATTAATTCCTTAAATTAGTATTCATTAGGTCTCTTCCCTAAAGTATTAATCTTTAATTTAGTTGTGGATGTCTTCATGTTGCTACAGGTCTTGGTTATGAAAGGAAAGTGTGTTCATCTAAACAACTTTTCTTTGTAAAGAAGCAGGACTGAGGAAGGAATACACTGACTGAAATGGGGAAAACAAACACAGATGAATGTCAACTATTTTTTTTCCGCTCACAGAACTATTTTATTGACAACTTTAACTTAATGTGTTAAGTCCACATCTTCTGAGGATGCCTGTAGTCCCAGAGGAAATGATCATAATTGTATGCAGACACCGTTGCTTGAATCAGCACAGGGAATATTATTCCTTGTGGAAATTTAGCAAATTATGAAAATTCATGCAAAAGTTTCCATCATTTTTCAGACAACCAATAGGCAGACAATAACAATTAGAAAGAGTGAATGAGACCAGGGGACCTGTCAATAGAAAGAGCTCTGGCTCTTTCACTGCTTGGAGGCTCCCCAGCTGCAAAACACATGAAGCAGTCTCAAAGCTTGGCTGGACATCTCAAAAGATGGAAAGTAGTAACAGAAAGGAGGGAAGCACAGTTTTAAAGTTTTAGAGATGTATATAGATGCATATGTACACAGGGTATCAAATCACTAATATATGAAATAACATAAATTTAGTTTTATATATTTAAAAAATAACAAGGAAAAAGATCACAGGCTTACAGAATGGGTAAGGTTGGAAGGGACTGCTGGATGTCATCTGGTCAAACTTCCTGCTCCAGTAGGGTAACCAGGAGCAGGTTACTAGGGATTGTGTCAAGACAGCTTTTGAATATTTCCAGAGAGGGAGACTCTATAAGCTCTCTGGTTGATCTGCTCCCATGCAGTCACTTGCACAGTAAAGAAGTTCTTCCTCATGTTCAGGTGGAACTTTCTGTGCATCAGTTTCTGCCTGTTGCCTCTCACTTTATTGCTCGGGACCACTGAGAGGGGCCTGGCTGCATCCTCTTGACACCCTCCCTTCCCACATTTATATACACACTCACAGGCTAAGCAGGCCCAGCTCCCTCAGCCTTTCCTCGTAAGAGAGATGCTCCAGTCCCTTAATCATTCTTGCAGCTCTCCAGTACTCACTCCAGGAGCTCCATGTCTTACTTGTCCTGAGGAGCCTAGAACTGGACACAGCACTCCAGCTTTGTGTCATCAGGGAACTTGCTGGGAAGGCATCTTCATCATTCATATTTGATGAATAAGTTAACACTGAGCCCAGTATTGAGCTGTGGGGGACACCACTACTGACAGGCCTCAAACTAGGTATTTTTTTAAGTAAAAATGTAATTTAAAAGTTGATCTTAAAAAATAATTTGGTAAGGAAAGTTATTGGTGTGACAAAAAATGCGCTACAAACACATTCGCTGTGGAAGTTTCAGCCCATCTACTGCAATTTGCAATTTGAGATAACAAGAAGCAAAAGAAATGTGAGAAGACAGAACAAGGTGGAAATGGATGACTTTGTGGCAAACCCCTAAGGGCAGCTATAATTCAGAGCTCTAATCCTCTTTAAGTTACATCCAAATCTGAGATGTGTTGGAACGACTACCCTGCCTTTTCCAAACCCAACCCATATTCTCCCCACAAATTCAATGCTTATGAAAGGTCGCAAAAAAGGAGTAGAAGAAATGAAAGGCAAAAAAAGCTCTGCTCCGACCACTTAGTGTCCAGATGCTCCTAGGGAGCATCATATCTAAAACTAGGAGAAGCAAAACAACTCAGCTGCACTTGTAAGCCTGACACAGACGAAAGCTCCCGACTCCATCTAGAGGTGCATATCTTGTATTTAAGGAATGCACGCTACAATCAACATCCATTTCTGGTAAGTACAGCCAGTAACCTGGAAATCTAATTATATACTGATGAATGAATGAGTGGGGGAATGACACTGAGTGTCAGGGCGCTGAAATTGCACGTAGTATTCAGTGTAAAGTGAAACAAGAAAAAACAATCCTGATATAAGTGTATAAAGGCATCTTCTGAGCTGACTGTTACCACTTAGGAAGGAGTCATAAGATAAAAACAGTTGACTGCATGAAAATATTAGTTCAGTGTTCAGAAATAGTCAGGAAGCAAAGAAGAAGTTCAGAATTGTTAGGAAAGGAGTAAAGAGCAGATTATAGCATTAAATGTGTGCAGCATCCGAATCTATGTCTCTGTGAAGAGTTCTAAGCCTTCTGAAAAGACACAAGCAACGCAAAAAGGGGTCAAGATAGTGACAAGATGAGCAAAGGCTTTAGCAGCAGGAATAGCTTAAGAATGAGACTCATCAGCCTGGAAAAGGAGTGCAGCAACCCACACATTCAACTTCTTTTGAGGCCTTTCAATTCTTCTGTGCCATCACTGAGAATACATATGAGAAAGAAGAAAGGATACAGTTGTTTCAGACTTGGTAATTTTGAGAATAACAATAGCTTGGATCTTAGGGGTAGGATGTGGAAACTTTGGATTCTAAGGCTCTTTGAAGATACAGCACTCTTTGAGGCTGAAACTCTGTGTTCTGGATCAGATCACAAGTAGTGTGAGCTTAATGACATTTTATAAATTGAAAAACTGAGGAGTTATAGTGTGCAAATTAATTTTCAAAGTTTTCTTATTGAAAACCTAACTTTTCATGTGTTTAAGCATGATGCCTGCTTACTCTGCTATATCAATATCTAAAAAATAATGCTTACAGTTAGCCAGTTACACTTCTTTTTACAATGCAATCAAAGCATTCAGACCCTCAAGTTTCAAATTTGTGGAAAGGTTTTGATAGGATACTTGGGGCTTTTTAAAATATGCTTCTCCCATTTTTTACTTTCAAAGAGCATCTGTAGCAAAATCCAAACAGCTGTCTGGTAAGCACAAATTTTCTCTCAAAATAAGCACGAAGATTGGACGTTCATATGACTGCCAAGTCCGTGAAATCCTTTCCTCCCCACAGAGGCTGGGAGTGTGGCATGCTCAAGTGTATTGCTTTGATTTGGCTTGAGGTTTCTCAGAGCATATTTTGCTGTGCTTACATGAAAAACCATCAGGTTTGGGGGAAGAGAAGGGCAAGAGGAAGTTCTGCTACTAAAGTCAGCATCACTAAAAGCTTTGTTAAGAAGCAGATCAAAATCTTCAGGTTAGAGACAAAGTCTCTGTCCAGATTATATATTGATACCAAACAACAGGCTTGCCTCTGGTATTTTCTCTTTTTCCATAAGAATTCTTTAAAAAATACTAGTTGTGATGCCTTTTTTAAAAAAAAATTATCAAAATTTAAATACATATAAATTGCAAAATTACAATTATATTGTAGCAAGTAAAGCAAAAAAATCTGTCAGCACTTATTACTAGGCACAATATGTATGAAAGATGTTCAGCAATTAAGCTACTGTGAACTGAATCTATGCATTACATAGTCATTCACATTTATTTCAAACAATAGTTGCATTTAAAGTCTAAGTCTTTGGAAAAAAATGCTAAGTGATCATTTAGCACAAGCTTTTTGGAACTTTATTTGTGTTCTGTCTCTTCATGGTTTATGATAAAATACAAAACACAGGCATTCATGCAAATACACAAATAATATTTAGTTGTGTGAAGCTTTTCTCTCTTCCCAGACCACAGGGCACATTTTATTCAAAGCTGTCAGTGTCTGGAATACAATGTCTATAAGGGAAACTTGTCTGGTTTTCTTCTTTTTTCCCCTCTTCAATTCCTGACAGGGACATTATGAAAGGTGTCACCACTAATGAATATTCAGAATCATAAGCATCATTACTTAGCTACAGAAGACACTGGATCTTAAAACATTCTGAAGTTTTCAAGTAAGCTACATAAAGTGTGGTGTTTCCAGGCTTAAAGAAGAGCCTGGAATATTCCATCACATGCCCTCTTTATGTAATTTATTTGCCAACATCAGATTCTTTTAAGAGTCTGTTTACCACAAGGGCAATACACGGTAGGAAGTTCATAAACAGGGAGCTGTAAAGCTGATTTGTAGGAGAGACCTTTCAGGCCTCCTATTTAAATCACCATGAATCTTCACACTGACTTGCTCAGGGTTAGGTGATAGAAGTCATTTCGACAAAGGGTCCCATCTAAAGGGACTGCTCAACCTCTATGACAGCAGCCCCAAAACATCAGTGCAGGTTTTGCTTCATAATTCTAAAATGTATTGACCAAGATTTTGGATTGTGACTGGACTTAATCGCAGTGTTGGTGGTTGTGCCTCAGTTGACATTAACTTTGAGACAAGTATATTTCAGGAAATACATTGTAACCCTGAAACAGCATGCACAGTAACTTCAGAGTGAGTAACTGCAGCCCCAGCCTGTCCTTCACATATCTTTTTCTTTTTCAAATGAAGAATAATCATAATAAGGACACATCCTAATCTCAGAGCAGATATTCAAAGATTAGAAGCCATTGGAAAGTGTATTTAAAGATAATAAAGATTTTAAAAGAAAAATAAGGAGAAAAAAGGAAGAAAAGGAACAAAATTCATAAAAGATTCAGATATTAACATACAGCCTTAAACCAAACTCTTTATTGGACCCTGCTTATTACCAACTAGCTCCTGCTGCACACAGAAAAGATCTTAAATTTCCTTTTGTACTTGCAGTGTAAATGATCATGCAATCTACTTCCTTGCTGGCTCTGAGGAGCTTATGAACAATGCAGGATATACACTGAATAAATCCCAAAGCCCATGGGCAAATTTTAAAGTAACCTCTAACAGTAGTCAGGCAAATTACAGTCTTGGTATCACATTTGCATCTATGCCTCTTTTTGAAATCCTACCGAGATCGAGAGACACATTTGAAGGGTGTTTGCAAGCCACATTCACAGCCTCTCATGTGAATGAAACAAAATTAGGCAAAGGATACTGCTGGGAGTTGAGGCATGAAAGATTTGAGAGACTGTGTAAAACAGAAGCTAACCTGTACATTAATGTATAAAAAGAAGGCCCACGTGTAGAGCAGAGGAAGGAGAGGAAGGAACCACACAGTATCCATACTGCATGAGTACTGAAATACTTGAGTTAAATAATGAAATCCTGATGTTTTTCATGGATAAGGAGTTTTAAGTATTAGTCAAAGAACTTTGTCTGATAACAAGACAAGACACAATTAAGCTAGCTCTTCATGATTCACATACTTAATGATATTCTTTAGCTATTTATAAACTTGCAGCAGTTATAATTAGTAATGCTATTAGTGATACCTCATCATAGCATTAGCCATAGTGCTTTTACTCCACAGAAATTATGACATTAACTTTGGTAATTAATCTGTTTTTCTTGTCATCTTGTAAACTTAATAGGAAATGCTTCTCACTGAGAAAAACCGATTGATTAAAAAGGTGTCATGCACTGACACAGAGCTGGTAGTGAGGGTCTGTCGAAGTGTTGAGTTAAATATTCAGCTTCCTCAAAGGGCAGAAGCAGCAGATCACCTTGACAGGTTTGAGCATTACAAAACTCAGCAGCCACAAGGCCCAGAGGGAGTGTGCCTGCAGGGATCAAGAGGATGGAACAGATGCTGTGCCCCTACACCCATCACTAGCAGTGCCTAAGTAATTCCCAGTAGCTCCAGATCTCTTTAAAACCTCAACCAACCCCGCCAGTTTAGTGAAGCTTTCTTTTCCTGGGTTTATTTTCATAACACTTCCCGTAACTTGTTAACAGAGCTGTCTGGGCCTCAACTAACTACAGACTAATCCATTGACAAGAGATATCCTTTAATTTCAGAGCTTATCTGAGGAATTCATGCTAAGAAGTAAAAAGGGATAAAGAGGAGCTTGGTCACCTTTTCATATGCATCACTCTACAGCCTTTAGTACACTGTAGCCTGTAGCACTGACAGACCAGAGAAAAATGCAGACCAGGAAACATCAGGCTACTTTAAATGACAGTACATAAGTTCACATGTATGTACTTATACATTCATACACACGTATATAATGTATATTATCATACACTCACAGTCCTATCAAACATTTTCATCTGAAATCCATTGCTTTGCTGAAGAAGGCCATGTTTCCAAAGAATAAAAGATGGAGAGGGATAGATACAGAAAATTCTCTTCATCAGGCTTTTATAAGGCTTATGACAGAAAAAGGCAGGCATCTGACTTCGTGTTGTGGCAACATGCCATGCCATGTTATCATGCTAACTAAGAGAGTAACAGGGGGGGACCTGGTCTGACCTTCTGCAACTAAAAACTTTACATTCTGTGTCTCGCTGAAGTGAACTGAGAAGGCTGGAGGCTACAGCAGAGCCATGTTTTTATTTTTAGTCCCAGGTATCTTCACTTCCGTCAGAGCAAATCCAACAAACGCAACGACGCTCTACGACACTGCCAGTCAGCATATTGTGTCAATCAAGGCTAGGCTTGGCATTTGATTCTGTGACTGCTCCCAAAGAAGACTCAAAGATATCAAAGTAATGCTGCAGTCTGCGATTTACTGTGATTACTTTGTCTTAGTTGCACAGAAATGTGAAAAACTGCAATGAGGACCAACTAGGTATGTTTCTTCCCCCACGGCAGTGAATATTTTTAAATGCGTTCTTCTAGACAGAAAACTAAAAGCTGACACAACTGGTGCCCAACTTTTATTCCCCACAAATTCAGATGGCAGCTCAAACAACTACTTTTGTGATCACCTGTCCATTTCCTTTCTGGAGGAATAAAACCAAATGTAACAAAACTTCAAACCACCAAAAATTCTTCAGTGACATCCTCTATTTTGACTCCTGCAGTATTCATTTTCCAGCCAGTGGCTGCCAACAACAAAAGAGATTCTGGAATGAGGGCATGGCCCCTTATTGTCTTAGCAGTCTGCAAAGAACAGAAAAGAATATTGGGGATTTTTTTCCTGTAATGCTTTTAGCTGTCTTTGTTGTAATTACTGGGCAAAAACTTCTTGTTAGTTAAAGGAAGGACGTGTATTTGAAGAAGCAACATTTCAAAAATCCTAGAACCTACACCTTCAAAAGTAAATCCAAAACCCTTCAGGTGTCAGACTCCCAAAGGTGCACTTGGGTATCTAAAACCACTGAGAGCACTTACAAAATAACCATTCAGCTATTTAAACCCAGGAGCATGCTAAGATGTCCTGCTAAACTATTTTACTCATTTATCTCAATGTGGGATATTGTTGATTCTATGACTCTATGAATAACAAGAGAAGAAAAGAAGCATACATAGATTTAGCTGAGCCTGTGTATATGAATATATATTTTTTTATAAACATGCCCGACATTTTATTCCTGTCTCTCCTGACTGTAATTCTAACAGTGACCCCCAAACCTTCTTCTCACTGACCCAAAGGTATGTTATCACAAAATCTCAAAGTGGTTAAGGTTGGAACAGACCTTTGGAGGTCCTCTGGCCCAAGCCCCCTGCTCAAGGAGGACCATATAAAGCCACTTGCTCAGGGCTGTGTCCACATGGCTTTGGACTCCATCCAAGGATGCAGACTCCACATCCATTTGCTCTGGAAATTCTAGTTCTTTTTGCACTCTTAGGCGCAAGAAGGTTTGCTTCCCCATAGCTCCCTAACAGAAAGGGTTAAGGTCTGATATCAAAAGATGGCATTCACAAACCAAAGTACTGCAGGGTTTTTCTTGATGAAAGCAGCAGTTGCCTCTCTGCAGGATATGCACTAACTGAAATCATTGCACAGGCATTGATATAAAGGTGGGGCAAAGGGGGGAGGACTGGAGAAAGGATAAAAAGGAAAAAAAAAGAAAAAATTAATTCCTGTAACATATCTAATGCCCCAGCTGCTTCAGAGCGTTGGCTGAGAAAAACAGAGAACTGCAACAAAAAACTGAAGCAAATATAAAAAGTCCCAGCTGTGAAAATTATTACACAAATACTCCTCCATACTGTGTAGGTCCTGAGCAAATGTGTATACGAAGTTTATCCCCATCTTGGAAAATAACTTCATTCCTTAAGACAACAGATGCAATCAACATCCAGAGCTATTCTACAGAGAAGTATAATGAGGTGTTTTCAGCAAAGAGTCTTAAAATGTTAAACTTCTTGTGCAAATGAATTATACATTTGCTATTCCCACTGATGAAAGAAATGAGTCAACAGCCCCTTTCAGAGAAAGTTGTTTTGCTTTCAGATATATAGATGTTCCCACAGCAATAAGCACTGGCTTGTAAAATGGGCTTTGAACCCTGTTTTCTTTCCCTTTTTAATGAATAGACACAGTGGGCAGCCCACAGCACAAACAACTACCTGTGCCGAACAGAACTGAGTATCAAGTTTACTTAGCTTTATTTGTTAACTGACTTTCTACTAATGAAGAAGCCTGTAAACCTTTTTGTTGCAACACATCAACAAGGACTATTATCAGGGTCTCATAATGTCAACTAGATTTATTGTTGTCTACTAGACATTCAGCCAAATTAATAGCTCTGTGCACAATATAGCTGTAGCTATAATTTTGTATATAAGTCATATGCTGCATAAACATTTCTCAAGGAAAAAGGTCAGGTTATGCTCTGAAGGACAGTCTCTGTAACAACTTGCAAAAGTAATGAGAAAGCCATAACATTTTTCCCCATGCCAAGGGCCAGATTCTGATTTCAGCTGTTTTAATATCACGTCCCTTGATGTACACCAACATAAACGAGACAGATACAGGCTGTTTTTTGAGGTTATTTGGGGAACGTGGAGTTGAGACAGTCCTAAAGCAAATGTCCTTATTTCTTGCACAAATCATCACATGTCATTTGGAAGAAAAAAAATGCACCTTGGTCTGCAAGAGATTGGGGGGGACATGACCATGACAACCCAGCCTCAGGAGACGCTACAGTGCCCATATTGCTTCCAGTGTTTAATATGACACTTTTGCCATGTGACAGACAAAAAGAATCTCAGACATGAATAATGCAACTCCACCCAAAGCCTGAACTCCAACCTGAGCCCCTGACACCTGACATAATTGATAATTAATGCCACAATTTCTAATAAAAAAAAAATTTTAATCCTCTAAGGAGCTGCCACAAGAGAAACAATATAGGCAGTAATTATGTGAGGCTAAGGCAAGCAAATACTTAATCTTTTATTAATTCTATGCATTTAACAATTGAGCAAAGGATTTCAGTTTCCATTCCTTCAGTGTGTTGTGTGAAGATTTTTACCTTTGAAAAAGGAGGATGCTTTAGATCTCCCTCTTGGAGAAAAGCAAAACAACAAACTACAAAGCAAGGGACCTAAATATTGAACAATGAATTGCTGAGCAATTCAGACACAGACTGAATGTTGAAGGGTTCAGTCTTGAAGCATTATTTGCTAATTTTGGAGTAAATGTTTAACTACCAGAGTAAGATTTGCAAGTTTCTGATAAGGTTGATGATTCTGTGATAGATTGTATTATTTTGCTGTGATCTTTTTCGATGTCCTTCCTTCTTCTTCAGAAGTATAACATATTTGAGAATTCAAAAAACTACTTCAAACGATTGTTCATTCTTTGTGGAGACACATTTCTTTGAAGTAGGAAGGGAGAAAGAACAAAAGCCATCTCTAAATTTTAGTTGAATCTCACATGCAAACTCTGGGACAAACTCAGGCATCCAGTCATTGTGGCTAATGCGTACATCTAAAAATGCATAGTCCTATTTATCTGCAACGTAAGTGTGTCAGTACACACAGCCTGGGTTGCCAGCATGCCTCCAAAGCCTGCAGTGAAGGAAGTCCTGAATCAGGAAAGTGGAAGCAAGTGAATGCCACCACATTCATGCTCTGATATGTGATTGTAAAAAAGGAAGTGCTTGTAAATAACTGCAAACAGGCCCAAATAATAAAAGTCAAATAAAATTTTGATTTCTCTTCACTTAGACCACAAAAAATGTGGTCTAAACCCCTTTAACAAAAAATGCTGTCTTTTAGCTCTTTAGCTGGAAAACCCTTTGCCTGATATCCAACCTAAACCTCTCCCAGCTCAGCTTCATGCCATTTACACAGTACTTCTCTTTTGTGGTGTAGTGGTTTGGTTCAAAATACCCATTACTTACTTATTTTCCTTCTGTGAAATAAGAACTAGGAGAAAGCAAAGCAGGCATAAAACTTAAACCTTAAAAGAATAAAGAAGTTTATTAACAGAACTAAAAGGCAGGAAAAAAAGTTAGACTAAACCTTCAGAACACTTCTCCCCCCACCTGCTTCCTTCCTCCCACCAACAACATAAAAAAACAACCCTAGAGTTTTTCAGTCAGTTTAACCATCTCTATAACAACCTTTCTCAGACCACTTAGGGAGAGGAGTCTCTCTTGCTCATGCTATGGAGACATCTCCACATGAAAACAGTTAAACAGTTCTCTTGTGGCTTCAGTGTCACAGCAAGGCAGCCACCCAGGATGGTTTCTCCTTGCCTGTGAAAGTCCCTTCCCTCAACT
>VXAD01006250.1:77592-96645 GCA_013399195.1 Dicrurus megarhynchus
ATGTCTGCAGGCTTCATCTGTTCTGGAGAAATCTTACAGCACTAAAAGAGTTAATCTCACCCGGCCAGAATCCACTTATCTCTCCTTGCTGGGCTGCTCCCAGCCAGGAGCAGCTGAGGGAACCTGGCCCGGCCGAAACAGAGCTGGGGGGGGCCGGGCTGGGCCGGGCCACAGATGGAACAAGGCTGCTCTCCTGGCCAGCCCGGCCGGGCCGAGCAGTGCCCGGCCCCGCTGGGCCGTGCCCTAGGCCCCCCCAGTTACCTGTCCGAAAGCTGGAAGTCAGAGAGAACTTCCCGGGCTCTGTTCATTCTTAAATGTGCATCATAGAGGCATATCAAGCTTCTTAAGTGGCTTAAAGAAGTTGTCAATATTCAAACTAGCCAGTTGATTGGTTCTGTCAGGTCTAGAGGAAGCTGTAAGCACCTCTTTGCAAAAAGATCACTTCCGAGGCTGATGAAGTCTTCGTTAAAAAACTCAAACTATGCTAACCCATGACATGTGGTCATTGACATTCTCACATTTGGGATGTGCTAGACACTGCAGGGCAGCTGGTTGCAAGAAAGAGGTGAATTTAACCATCCCTCACTGAGCTTTACTTTACATGTTGGATTTGATTAGGCATGAATATAGGAAATGCCTCTAGTAGCTGGTATCTACAGGGACTTAATAAAATCATGTACGGCTGTTGTTTTCCAAGATTCAGAAGCAGACATCTGAAAGTTAAATGACCTGAGATTCCCTTTGCTCCTGAGCCTTTGCTGAGTCCATTTCACAGTGAAGGGAGGGTGTGAGAGGAAATCTGTATTGCATTACATTTTACTAACAGAGTGATATTACACTGTGCATAAGTATCTGCAAATACAATTTCATGCTCTCTAACAAGACATGATAAAGATCATAATTTCCAGATTCAGAGAAAAGAATGGCATTAGATCAGAGGACTTTTAGCTGACATGAAACCATAATGGTATGCATAGCTTTATCCCTGTAATACGAACCACTGTGCAAGTATAAACCTTTCCAATACCTTTGGGACTGTATCTGTTCCAATACAGTCCTTTTAGCTGTCATGTTTTGAAAGTCATCCCAGATGAAAGTAGACAAACCTGAGGACAAAGAAAAGGATGAAATCCATCTCCAGAAGGTCAGTGGGTTTGCATTTCCATGGACAGTCTAAGCAGTCAGAACCCTTGTTTCTGCCTCAGTGCCTTTTGCAGTTATTTTTAAGGGTCAGCAATGGTATCTCTTATTAAACAACCTCTTTTCAGAAGCTTGTGTCATCACAGTGACACTTACTGTATTGGGGGTCCTTGCAGCATTTACAAGTATTTTTGAGTCCTCTCAGTGTCTGTGAGATTCAAATTCTAAGTCTCAAACCAGTATCTAGTGAATTGAACAACCTGAAGCCACATGGATTTCTAGTTTCGTATGTCTGCACATTTCCTAAAGCAATTAAACAGGCAGATCTATGTTGAATCCTTCGACAGCAGAAGCTCTATCATTCTTTTCTCAATTACTTAATCCTCCAAGATCAACTTTTTTATTAAAATCCCTCAGATTTTAAGGCCAGACATCAACTATCCTCTCTGTGCAGTGGTCATGGTTGCATTATATCATCAGGAAGATCAGCATGGCCATATCCTCACTCAGTGACCCTGCCAGTGGGTTCCTGATTGACTCAACCTCATGTTTGAACATGAAGGTTTATACTCCAGTTGCTGATGTGAGTTCTTTAGTAAATACAGTTTAAAATAAATCCCCTCCCTTAAGCTATTAGTTCATTTAAACAGGCAAAGCAGGACAGGGCTATGAATGGATTCAAAAGGAGGAAAAGAGGAGATAAGGTTGCTTGGTGTTTCACCCTTTAAAAAATAAATCAAACAAAAAAAAAAAAAAATAGAGGAAATAAAGGAAAAACTGAGGTTTGAAAGCTAGCTTCTGCCATCTCTGGTCTTTTTCCACCTGACAAGCTTGTCAAAACATGGTTTGAAATCAAGTTTCCTACAAGGCAAGTGGGTAACCACGCTAATCCCTGAGCTTCTGGCACTCCAGGGAGAGATTTTTCAGTGTTTTGGCAGTCGCTGGTTCCCTCCTGCAGACACTTACTCCAGATGGGAAAGCCATTTCCTGTCTCACTTCACTCCAAGTTTAATCAAACCCTCTTCCTCACATTATTTATAATAAACCCCTTAAGTTTCATTGTAACATATACCTTAGAACCTTAGATATTACGCTATAAAATTACCACTGACATTAAACTTACATAGCCTAATCAGAAGTTTACATTATATTGTAGGCTATTTTTTCCAACAACACAGCATAAATTTCTTGATTGCCTCAATATACCTTTCCACCATTTGTAGTAATGTGACGTTTAATTGAAAATTTTGATAAAATTTCTTTCAGGAAACCCTGATACTTCTGTAGAGGGGTAACAAGTTTCATTTCCATTTTATCGGTGTGGGAAAACAGGTCTTACACCACCACTGTCTGTAAAGAGCTACCTGTCGAAAGAAATGAAGGACAACACTGCAGGGTATTTAGAATGGACATTTACTGCAATTAAAACATACATTGTTTAAATGCTTCAAAGGAATCTGTCTAACATTCTCTGCCACACAGTACCAGGCCATTCCCAGAAAAACCATGGAGTATCTTTAAATACATGTAACATTTGCTGCCAGCCTCAATGAACACCACAGCATCTGTGGGTTAACAAGCCCCTAATTGCCTTCAAGAAAAATATATCAGCTGGCTCTGGCTCCAGTCCCACAAGTGCACCTCCCACCAGATTTTCTTGTTACCTGGCACCCGAGTTTGTTATTATCCCAAGGTGAACCCCCAAATCTCCCCATCCCCGCCAGAAGGCAACAATAAATACATGTTCTCCCTTCACTGCATCAAGGATTCAGACTAGCAATTCATAAAGTGTAGTCAGAGACAGTGGGAAAACTTTTCCTTGGAAACTACTTGAAAACTCAGAACTTGTCTATGGTTTGAAGCTCAGTGGCTCTCTGAGGAGGCAAGAAATTTGGAAAGCAATATTTATAGGACTTTCAGTATGACCATCTATTTCAAGCATTGATTGCTTTAGGAGTGTATGAGAATCACTGCATGCCACTTCCTATGGGAAAGTATGCCTTTAAAGTATTTTGAGTTTCTTAGCCTCAAAAAAAGCAGACCATGGACAAAGAACAACTGTCTGTGCCATGACAGCTTGTTTGTAGGATGTAACACTTTGAAGTTACATATCAGGACAATAATTAACCATTCTCAGGAGAAAAACCTCACAGTAGTGATTTATATTGTGATCATGTCAAAAAGTCTGCTTAAATGACAAGACTTGTTCAAGTTACCTTTGAACATGGCACTACCACAGAACACAATCGAACCTCAGAAAAATGAGAATTTGGTCTCATTTGCTTTGTGTCTAGAACTTGCAAGTAAGTTTCTGGTGCTTCTCAGGGTGTTTTTGCTGCTAGCTTTCAATTAGACAGCATCATTTGAACAGAGGTTATTATCATCCTGTGACATTTGGTGTGTGTCTCACTCAAGGACTTCACACAACCACTCAAATTCCAGCTTGTAAGTACAGCCAAAGCCTGTCCTCTGAAGACAGTGACTGGAGGTACATTATGACATTTTCAGATAGACTTTAATTAGGTAAATATCAGGATATGATTGCCACCAGCCAAAAAGACGAATAATTTATCTATTCTAGATTACAGAGGCTAATGATGAACCTGGAAAATTATTCAAATACCATCCAAATCGGCAGTGGATTTTTAGCTTTCTTAAGTAAAAGACACCCAGAAACTGTTCATTTTCTGGATTTCATTTATAACAGTGGATCTCCAAGGCTTTGGGCAGCAGAGCAGTGGAAATATACTCTCTACAATTTAAGTATTTTTTACCCTCAAGCTTAAGAGTAGCTGTTAAGTTACCAACTTTTGCCACCCACCCCAACCACCCTTTTTTATCACTTACATTAATGACTAACAGCATTCAAAGCCTTACTCTATTGTCTACTTCAGAAGATGATGGACCCCCCCCAGTAAGTCCATTTTCCCCAGCAGTCAGACATTTTGTAATACTGTTTCTCCTGAAAATGATCTATTTCCTTGCATGCCAAGTAGCTTCAGGTAGCAATTCTGGTTTTGTTAGACCACTGTATCTGTTTTCACCTCCAGTTGTTTTGTTAAACACAGTAAAAGAATGACATTAGCACAGATGAATTCCAAATAACATGGCTAATTAAATGCAGCTGGACATGCTGTTTCTACCAATGCCTCTTAACATTTCATAGGACACATTAACTAGCACTACCTGGCTTAAACTATGTAAAAGAATACTACCTTATTCTTGCACATTTTCATCTACTGTTGAGAGATATCAGTTGTTCATCTTAAATAACTATGTTTTAAATAAAATGAGTTGCAAAGAGTTATAATACCATGTGATTTAGTATGCTGTTTGCTTTACTTTAATTGATCAGCACAACTAGCTGGATTTGCTGAAGCCTCACACTGCAAGCTGGGGACTTTCACCTAGATACATATTCAGCTGGAATGGAGTTGGTTTTCTTAATATTTTCTCTGGTAGTTGGTACAGTGCTGCGTTTTGTCTTTGCTATAAGAAGAATACTGTTAATACACTGATGCTTTGATTGTTGTTAAGTAATGTTTATTCTCAGTTGAGGGCTTTTGTAATTTGCCATCCTCTGCTGTCAAGCAGGTGCACCAGAAGCTCAAAGCAGGAGGAGAAAACATCTGTCAGCAGAAGCTGCAGCTCAACAAGATTAGGACAGCAAATGGCCTCCCTGCATGGACACAGGAAATTTTCACATAGTAGATGAAGATTGGGAGATGAGGTGATGCACAATAACAAAGCCAGTAAATCCAGTGCAAGTGACAGGAGCTGGCTGAAAGATAAGCTCAGCTTAAATCATGACATATCAAATATGTGTTTGCCAGATCAGAAGATCAATGCACCAAAAATCAGCATATGACAGTGCTGTTTATCTAGGACAGTTGCAAAAGCTGCAGATGTTGTACTTATTCTCATAGTTCAATAGCCTGAAAATTCATTATAATGGAAGCACAGGTTACAGTTTTGTAAAACTCTAGAGCATAAATTGTATTTCATTAACTTCTTGCACTCCCAGTGATATCTGAGATCAATTGCACTTACAGGTGACCCTCCCCATGAACAAGGACTTCTTTTATTACCGTTTAGGAGACACTGAACATATAGAGTTTATCTTATCACTGAGTTTGATCTATATTGTTTATACAGCAACAAAAATCTTCAACAGATAACCGAATAACTTACACATAAACAATGAAAATGCTCACATTTTTACTTCATCTCATATTTAACATTTGATCCTCTATGTGCAATAAATGACTTTTATTGCATGCAGTAATTAATTTCTATTAACAGATATTTATGTATGAAATTAAATATTTCATATATCCATTAATTTTATAATTTTAGAAGCTAGCCACTCTGAGGTACACTAATCAGATTTCCCATTTTGTGTGAAATGTAATTTTTTAATGGGCAGTAATAATTTTCTCTGCATAATAAGTCACAAAATTTGTTCTGAATCCTGATCTCTTTGAATATAAAGCCATCTTCATCAACTTCAGCAATATTGTCTTGCATATTCACTGAAATGTATTAGTCCCCTTCAACATCCTCCCCTTACTTCAATCTTTGCCTAGAAAAATCAGGCCTTAAAATGTTTTTGTCCTAATAAGTTCTTGCTTTTATTATGCATTCGTCACACAGTGCACTTGTTCATCCCCACGGCAGAGGCAAGTTTCTGAGCAGCAGCTGTAGGTACCTTTCTGTCAGGACAAGATCAGCATTGTAACCTGAAGCAGGAGACATCCAGTCAGGAGGTTATCGGTGTAAAGGTGATTACTCCCTTATTCCTGGGTGACCTTCACTGAGAAACCTTTGGTCTGAATCTCTTCCTCCCAGTTTATCCACCTATAAACTTGTGTAGATGGCACAGGAATTCTGTCTATTTTACTCTTCCAGCTGCAAAACACTGAATATCATAACATGTCTTTTCTTTCAAACTTCATTGGTCAAACTTTCTGGAATAGAATGACTACAAATTCTTTTCTTTTTCCTGTCCTGTAACACAAAATAGACAGCTGTACTACAGAAATGTATAGAAAAAATATTTTTGTGGCATTCCAGCATTTAGCAATCCTGAGCTTTATTAAAAAAAAAAAAAAAGGCGAAACATTAGACTTAGCACTTGAGTAGAGAGATGCATATGTCCGAAAATGGAAGAGTTGCATTTGTGTAAAGCTAAAAGAATCTGGTGATCCTGGCTATACCATGGTTAATTACATTACCTCCTCAATCACACTGCATCATATATTTCAAATAGCAAAAGTGTCAGAGAGGAGAGATCGCTCACTCAAATAAATTAAAAGTGGCTGTCATAGGGGGAAATGTATTCCAGATAACCACAGCCTGCTTGCCAGAATGATAAATAAATAAATAAATAAATAAACAATGACACAGCGGTGTCCTTCACCCTCAGCAGTAAATTAAGGGCAAGATGAGGCACCTGAAGAAAGCCAGAATAAGATTTTTCATGAAACTGTGAAGACATTTTATAGCTGCTTGCCCTCTCAATAAAAGAAAGCATCAGTCTTAGACATGTTTCAGTACATGAGCCATTGGAAGGCCACAGACATAGGTATACAGACAGCTTGGGACATCTCTCCTCCCAGAAAGCAGTAGCAGGAGAGGAAAGTGGCTTAATCCAGCCCCAGCACTCTGGTCTTCTGGCCTTCTGCATTTTAGGTTTTAAGTGTTGATGCGATGTGCTTTGAAATCAATCCCCAGCTCCTGAGAAGCTCAAGGAGTATAGCAATATAGCTGTAGTGTCAGAGGTGGTGTGTGAGATAGTGCCTCTGTTGTGAGACAGTTCTCTCTGCTTCATCAAAGTCAGGAAACTTCATTAATCATGTACCTTTCCATTTTCCCATTGTAGTTCTTGGCTGGAGTTTCTTTTGCTGACTTGTCAATAAAAAATACGCCAAATCCCACTTTGATGAAATTTCCTCTTCTACAGTAAACCAGTGTGAAGCCCTTTAAAATCTCCAGCCTTCAAGGTGTCTGAGGTTTTCTTCTCAATTTGAATGTGGGTGTTTCTCATAACCTAGAAAACATATAAAAACCTGATCCAATTTTCAATGTTATACAGCTCTCAAAGACTTAATCCACTTATTGGTGTTCCTTGTGTGAAAATGGGTGAATAAAACTATTTCTCAAGAATAAATAAATTTCTCAAAAATTTCTCAAGAATTAATAAAACATTACAGCTTGAGACAGAAAAGAGTATTTATTACAAACAGATACATCTGTATTTTTAGTTTTAAATACTGCTTGCAAGTTCTGTCCAGGAGAAAAGTCTCTAAAGCAATTTTCACATCATTTGGTGGCCTAGATAATAGAAATGTCTTCTGGAAGAAAGAGCTGGTATTACCTCAAGATATTATGCTCAAAGATAGCTGTTGCCATTCTGCACTCTGGCTGCCTTTCATCTTGTTAGCAACCCAGGAAAAATAACCCAAATGACAGGTGTCAATTACAATTCTTCATTGCTCAATTCCTTTAAAAGCTCCGTTCAGATCTGGGTCCAAGGTCCACTCATCTGTTCACATATTTGCACTAAATATATCAAATAGCCCAGCAGTGTGTGTTTAGCTTGTGCACTACACTGGCAATCACGTAAACTTCAGTGATCTCAGAGAACTTTTACAGCTCTGGAAACATAATGGTGAAGTGAAGAGTTTGTTCTGCTTCT
Source organism: Dicrurus megarhynchus (assembly GCA_013399195.1). Taxonomy (NCBI): domain Eukaryota; kingdom Metazoa; phylum Chordata; class Aves; order Passeriformes; family Dicruridae; genus Dicrurus; species Dicrurus megarhynchus. The sequence goes on from VXAD01006250.1 coordinate 85,430, forward strand.
TGGACTGTTCTCACTACACATTCAAGACCAGTGTCCAGCATGAGCAGGTTGCTCCACCAGGAACCCGTTGTTAGGTATGTGAGTTTCCATTTCAGCAAGCCTCCCTAAACAAAAGTTCGCTCAATGGAGGTTACCAGGTATTAAAAAAATAATGATAAAATGATGTGTGTATACATATATACACACATACATATGTATGGCACAGACCACGGATCTTTTTCTTGGCTCTTGGAAACTTCACACGTTGAAGTGTCATGGTTAGACCAAATTCTGACTGATTATGAGTCCTTAGGCAAGATTCATTAGCAGGTGGCAACTCCCATGGAAAACAGAAAGCTTTGCAAATATAATTTGCTTTTGAAATCTGAACAACCTTACATAGACATCAAATAGGAAGACACTAACAACCATAAAAATTACAAACTCTCTCTTCACCCAGGGAAGCAGTGTGGGCTGAAAAAAATCTGTTGCCTTACACTACCTGTAAACCTGTAAGGAACAGATGAACCATTTCTGAGAAAACAAACAAACAAACCAATCTGGACATAAATATGATTCCCAAATGAGGCTTCTATGTCTAGAGGAAATTGATCAGCAGGATGGCTTTTCTCATGAGAGCAGGTTTGCTGCCATTGTCTATGTCCAAAGAAATTTTTTACCATGTACTCTCCACACAGATTGCAATTTGCTTGCAATCACAATCCACAATCTACTTAGGTGCTTGAAGTTTCTTCCATAAATGCAGGTAACCTACAGGAGACTTAAACAGGAATAACATTCCCATTGCAAAGTTTGACTTGTTTACTTTCAAGTTGAGCTGAATTTTAATTTCATATCATTCATAACATAAAGAAGATATGGCTCAGATCTTCTATTCTAAAAGTGAAATATATGTCAGAATGAACCAAAATACAGAAGAAAGGAAAGCTCTTTCTTTATCAACTTGACATGCACTTCCTACCTCCATTCAGTTTCCTTCTTCCTCCTCTGGATCCTTTTTCCCTTTTTCGGTTTCCTAATGTTCAGGTTTTTCACCTTTTGTGTTCAAACTCAAAGGCTACGAGGGACTTTACCCTATTTTTTTTCAAATAAAAATTCAGTAAAAATAGCTGTCTTACCAACAAAAAATTGCTTTTCATAAAGCATCTCAATTTTCTATGCAAAACTCTAATTTCCATAGAGAAGTATCTATGAGCTTTTTTGGCTATGAATGATGACTTGTTTATCAAATAAAAGTGAATGTTTCTAACCAAAACTTAAGTGACAGCTTACTTCTCTCCAAAAATAAACATATTGCTATGAGAACTGAATCGTCTCAATCTGGTTCTTTTGGCCCTGCATCTCTTAGCTGAATTCTGTGGTATGTTTTTCCTGTATTTAAAATATTCTCTATAGCTCTGCTTGATTTAAATCTGTTGGCATCCATTCAATTGAGAGCACTCTGCAATGTCTCCCTCGTGGCACTAATAGGGTATTTCCCCTTTTCCAATCAGTGAGACTTTCATGAGGCTGATGTGTCTTCTCAAATATGATGGATAGTGGCTTAGCCTTGTGCAGTTCTCTCGGGACTCACAGATGGATCTCAGGAGGTCCCATGGACTTGTGCACCTTCAGGTTCCTTCAATGGTCTTCAGCCATGAGGGACTGTCCCCTGTGTGAGGGACCCCACACTGAAGCAGAGGAACAGCATGAAGAGAAAGGAACAACAGAAGAATTGTGGTGGGAAGACCGCAACACCCATTCCTCGTCCTGCTGTGCTGCCTGCTGGATCAGGAGTGAAAATGAGCCTGGAAAGAAGAGGGAGTGGTGGAAATGCACGTTTAGTTTTGGTTTTATTTCCTGCTATTCTACTACTTCGTTATTGATTGGCAATAAATTAAATTTATTTCTCCAAATAGTCCTCTTTGCCATGTATTTTCCTCCAGTGCACTAAGAAACACAGTATAAGGTCTTCCATCTTCCCTGCAGTTTCTTTTCAGTGCCACATGTCAGGAAGTTCACCCTGAACATCCCACAAGATCAATACATCTGAGAATGCAGAGTTCAGACATGCCTTATAATCTCAATTTCCTAAGTGAGACACTTTGAGCTAGCATCTCTCTTTAGTTATTTGGAAAGGCAGATCTGCAAGAGCTTGATGAAGAGGTCAGACCCCCCCCTTGTACTCAAGTCCCAGGAGATGTGGTGAGAATACCTGAAGCGTGTGAGCTGACAGAGAGCAGCTCTGTAGACAGATACTTTTATGCCTGCTAGCTCCCATTACTACCCTAAAAAAAAAAGAAAACAAAAACCAAACCCATGGACATATGCTCTCAAATGAAAATGAGAAACACCTTCCCAACATACAGACTCGGCACACCTGTGCTTTGCCTCATTTGTTCTCTAGGAATCTGGGAAACAGCAAGCAATGCACCAGAAACCCCAGTGAGCTATGAAGTGGGGAAGCACCTTCAGACACAGCAGAAGAATAGGAAAATTTTGGGGTTTTTTCGGCTCATCCATTATATTTTTTGCAATTATAACCACAAAAAAACAAGTTTATCTTTGTTCTGCAGCTGCTAAGTGGCTAAGAAAAGGCTAACACAGTAATCAACTGTGTGATTCATGGCACTACTTTCCTGTCTTGTAGAACTTCCACTATGTACATATATGCTTCAGCAGCAAATTCATAGCAAATTTGGGTCAAGAGTCAAAAAGTTTATGTACAAAACTTAATAACCCAAGTCTTTTTTGGCACCACTAGTCTAAATGACACTTCACACTGGCAAGTAAATGAGCCAAAAGAAGATATACTCATCATTATTGCATAGACACGCCTAAAGCAGTGCAACAGCCAAAATGATCTAAATTAGCCATTGGCATGTCCAGATTAATTGATCTGCATCTTGCCTGAACTGTCACCCATATAAACCAAGAGTTTAAATTGATATTGTCAAAGTTAGGCATTAAATTAATTAGTTGCTGAGCTTACTGGAGTCTGACTGCTAATAAATAGGTTGTCTGGACAATATTTGTAAATTAAATGTGCTTAACAGTGTCAGTGATAAGTTTGAGAACCGCTTTATTCAAGACTTGAGAAGAAGACCAGAGTAACAAGTCTGTAACAAGTAACAAGAAATCACATAAGAGAGAGCCTAGTGCACTTTCTCCTTGAGATTATGGATTAAGCAATAAAGCTAAAGCTACACTTGGCCCATGCACTTCTAATAGTGGTTTGCTGCTGGAAGTGCCTCAACTGCTGACATAAATATCTTCCCTTGGGATATCCCACATCAGCTTTTCAAGAATTTCAAGCCATGGCTTACACCTGCTGTTGCCTAATGATGATCTGTGTTGTTGTGATACGTTACAGACAAAAGCAGCAGTAACAGAGGTGTGACAGGATGGAAAGCACGTAGACCTGATATCCTGTCAGTCCACACAGACCCAGTGTGGTACCTGGCACATTCTAGCTAGTCAAAGAACAGGTTTAAGTTTGTATTTCTATGGATCTGAATAATTTTTGCTCTTAAAAACAACACTGCTTCTGTTTCTTGATGGTTAAAAAATAGCATTTTTAAGTATTGCGGAGACTTAGCAAAGGGACACTGGGAAAACTGCTTCACATGTCCTCTCATGCACTTGCCCACTGAGAACTGGACATTGGTACCACTTGTATGTTCATGTTTCAGCAGGGCCAAACTTCATTCCACTTGGATATAAACCAGCATGAGATCTAGGAATGGGCCATTCAGGAATTTGCTCTCGTAGGCAAGCATATACCTTGCATTTACTTTGCAGCTCGTGTACCATCCTCAGAATCCCATGCTTTTCAGGAAAGGGGTGATCATTTTGAGGGGAAGGGGATGTTCTTGATTCACTAGAAGGACCTTGAGCTGTAAGTGGGCTGTGTTGCTCCGTTCCTTTTATTTGAAATCACTTCTGAGTAAGACACTTCTGCCAAAACAGCTTTGCCAATTAGTTGTTCTTGGCTAACAGGAGGAAATACGAGCATGCTGCACAGTCATGTATAACATCTTAACACCTCTCTCCTGTCATCTACATGAAAGTGCATCCCATTACAACAAAAACAGACTCCAGAAAAGGAAAACAGTGTTCAGCCTGTGTATCAGCAGAGCAGACAAACAGCTTAGTCGGATTCATCTGAACCTATAGCAAAAACAATTTTAGCTGTTCCACTAAACACCAATAAATTAAAGCTCATTTTTCCTCCTTTACTGTATACTTGTGTTCTGAGTATAGAGCTCTGAGACACAATCAGGATGGTATTTAGATTATTTACCCTTAGAATTACTCAGTGCTTAAGATGGAAGTATCTCTTACATCCAAATGCGTAATAGCAAAAGAATTCAACATGATTAATGTTTCTGCAATCAATACCAAATGAAGTGCAGGTAATTTGCCACTTGTTTTAAAGTGTTTAGATGATGCCTCAGTGATATTTTGATCATATGTATACACTACTACTTTCTGCAACATCAGCATAAATGGAGTGATAAAATCCAAGGGGCAAGTATGAACAAAAAAGGCAGACATGCCAGACAGAACCACTGGGGTCTCCCTTCTTCTTTTTTTCAAGAAGTACATTCATAAAATTCCATTTTTCCAGTAATTTTCTTAATATCTCGTATTAGCAAGTCCAGATGAGAACTGGCTATCAAACCATGACCACCATACTGTCTACACATGCTTGACTGGCACCTTTTACTCAAACTGTGTGCTCAAACATTCCTTGATCTGAGCTGGACAAGAATTTATAGGTAAACTTACATATGGCACCCCTGACTTGCTTTCAGGATATGCTACTACACAGTAATTCCACACTCTCTGGTACCCAGCAGAAAAACACTTTTGACGCTTGCAGTCTGAAGCTGACCCCACATAGGAATCATTATGGCATAAAAGTTATTATTTAGAAATATGAATTTAAAGTAAAAGATAGTATACCCTGCTAAATGAAAGGAAGACAAAATCCTAAGTCTAAACCCTAACTCAAGAGTGACTCTGACCATAACCCTAACTCTAATCCAGACCCAGACCCTAGCACTGATCCTGACCTTGAACCTAACCCTAAACCTAATCCCTAACCCTAACCCTAAACCCTAATTCCCAACCCTAACGCTAACTCAACCCTAACTCTAAACCTAATCCCTAAACCTAATATTTATCCTAACACTAACTAACCCTGACCCTAACCCCTAGCCCTAATCCTAGGAAGGAAAATTCAGGATACAAACACACAGAGATCCCATGGGATGTCAGTGTCAGACATTCATGAGCCCTAAGCTTCTGTTCCATTCAAGACAGGTTCTGTCACAGTGTTAGTAGAAATGTCTTGAAAAGAGGCTGGATTTTTTTTTTTTTCAGTCCATGGGGAAGGTAGGCAGAGAGAAGCATGTCAGAATCTGAAGTGTGAGAAATACCACTTCTGAGTGAAAGCAATAAACTGAGGTTCAATGGACAAAACATCTCTCAATTTAGGAGTCTTTGGGGGGTGGAGAAGAATACATACGGGCAAAGTCTTCAGAGCTAAACCCAAGACAGACAAGTAGCTAAAGCAGAGAGAAGAAGAATGGTAAAAGGAGATCCTTAGCTTAAGCAGAGAGAAGAAGAATGGTAAAAGGAGATCCTTAGCTTATCAGACTTGGTTCTGATTTTTAGAAATGAGAGATGGCAATGAGATGGTGATATTTAAAGCAGGATTGTCAAGAAGCAGCAAGAATCCAGGAGGACGCCTTGACCCATCACCCTCAGTTTTGAGACATCTATCTATGTAGGATTCTAAAGTTTATGGAAAGATTTTGCTCTGTACGTTCTGGTGGGATGAACCACTATTCTGATAGTTTATTGCAAGAAAGACAAGTTCAAATTTTACAGCCACCAAGAACAGTATTAAGAACTATAGCAGAGGAAAACATCCTTTCTGGAACAGACCAGAAAAAATTCTTGCTATATTATTCAAGGACTCTGTTAAGATGACTAGTCAAGGAAAAGAAGAAAAGGAAATGACTGAAATAATATGGGAATATTAGGGGGAAAAATCAGCTTAATCAACAGTCAAAACCAGTAAGAGATGCTGCAGCTGTACAAACCACCAAGCTCTCCAGAAACTCATCAGCGTTTTTGTATCTTCACTACAAGATTAAAAAATGTTTTAAGGGGAGCTGATTGCTGCCAGCACAAGCACTGTTAGCTTGTCCAGCTGTATGGTCTGGCTCACATTATAACACAGACTTGCAATTCTTTATACCTGCCTTTCAACACAGCAGGGACCAGATTCCTGAAAGGGCACGACTCCCATGTGGGAAGCCAAAAGGAAGCAGCCAAACAGCATCACCAGATGCTTCCATTAGTCTTAAGAAGATGGATTCTGACACCTTTCAAGGACCTAGCAGGAAGAGTTTGAGTTTAGGTAAGTTTCCTTCAGCCTTTGACATGAAAGCATCTTGCCAGTGGCAGTCTGACCCATGGGCTGCAAGGAGTAATTCAATCACACTGCCAAACCCTGAGGAGACCAAACAGACAAATGAGTAACCAAATTGCAATGCACACATATTTTAGACTTTCAAGAAGAGAAAGTGACAGTCTTGAGATATTTCCATGGTATTAATACGAGATTTTAATCATCTGAATGTACTTCAATGCCACAGATTCCATTATATACCTCAAAGACAACATCATTGCTCATCATTTGGCTCACCATTGCTGTAAAAAAGACAACTTAAATGAGGAACTAGCTATGAAGAACACTATTCAGAGACAAGTAATATATTGAAGATATGTTTATTATCTTTTCCATGATTGCTATAAAAAAGTGCATGTGGATAATCACCTTGCGGCTTTACAATATGATTTTTCCAAGTCCTGAACAGTGTAAGTCTCAGAGGCCATCAATTAACTACCTGATATCACACAATTCCCTACTGTGAGGTTTTGGGAACTGTTCTCTGAAGCCACTGCTACCAAGAACTGCCAGGAAGAGGAGCAGAGCAGGTTTGGCACTTTCTGTGCTCCCAGTAGTCACACAGATACATGAAATGGACCCTCCAAAGATGGTGGAGCAATCCCTTGCATCCCTGCTATCGCAATGAATAGCTTGTTCAGTCATTTTGTCCATAATGATTTGTTAACCCTTCAGCACAGGCATGTTCTGCATTTTACACAATTGCCAATAAAATTGTAATGATTTCAGAACCTACGAGCAATAAATTTCATGGAGTTATATTCAATGTCAAGTCCTTCTGTAAACAAAAATATTTTTTAAAATTCTTACCACTGGCAAAGCATTAAGAAAGGAAACAAGGTGGTCTTTTCATCTACTTATTAAAATTAACTTTGATATTAATAAATAATTGTCATAATATATTATTTAGACCTCTACATACAGAATTGAGTAGGATGTAAAGTAGAGGTTATTAATTTAAACTGAAGTAATAGATATGAAAAACTGCTGTCATTCAAGAATATCAAAAAAGTTGCAAATATATTGAACTTTATATAGCCCTGCTCTTGGAGGGAAGCCAGCTTTCCTGCTGTTTGTTAAAGACTTGACTAGGAAAAGAATATCCTAGCTCCAACACGTTGAAATACACTGATTTAACTACAGGAAATTATTTACTTGCTTAAATCCTTTCAAGAGTCATGTGCCATAGAGCTACTACTCTTTTTTCTTACATCAGAGAAGACTCCCAGACAGCATCAAGGATGCAGGATTCTCACAATCCATGGGGTACAGGGTAGATCACTCTCTCAAGTCATTCAGAACCCATGAACAGGAATCATCAAATCATAACCCTCTTGAAAAAACAGCCAAATTCAACCTCAATCTTTCCTGAGTTTCTTACTTTTCTTCTCTCATGCTTGGAGGATGCCCCAGAACCTCTTATCTGACATTCTGTACTCTTGATGCTTGTGCTAGACTTTGGGATCAAGTTCCTTATCTCTCTGTTTCTGTGTTGATGGTGAAATATGATCCTTCTGGCTCAGTGTCCAGGTTTCCTGGTCTGGAGAACCATCCTCATGAAACAAGCCAGGTCATACACCAAACAAGTCACACCAAAAATGTGGGAGTCTGGATCAATCATTCAAGATCACTAAATTACACATTTTAACAGATATCGATTTAGTCTCCAGCAGGTCAAGGTAGGCTCTCCATTCAGAAAGTCACCCTCAGGACTACCCTCTGTACTTGTACAATTATTATTTCAGTGACTACTGCTCGAATGACAAGAACCTGTGGCTTAGATGTAGGCCAATGAAAAAATTTCATATTCCCAAAGAACTTTATGTGATTGAAACTAGGATATTTATCTATTTGCCTCAGATTTGCCTGAGTGCACTTCATGGAGTTTGCTCTGCTCAGGAAGCTGCTGTGCTGGCCTTGAACTCTGTTTCTGTAAGGAACTTTGGACAGGTTTGTTTATCTCACACTGCACATCTGAATTTTCCCTATTTCTTATCTGGAATATCCCAGATATTCCCATATCGCTATGTTTTACTGGTAAGACAATTTTAGAAATTTAAAGTCCTTTCCATGCACTCTCTTTATGGAATAGATGCACGTAGTCCAGCCAGTTCCAGATCCCAGGACAGATGGCACCTGTTTTCCATATCCCGGGTCATGTCCCCCTTTGCTTTAACTTCTTAAATTTCCAGTTTCCTAAATCTCACTTAGCCATTCTCCTCCTCTGCAAGGAAGATTGAAGACCTGTTTTTTTCCATGTCTAAGCAGCCCCCTTGGTATCTCATCTGTTAGTAGGAGTGAAATTAGTATGGTGGACATGTGTCTGTCCTCTCTCAACTCGGGGCCTTGTTGTCAAGTTGTGGGGGTCTTCCTTTGCACAGATGCATTCAAAAAGGGACAGGAATTTTATGCTAACAACAACCTTACAACCAGGCAGCAAGATGTAGCGTGTGGATTCTGGTTGAACAGAGGGCATGCACCTCCTCTTTGTCAAGAGAAAGAGGGGGAACAGGATTTCCTGGACAGCGTGGTAGGTACCCAAAGAGGGGTCATGAGAGGATGATACAAGATTTGGGAGGAAGACACAAGAGTTGACACAATCCTACTTCACAACAGGCAGTTTTCCAGCGTGACATCCTTGCCTAGCCAGGCTGCAGAGCACTAGGAAATGTGTGTCATTAGGAAATGTGTCATTAGGAAATGTGCAGGGCTTCCAGCAAAGAGAAGTGCTGGACAGCAAGCAGCATGCGGTGGCACAGAAAAGACAGAATACGACTTTCACCTGGACTTCTGTGGCTCCTGGCTATGTCATCTATCCTCCTTTCCTTTAGCAAAATAAGAAACTGTCCACGCTTCCCTACTTTCCTTTCATTGCCCCTTCATCTCATGTCTTTGTTCTCCTCAGGCCACAGACGTGGCTCAGAATCCTAATGAGGGACAGGAAGACTCTTCCCCGGGTAGAGAGATTTAAGTAATTAGATTGGCTGCTCCACAGCTCCCTTTTATTTGCTGGGCACTGAGTATATCATGTTTTCTGTAGGTCTTTGCTAGTTACTGAGATCTGATAAGTATTAAATTAATGATCTAGTTTAAATTATTTCTTGTCTTATTTTGAAATTAAATTATCAGTCCAAATAGGTGAGGTGGAGGAAGTCAGAATAAGTAGTGTCTATTTTTTAGAGGAATTCTTTGTGTTTCTCAGGACTGAGAAAGTCTAGGGCATAGCAATAATTTTATTTACTGGTTACCGTAATTTTAATTATACTGATCTACTATAAGTCCTTTAAACGTTAATCCTGAAATGCCACTTGCATTTCTTCTTGCTCTCTTTCAAAAGATTAATTTTTCCTCTAAGCAGATACAAACTCTCTTGCTGTCAATTGACCACAAAACCAATTGTCATGATCACAGAGCTGGCTTGAATTATGAGAAAACATGTATTTTTCTTCCACTATAACCATTTCTCACACCTTTTGCTTATCCAAACATACTACGACTAAGAAAAAGGACAATTTGCAACTATAGCTAACATGGCAGGGTGCACTGACAATTGCACTGATTTTTCAAGCCATGTGGTGAACATGTTCCTCTCAGGTGACAAAAAGCAGTACTACAATTACCTACAGGGGAGGTTTAGATCAGATATTAGGGGAAATATGTGCACTGAAAGCGTGGTCAGCCTGTCCATGGAAGCAGCAGATCACCAACCCTGGAACTGTTCAGAAACCTAGTGTGACTTGGGATATGATTCACTGGTGAACAAGGTGGAGCTAGCTTAACTCAGTGATCTTAGAGGTCTTTTCCAACCTTAATGATTCTATGATTCTATGGAAACTAATGAGAACTGTACCAGCAGCTCCTCCAGGCAACTTCAGGCAGACAACAAATTGAGCCTTTTAGGCAGGAAAAGAGGCAGAAAAGTAGGTAAGTTAAACAGAACTGCTTTGTGTCAGCTTCCACGGCAATCAGGGGCAAAAGGTCTAGCAGCAATTTACAGAAAATAGAAAAATAAATAGAATAATAAACAGAAAAAGAAAAACCAGGATCAGCCTTTTCTAAACCCATGCTTACTGCCCCTGTTTCCCTGGTTATCCTGCACGTGCTGCATGATGACACCCAAGATGATCTACTCTATAACCTTCCCTGGCACCAAGGTCAGGCCGACAGGCCTCAATTCCCAGGATCTTCCTTCCAATCCTTCTTGTAGGTAGGCATTACATTTGCTAACTTCCAGCCAACTGGGACATCTCCAGTTAACCAGGGCAGCTGGTAGACAGGAAGTTAGGATGTAAACCTAGTGGATCAAAACCTAGTTTTGAAATGTCTAGCCTATTAATTCACACAACACGTCTCATCTTCCAATATTTGCTAAGTTGTCCAGATTTATAGAACCTACTGATCCCAACTAAAATCAGGATATAAAGTCTTGGGAAAAAATACCAAGTAACAACAAAAGAAAATTAATTAAAGTTTTTTAAAGCAGCCCAGAAAGTCTTCAATGTTCAGCATCAGTGCACTGATTAGCACTGATTAGGTTATATGCAGAAATTTCAAGAAATTTCACTTTATAGAGCTGCCCAACCATCCCACAGCTCTGCTTGGTTAGGCTTGCTTTTCTGTCTAGCCATAGGAGGCCAAAGGAAATGCCAAGAGATATGTTTCAACAGTCTGTGCTTAGACACTGAAACAGTTGAAAAAACATTAATCCTCCAGCAGCTCTTGGGGTAAGCTTTGTCTTTTTTTTTTTTTTTTT
>VXAD01006250.1:96683-182942 GCA_013399195.1 Dicrurus megarhynchus
TTTTTGTCTTCTATGGAGCTTTTGCATTTAGCTTGTAGATATCTTCACTTCTTTTAGCAGAAAAATATTTTCTCTCCGCTGGAGAACAAGAGGTACAAGATTCTCCCAGGAAGCCTTTGAAAAGGTTTTCACCCCATTCACTGTGACTTAGCAACAGCCAAAGTATAGCTGAATGGAGTTCTGCTTTGTTTAAGTTGAAAGTTGCTCATTCTTTTCTCTATTACACAATTCAAGGGACATCATAAAATAGTGGAATTATTCAAGGCCAGAAATAGTGGGGAATACTAAGAAAGAATATTGCTATTCATTCATTTAGTCCAGTCTCCTTTGTGATCTTAGCATTACAGCTCAGTCAAACTGGATGAAGTTTTCCATTCTATCTCAACAACAATCTTCCTCTGCTTTCCTTTCCTTCCAACTGAAAAATAACTGGCATTGCCATAACCATCCCATTCTTCTCATCTCCACACTGGTCCTCCCAACACCCTCACCAAATGAAATGAAAAATGTAGATACTATTCAGTTCAGAAATTAGTTTGAGCACAGCCATGAAGAGGTCTTTAACATTTAATCTATTGGTACAACACATCCACATATATTAATCCCCACCATCTATGGCTAGCAAATATTTGTACAAGAAGAGAATACTACACAGCTAAAGAAAGCATGAGATAACCACCTCTGAATATATTTTAAATGCAAATATTTTTGCCCTATGTCCAGTCCTCCTGGTAGGTCATCTGCAAATCATGCTTTAGTGATAGTTTTTTTTGCTATATTATAGAAAGCCACTGACCCTGGGTAATGAATATTCTCTATATAATCATGAATACATCTTAATATAAATATATATTCTGCTGTGTGACTGTACCCGAGCTGGTTCTGAAATGCTGTTGTGGTACCTCCTGCCTGCTAGAGTTCAACAACCTAGTGATCCCTGGACTGTATTTCCCACAAGGTCCTACTTCCCAGGTCTTTGCTGGGATATATGGTGGGTGTCTAACACACGGATAAAGAGAATAAAGATTTCTTAACAGCAGGAGGAACCAATAGCATACTTTGTATGACAGGTCCAGTTATATTCATACTGGAGACTTTGTGGGTAAAGGGATCCAAGGTATTATGCATTTTCCTCCAAAGACGAAGCTATTTATGACTTAGATAAAGCTTGCTCTTGCAGTGTGTGGAGCAGCACTGAGAAAACAAAACATGGCCAGGATCACCAGAAAATGGTCTCCACACAACTCCTTATTTGTCTAAGGAAAGTCTCTAGGAATCAGGGGAACATTCCTAGTTTAAGCAAACCTAGAGTTATAGAATCATAGAACAGTTTGAGTTAGAAGGGACCTTAAAGACCATCTAGACCAACCCCCTGTACACGGGCAGGGGCACCTTCTACTAGACCAAGTTGCTCAGCCCTGTCCAACATGACCTAAAACACATCCAGGGATGGTATCATAACTTCTCTGGGCAACCTGTTTTAGTGCCACATCACCCTGATGTGAAAAATATTTAAATTAAACCTACACCCTTTAAGTTTAAAGACATTACCCTGTGTTGTATCACTACACGCCCTCATACCAAGATTCCAGCTTTCTTGTAGGTACTAAAAGTCTGCTGGAATGTCTACCCAGAGGTTTCCCTTCTCCAGGCAAAACAACCCCAGCTCTCAGCCTTTCTTCATAGCAGATGCTCCATCCCTCTGATCATTGTAGCCTTCCTTTGAACTCATTCCACCAAGTCCATGACCTCCTTCTGTTGGGGCCCCCAGAGCTGAAATCCAGGTGGGGTCTTATGAGAGCAGAGTAGAGGGGGTTAATCACGTCCCTCAACCTGTTGGTTGTATGTCTTTTGATGCAGCCAAGGTGCCCTGGTTTCAGCCAGGGTAAAGTTAATTTCTGCTCAGGAGCTGTTGCAGTGCTGTGTTTTGGATTCTGAATGAGAATGATGTTGATAACACACTGATGGTTTGGTTTTTTGCTAAGTCATGTTTATCCTAAATCAAAGATGTTTTTTCCCCCATCGTCTCAGGCTCTGCCAGTGAAGAGGTTTGCAAAAGAAACTGGGATGGAGCACAGCTGGGACAGGTGACCCAAACTGACCAAAGGGATGTTCCACACCACAGAATGTCATGCCCAGTACATAAACTGGGGGGGAGATACCCAAAAGGAAGGGCTGATCTGGGTTCAGGAAGGGGGGGTCTGGAACTGGTCAGTGCGTGGTGAGCAATTGCGTTGTGCATCACTTGTTTTACCCATTTTAATATCATTACTAACATCGTTATTTACCATTATTACTGTATTTTACCTTACTTTCAACTATTAAATTATTCTTATCTAAACCTACAAGTTTTACTTTGATTCTCATGCCCTTTCCATTGGGGTGGAGGGGGGAAAAAGGAGGGTTCAGCAAGCAGCTCTGTGCTCCCTAATTTCCAGCTGGCCTTAAACCACAACACCAAGACACGGGTGGATTTCTGCGCTGCAAGAACACAGTCCCGGCTCATGTTGAGCTTCTCAACTGTGTAAGGAGTACTGCTGCAAAAAGAGAGTCACTTCACAATATAGAAATCCAGAGAACACTTGCAGTTAATTTGAAGTAGGGGGCAGGATAAAGGTAGAAGTATTTTACTCCAGTAAACTTTTGGGATTGCAAGTATACATGAAAAACGCTGACTCTTTCATGGGGTTTTTTTTCAGTTTGTTTGCAATATTTTTTGCAAGCCTTCCAAGTAACATGAAGGGGGAAAACTCTTTGCTGTTTCACTAGTGGACAGGGAACAGACCCTACCTCTCTTGACTTTCTCACCAGCAGTATCTTCCAGCTGTATAAGTTTCAGACTGGCCTTAATATAAGGTCGAGGAATAGAACAGTGTTTGAATTCCACCCATCTCTAATCAGTGCTGAAAAGCATGATCCTGAAGACTTTAAACTTTCTTTTCACTTTGAAGTCTGTTTTATAGTAAGAAAATCAGAAATGTCTCCTCGTCAACACTGGGAAAAAAAAAAAAAGTAGTAAGGAATCAATACAGGTAGTAAATACAGTCATCAGCCTGCTGCAATACAAATCCAGATATGGTACCTCTGCTGAAGAGGTTTCATTTACCTTCATCCTTCATGAACAAACTAATTTCTGATTTTTAATAGAGTTAAAACATTTCCCACTTAAAACAGCAGGAATGTTTTAATGAAAACCTCAGTCCCAATGGATGATATTTTTGTGGTAAATTCTTACTGAAATGCTATTCTGGTATCCTCAGAATCCTAAGCTCTTTAAGGCAACAATTTATTCTTTTCTCTGTATCTAGGGAAGTGAGGCCTTGTTCTTTCTAGTCACAATTCTTTCTACCAATTGTTATTACCAATAGCAAGAAAATATCATTAAAAGGACCAAAAGTGTATGACAGCTAAGTAAGTGATCATCAGAAGTCCTTTTGTACTACCTAATTTTCAAGATGGTGTATGATTGTTAATCAGAACATCACTGTTGCAAAAATCCCTGTCATACATTTTAAAAAACACACTTTTGAAATAATTTTGACAGTTTTCCTACACTTTCTGTGTGCAAGAATGCCCAAATGCCCAACACAACTGATGTACTCCTGTTTGAAGTTGGGCTTAGTTTCTGAAGTTTCATTTCTGAGAAAGAACTCTGGCTGGTAGCACAGACCCTGAACATCCAGGCTATGTTCAGACAGAACTGCCTGCTGGCTGAGGCATGCAGCTAAGAACTGGAAACTGTAAAAGTGGGAACACACAGGAAATTAAAAAAGTTGAGCAGAACAGATATTTCCTCATAGAAGAGAAAAACAAATCAGTAAACCTTAAGAATTCATGTTCACAAAGAAATCATGCACATTCACTTTTTTTTTTTAAGTAATGGTTGCTAGAGAACTTTGGAGAGCCTGAAGAATCACTCTGCTTACAATTATTTGCATGTTCCACATTCTGCAAACCTTACACTGTAAGGTCTGTGATATGACAATGTCAGTATTTGCATGCAAGCAGTATATTTTTGAGTTGCAATTTTGTCTGCCCCTGCTGTTCATTCCTCACCTGGAGCCATAATGTACTCTCCTTAACATCATAATCACATAGCAACCCATGTTGGTGTCACAAAAAAAGGGCTATGACTTCAACTGAGTGATTGTTAGGAACAGAAGGGTTTGTATAGAAAGAGATGCTGTCTGCATGCAAATGTGTCCATTTAAGAGGAAAAAACAGAGCAAGTGAGAGCCATTAATTATGAAGCGATATGTTAGCTGAATTGCATTCTCATGGAATATTTTTCAGACTCTATGAAGCATTCAGCACATCTTAAAACAAATAAAAAAGCGCAAGCTGGCTCCAAATCTCTGTTGTTATCATTTGGCACAGATCACTGGATTCTGGCCCACCTGCAATCTGCAGCAAGTTGTGGTTTGCCTTTTGCTCTCTCTGTGAGGATGATGTTGATTCACTGTATCTGTTTTCATCAGCCAGTCCCGGTTTCAGTTCTTTCCTTTATATGAAACTCTCTGTGCTCAAAGGCTGAGTATGCCAGAGGGGTGCCCCAGAGCTTGGCATCACCTGTTATCAAATAAAATAGTTGAACAGCAGATGGACATTAGAGACCTTGGTTGCTCACACAGCAGGTGCCAGCTGAACCTGGATACTACTAAACAAGCAAATAATTTGCAGTGAAGTTGGTAGTCAGGCTGCTTTCCTGTTCTCTTCCAAAGGCAGGGAGCATGAAAGCCTAGCTACACACCAAGGGATGTAACCCTCCTTCCTCAGCCAGGAGACCTTCTTGCCTTTTCTCCATGCTCTCAGGTTATACTTTAAGGCTGCTTGGACAGTCTTAAAACAAATATGTGGAAGCCAAGTTTAATGACAACGCCGAGATAAGTGGACTGTTTTAAACCCTTCTCAACACTCTCCAGTCTAGCAAATGGGTCAGACTCTGCCTGGAAGCTGTTGACAAGAGCATCTTCACCTAACCTGAAACAGAAAAGGCATTAATTCACCCACCAACTTGTTTGATGAAACACTGCCCCAGCAAAAACAGAAGTTGAGAACAGAAGAAAGCAAAAGCAATAGGAATTGGGCATTCATGTGAAGGGTCTCTTGAAAAATCTAGCCCAAGACTGAGGAGGTGTCCAAGCACTAGGTATATCTGATACAGGCTTAGGCAGCTCATAAAACATACCTGTCCTCAGCTCCCTACAAACTGAGTTGAGAGAGTCTGGCATATACAGAGGGAAAGTGAAAACGAGTATGTGGATGGTCTGCATGTGTCCATCTCTTTGCACTGATGGAATCAGCTTCAAATGACTGGTCCTCTGCTTTCAATATCTCAACTCGGTGCATAAACCAGTGGATGAATTCAAGCCTAATACTAACTGCAATTTTGGGCAGTTAAAGTGGGGCTTTTGACATGAATAATTATGTAGAAGTCTGATAACTCATTGTCCATTAAAGAGAAGTGAAACATAAAACTCTGTTTTGTGTAGACATTCCAAAATAATCGTTTTATAGTATGATATTAGTCTTTTATATAAACTTTTTTGTTCCCATCTTTAAAATTTCATTTCATATAGATAGTTTTCACATTGATTTTCTCTTATGAAACAGAACTGAAACATACAGTTCTTCAAAACTGAAAAATTGCAGTATTAAAGAATACTTTAAGTCCTACTTAAGGAATGAGAACTATTAACTATAAAATTACTTAATTTTGCTATGAACATTTTACTGAAAATGACGTGGAGAAAACTTCAATGGAAATGTACTAAGATCTGAGTTTGAATAAACATATTTTTCTTAGTATTAGATATGCCCTGATTAATTGCTGAATTATCTTCCCGGCTGCATAACTTCTGACAGCCTAATTAGAGTCTACATTATAGTTTCTGATCTTTTGATCTTGATCTCAGAGATTATTTGAAAAAGTTTGCCAGCTGATGAACTGCTGAGAATCTGGTAAACCCAAAGCCAAGACTGCTTAGACTGACAAGATTTTTATGTCTTTCTATTTAGAAGAAGCTCTCAACCTCATTTATAATGGTGCTAAAAACGTTAGGGCTGATAGGCAGTGGAGGTGGTCATAAAACTTTCCAACGGAAAACTTTCCTATGGAAAGATGAGAATACTCTAAAACCTCCATCTTATTGGGAAACTAAAGGAAATAATTAAAGGTGTTAATATTGCTCCTTGTTCCATTGCAGAAGGTAATTAAAAAAATGAGTTTAGACTGATTCCATCGCTGCCACTGCAGAAGCAACATCTGGAAAAGCCTTGGGAGCTGCAATGGCACCAGCCATTTTCTCCTTCTGCTAGCAAATATCTAACAGGACATACCTTCCAGTTTTATACCAACAGACCAGGCCTACACCCAGTCCTTTAGGGAGAGTAATGCTTGACAGAAGATGGCTTTTCTCCTTAAGTCACTGTTTTTACACCCTTTTGCTTGTACGGAACAACAGAGCTTTGCTTGATATCATCTCCTCAAGATTCTCCTACACTACAACATTAACCCCGCACTTTCTAGTCCTCCAGACAAAGTGGGGGATGAAATACTTCCTCGAAATTCTTCCTTTGGATGAATAGAAAAATTGGCACTTCTTAACCCACTCTGTTCTTTGCTACTAGGAAACATGTAGTAGAAATTTCAGTGATGAATTCACTCTGCCAGATATATTGCTCTAGACTGTTTTTATGTATTCCATGTCCAGTCCTCACATAAGTGTTCTGACTACCACTAGGTAGGGTTGTTTTGTTGATTTTTTTTCTTTCAAACTGTAATATCCTTTTCTTTGTGTCCACACCACTAACTGGGAGAAAAGTTGTTTCTCTATAGAAAATGCTTTGGCTTTGAATTTTCACAGTTGCAACCAAAATATAGCACTATCCTGAGATACCTTGTGTCAAAGTGCAGACTCGTTTTTGAGCCATTCAGGAGAGATTTAGCAGCAGAACGAGATGTTCTACCCCAGGGTAAGATAACATGGAGCAGAAAAACAGCACAGCTGTGTGGTGTGAGGGAGTTCCTGTTCTGGATAAACCTACCTGTTCTAGGCAAATTGATTCAAAACAGACAGAAGACAAGCATTCATATCTCAAAGTTTCCATACAGACAGTTATTCCCATGGAATTCCACACCCATGATGGCTGGGGGGCCAGCTGCATCTGTACTATGCTCCCTGGTTTACATCATTCTTTATTTAAAAGGAAGTAAATAAGGACAAATCATTACTTTCCTTTGGTAAATATTAACACTTAAATCCATCTCTCAGCCAACCAGATTAGTGGGTTACGAATACAAAGACAGCAGCATTTGGTGAGGTGGAACATCAGCCCAAACACAGGGAGGTTTTTGTGCTGCAATTCACTTTTTCAGCTTCTTTACCTTAGGGTTGTAAGTTCTTTTGGTCTTAAGTCCTAAGTAAAACTATTTCTAGCGCAGTACAAAACACTTGCTATTTAGCCATTTCATCATGTATTGCATTTAGCTGTATTCTCACCTACTCTTTCAGTAAATTCTTGCAAAAACTGACTTACAGTGTTGGAAATATTTTTAAAAAGCAGGGCATTACAATTGGAAGAAAGCTTTTTCTAAAAAAAAAAAAAAAAAAAGCATATATGAATAAAGGCCAAACAGCAGTATTTAATAGTAAGACCGTGGAGAGAAAAAAGAAGATGCACTATAAAGCTGTAGTCTAAATGAAACATATTAAGAGGGATAGTAAACACTGATCTGTGTAATGGACACCACAGATTCACTGCCCATAAAAGTAAGTAATAAGGAAATTCTGTGTGAATGGAAGAAAGTTGAAACACAAGGGATACTGTTAAAATTGTTATGTATCTCAGGGCTGATATACAGCATGCAAGGGATATGCCTTGAAGGGCATAAAGAGTTTCCCCCGTGGTATATTATCTGGAAACCATTTGTAAAGTAGAAGCACATTATTCAAACCACCACGGGAGAACAGTTTTTTAAGGGTATATATTTTCATAGTTTCTAGAAGCAATAAAGGAGCTGTCACTGTGGGTGATTTTCAGTCCATTTAAAAGACATTGCTTAGAGAGAAAGGAGGTCTTGTCATGGCATGCACTAAGGCAAGAACCCTGGAGAACTGAGAGGCTGGTATCATTCCTCAGAAGAGAGAGGCAATGGAAAACAACTGAAGGACTTCAGTACTAGCTGTCTCCACTCAGAATGGCTACACAAATCATTTTAGTCTGTACTCGGCTCTCTGAAAATGTCGCACTTGAACTAAACAAAAGGAAACCGAATTTTCCAACTGTAAGAACACTTCCAAAATGTGAATTGGTTTAAAATGTCTACTGGCTGCCTTGTCAATTTTTATTTATAAGCAAAATGATGTGATAACAGTCCAACTTTTGTCCTATTTTTGATTTCATGTTCATCGTTCTACAAAATTTCTCAGACAGTGTAGGAACTAAAGACTAAAATGAACTGTTGGGGAAGGCAGTTCACATCTGTAGTACTTTCAGTAATTAAGAGGAGTGTAAGATGATGGCTTTAGAGACAAATTCTATTTCCTCTCAACAACTGAAAAAAAAAATTGCAGAAGGCAAAATTCTCTTCTGGAAAAATGGTATTAATGGGGTGTTGAAGGAGAAAAGCAACAGAGTTTGCCATTATGAAGAAGATGAAACCAAAATCAAATAGAAACCAAATGACTCTGAGAACAATAAAACTGTATGTGTGGTAAATAACACCTAGATGCATAAATTGAAGCACAGATGCAGCATAGAGTTAAGCCAAGGGTCTGAACTGACTCATGGCAATAGATGAAAGTATGACAAAGTCTGTGAAGGGAACCAAGTTGTTGTTAGGCTACTTAAAGCAACCGACTGTGCAGGTCTAGGCAAGGGAAGGCTAAAAAATCACTGCAATCTCTTCCATATATTGCCTCAAGTGTGCTGGAACCAGCAGCCTTTAGACACTCCACTTCTGCTTTGCTTTATGTTCCATAGCCCACCTACCAGGGAAAATTACTTTGGGCAGTGGTCCTCTTCTGCAGCTGGGCTCTGCTGTTCCACAAAGCTCTTCTGATTAGCTCACAGCCACCTTGATAATCTGTAACACACTGCATTGCACTAAGGGATGGACCTGTCACGAATCTGCTCCCCTGCCATGACCTCTGCCAGTCCCACGTGGAATTCTGTGCAGGACTTCCCTCCTCCCCAGCCTTTCAGCTGCAAAACAGACACAGAAAGGCAAGTGATTTTCTAATGACCTTCATGAGCAAAGGAATTAGAATTGCTCTCCTAACACTTCACGCTATAGTTCATCCTCACATTCAGCCTCAAGGTCCCACTGCAAACCTCCGAATATGTGAGTGAGGTGGCATCTTGCCTGAGGATGTCTTACTCCCTCCCAGTATACCATGATGAACCAGCCAACACGAGTGGAAACACTGCCACTGATGGACAATATCAAAACTTAAGAAGACTCAAGACAGCACCAGGCTCCTGAGCCAGCTGTATGTTCCCCTGTTGTATATCCACCACCATCTATAAAAAGAAATATTGAGCTTAAGATCTGTCATGCTTTGTTGACTATCAGCTGAGTGAAGAGACTTTGCCCTCTCCTAATGTGGAAAATTTGTGGGATACATCAAGAAGGTGAAACAGCTCTTTCTGCCTGGCTTCCTAGAGGGAAAAGGCAGTTCATCCAAAAAGGTACCAGTCAAGCAGCTCACAAGCATTTCTTGGTGAGCACCTCTGCTTCCTCAATGAACTATGGTGCCACTGGGGGCCACAACAGCCAGTAATCATAGAATGGATTATGGAATGAATTTTAGAATGAACTGGGTTGGAAGGGACCTTAAAGATCATCTAGTTCTAACCCCCCTTCCCTAGGCAGGGACACCTTCCAGGCTGCCCCAAGCTTCATCCATCCTGGCCTTGAACACTTTCAGGGATGGGCCAGCCACAACTTCTCTGGACAACTTGTTCCACTACCTCATCACCCTCACAGTAAAAAAAATTCTCCCAAATATCTAGTCTGAACTTATTCTCTTTCAGTTTGAAGCCATTTCCCCTTGTCCTGACACTACATCCTCTTGTAAATAGTATCAATCTTGTAAATAGTAGTGATCTCCAGCATAAGGTAGGGAAAGACATTAACTTTGGCTGACATGGCATTTCTTCATGCTGTGCTTGTGTCACTAAATTAACTGTCCTGATGGATGCATTACAGTAAATTACACAAATAGAAAACATCCCAGAAAGTTAATTAATCACTTTTCAGTGGGTAAATATTTAAGTGCTTGCAGGATCACTTTTCTTCTTCCAGAAAGATCTAGCAACTCTTTCCCCAAGGTATTCGGTGGAGCTCAGGAATAATGCAAATTAAGTATTTGGAGAGGCCTGTGCATGAATTTTTAAATGCCTAATTTTACCAGAAGATTTCTGACTGCAGAAAGAGTAAAGTCTAGTTTCTAGCGAAGTCTCATGTCTCCAGTGGGCCTCCTCTCTGGAGTATTCTCTAAGTATCTTAGAAAAGAAAAGGCACTGCTGTGTTTCTATCCTGAAGGTTTTAGGAGGCTCTTTCTTGAGTGCCTAAGCCCATAATTTCATGAAAGCTGTCAAATACAACATTTTAACATCATTTATTCTGTCAATTTTGATTGAAACATGATGGTTTGAAAGTGGTTTTGGAACACATAGATGTCAATTCACACAGCTACACCACTTCATGATTGTATTTACCATGATTTTTAAGTCAGACAAAAATCTGTTCTACAGGTACTAAGATACAGATTTTCAGAGGTACATAGACAATACTCTTAGAGCTCACAAGTGATTTAATTGGCTGCATCCAAATTTTAGTGTTCTGACTGAAGTAAACATTTTGTTAAATAATTTCTGTTGTTTTTAAGAGGATTTTCTACTTCAGTAATAGAGAGGATCTGTGTAGAAGAGAAGCCCAGACATTACTGAGCAGAACTCAGGCTTAATTCTCACTTACTTAATACTCACAAACCCCAGTGTTGAGAGCCACAGTCCCACAGACTTTCATGAAGGCTTGGTTTCCAGATTTTGGAGTTTCTGGCTCAAGATTAAACTAAAATTCACCTTTAAGTTTCTTTCTGGGTCAGCTTGCTCATGGAAGCAGTATTTCTCTTGCATCATTTTAGGAGTGGGAATTAGGCATTCCCTTTTTGTGTTACCTGTCTATGCTAAACAGCAATTTCAAGAGTAACAATGTGAGATGTTTCTTCATGACTTGCACACAAGACATTTTCCAGAGGCTTTTAGGAGAGAGGTGGGAAGAAAAACTCTTGACTAGTTCTTCATCTGACATAAGCTGATGGAAATATGGTGAAGATAGGGAATCTTGTGGATTTACATGAGCCTCCAGGCTTTACATTAATGAAGAAGTGCCATTAAGCAGTTCCATGTGCTCTCACCTGTATGAGCATTATTGCAGATGAAGGCATGAAAGCTCATCTATAAAAGCCAGAGTGGATGGTAAATCAAGTTAAGTGAAGACTAGGATTGTCAGACATGCAGGAGAATGACAGCACAAACATGACTGATTTAATGGGAGGGAATACATTTAATTCAAAGTGACAGTGAGACAGGAAACCAAGCCAGGGGGCTGAATACAGAGACATATGGACAAAAAGACCAAGGGAACAAAATTATGCTAGCCAGATCAGATTACCTGAAAGATGAATAAGTTTAGACACTTACAGCTTTCCGAAGACAAGTTGTCAGTGTCTTGAGACGTCAAATGCTATC
Source organism: Dicrurus megarhynchus (assembly GCA_013399195.1). Taxonomy (NCBI): domain Eukaryota; kingdom Metazoa; phylum Chordata; class Aves; order Passeriformes; family Dicruridae; genus Dicrurus; species Dicrurus megarhynchus. Next base: position 108,444 of record VXAD01006250.1, read on the forward strand.
CGCTCATTACTTGTGGTAGAGTCAAACTGGAACATTATGGAGCAGCTCAGGATGCAGAGGTGACCAGGTAGCACTAGGAATAATTTCAGCAGTGAACGAGTTGATATACAGACAACAGTGCCTTCTGTGTGATTTTCCAATGCCTTCTTTTTAATCCATGAATAGTTTAATGTTTTTCTGCTCCTGTAATTCATCAGAAAGAAAGGGATTCCTGCAGGTTAGCTGTAACAGGATAAAGTCTAGCCCTGGCCTGAAATGCATCCCATTTGTTTAAAAAAATCTGACAGCATGGGGTGCCTCACAGGCACAGAGAGGTGAAATGACTTGCCTAAGTCTCTTCCAGCATTTCAGAAAAGAGTCTAGTGCATTAAATATGTCTAAACAGTCTAATTTCAGATTCATCCCCACAGGCAACCAAGAGTATTCTTCAAGCATATGTGGCACAGTAAGATGCATGTCTTTACTACCACCACTCCTCCCATGTGGCTATACTTATCCCAGGAAGAGGAAGCAGGCAGGATGGAATTATCTCAATACAGATTCAGAATTCATGTTCTTTGAAGACTACAGTGCCTTTGGGTTCATTCAGTCTCAGGGGAGGAAAGAATTTCTGTTTATTAAGAATTGGAGGTCTCACACTGATGTACTCTTCTAGCTTTCTAACAGCAAGCTAACTAAAGGAAAAGAGAGCAAAGAGAGCAATAATGCTCTGAAACAAACTTCAGGCGTGACACCCATCAAATCCACTTGCTCGTAGGTTTAGTAGTTCAGCAAGATTAATCCAGTAAGTGGTAAGACCATGCATCAAAATGAACAAGGACCATGCTTAATTCTTATGCCCTTGAACACCCTTAGGCACAAAATGACTATTCCTCATGACCCTTGAGACAGAGTGGAAGAGTAACCTTGGGTGGAAGAGGACCCTTGGGTGGAAGGCAGACAGAAACAGAGCAAACTGGAGGCAAAATTCAACATTGTGCCTAAAGGCATGCAGCATGGGAATTCAAGGCACTTCAGTGTCCAGAGACACCTTTTTCCTGCACTGATTTCTGTGCGTGCTGTGAAGCTGGTTCCAGTCCTTCCTCAGTAGGCTGAGGACTCTCCACTTCCAAAAGCTTTGAGGCAAAAAGGGTGTCACATATAGAAAATCATCACAGTGGGGAAAATAAATGTTTTCTCATCACACATTAACACTTGCTTTAAAAACCTGAAAGCTAATATAGAAATATAAAAGGTAGAGGAACATAAGTCTGCTAGGTAGAAGTATGTTATGGAAGCATACTATGGAAGTGTGAAAGCATACTAGGTGTTACTGCTTACCTCATTGGAAGTGTGGGATTGACAGTTCAGACCTTCATCAAGAAATGGTAATTGAGTCAAAACCAGAATGTGAGACCAATGACTTTTTATGAAGGGAGAATATTCATTTCTTTCTTACAGTTGACATTTCATCTACAACTTGATTGTGTTGGGCAACCTGAGCACTCTCATTAACAAGCAGAAAACCCCACGTAACAGAATGTTTTACATTTTATCAGAACAGACTTAGTTTGAGAGGTTACAATTTTCCTGAAGTTTTTCCCATAACTATCTTAGTGTAGCTTTTTTTTCCTTTTCTTTTTATGCACACATGAACTTTCTATTCATTATCTTCATTTACTATGGCAAGGAGGGCTGACCTCACGTGCTTTTGATATCCTGAGAAAAGCAGAAAAAACTGCAGCACTATCATCCTCCTCCCCACATATCCTCCATAATCCTTGAACAAAATTAAACTATAATAGGTAGGTTGCAGAGCTCTATGGCTTACAACATCAAAGTTCCTGGATAAACCAAGTATGCCAGGCAAAGCTGAACCCTGTTTTAAATCAATATTTCAGCTTTAACTGCAGGCAGGGACTTGCTCCTTGAATTGGTTATGAACATACAAAAGAGTTACTGTTTGTTTAGAGATGTGGGAAATAGGAGATTCTTCTTATGGGCTGAACAACTTCATCTCAGGGACGATAGGGAATTTATTAAGGTCATTTCTCAAAGGCCCCAAAAAATGAGGGCCTCTATATTTTAGATGCTATAGGGGATAAAGTAAAAGTAGTTCTGATGTTGAATGCAAAGAAAACTATTAAAAGCACAGTTAATATCCTTAGGGTATCTGCAAGATTTCCTACTGGCCTTAAAAGAAAGGTAAGCTCTGCCCTGTATTTGCAAGATTCAAAGACCATTCAAAAGAAATAAGTCAAAAAGAAGTACTAGTAAGAAATATATTCTAGAGTATGGGAACTCAGTTCTTCATACAAGCATTTAAATCGAGGTTGAAGAGTCCTGGACACAAGTACCAGGCATTTGGGCAGAGAACTGACAAAAGAAATATCCCAAGTATTGGAAAGGAGATGAATACAAGCAGAATGGTAGCAACAGACTTCAGCTGAGCATGCGGAAATATAATCTGCTTTTTTACTAGATACCACACAGGCAGTGAAAACATAGGAAAACACTGCCATCCTGGGATGAAACCAAAATGCCCTCATATTTCACAAAAACACAAAGGGTCTTGGAGCCATTCATAAGGACTGTGTTGGCACATACAGCATAATCCCAGGTTAAATGGCAATGCATAGGTGAAGGAGGATATGATGTGTTTAAGAGAAGCAGCTTTGTTGCCTTGTATCAGGGGGTATATTTTCATTTTTAGAAGATCAGTAGAGAAGACTGAAGACCCAAAGTTGCCTCTATGGTTTTCTTCTGGTTTATGCTGGCCAGAACAATTGTGGGGGAGAAGATAAACACTTCTAGGATGGAAAGGGGTGGGGTGAGGGGTGGAGTGAGGAGGTGGGGTTAGTTTCCTAAACTTTACTCCGGTTTAGGACATAAGCCAGCCCTGATAGGAAAAAGCAGACAGACCCTAAATGATCTGAATCTACTGCCAACTCATTTAGTGGGTAAGTAATTAGATCTTGAGCTTGAGTCACTGCCACCACATAAATAGAGCAATTTCTATATAAAATGTAAAAACATTGCTATAATCTGTGTTCAGGGTTTTGGTTTCTTATTTTGTACATACAGAGTGAGAATATAGTTGTCAAAGTTCTTCTCCTAATGATAGCATTGAAATACAGAAGGAAGAAAATACAAAAAAGCTTATCTTAGCAAACTCATAATTTTTGAAGCATTTGAAGCCTAAATTAGCTTCACTCTATTGATTAAAAATATGGCTTACAGTGATTTGCCAAAAAAATTTGTTCTGAAATTTAAATTAGGTTAAGTATTTTGAAGCAGATTGCCATAATAATTTTCTAAAGTAATAAAATCAGTTACCAGAATTAATGATACATAAAATTCATTTTATGATTTTACTTACATTACCTTGTTTCCCTCCTTCATCTGTTTTCAAACCAAGTCTCATAACTTTATAGTGTGCTTTTACACCATGCAGTGACCCTTCTTGCAGCTGAAAGGATAACACCATTCAGTACAATCCTTTTAAAATTGCCTTTTTGACCGCTCAGAGCAAAATCAGAAGGAAATGCAGAAAAGACCTGAGGACAGCTTTGTAGCTGTTGTGACACCTGAGATAGTGAAAGGGTGGCAGATGTCAAATCAAGCAAGGGCTTTTAATGCCATAAAAATAATGAAGTGCAGTGTTCAGTCCTGAGTTTTGCAGTGCTTTTAAACAGAGAGAACACAAAAGATGTTACTCTTAAGATACCAATGACTACCTATCTAGCACAAGAACCACATTCCAGGTTATGCTGCAAGTTTTTCTTCACCAAGACACAGTTGTTGCTTTTCTAGATCTGGAGAGCTTTCTCCTTTCTAGAGAGCCCAGTCAGGGAAAAGGTTCTTTGTTAATTGGAAATCTCACTCAAATACTGAGAAAGAAATATTACAAATGTAATCTTGCATCTACAACATGAAACGTGAGAGCAGAGAAGTTAATGAGTAAAGCTACCACTGAACAGAAATTTTATACATGCTTTCAACCCATTTCAGCTGGTAAAAGGGAGCAGGTGGTTCACAGACTGATTTGGTGAGATTATGCTGACCTGAGACTAAATACCATTATCATTAAAGAGCTGCAAGAAATGAAACATATATGAAATACTGCAAGAACCCCCTAGCTTAAAAATACATCTTTTTGCCATTGCCTGCTGCATTTACTAATACAAGATAACCTAGTAGCTGTCATTGGAGATCTCTGCTTGCTCCACCAAGCAAGGCAAGCTAGGAGACCTGACATGCCAGTGTAGTTGCCTCAGTGGCAAAGACACAACCCCATAGTTTCTATGGAGAGTCAGGGACAGCAACAGGCAGTGACGTTTGGAAAAACACGAGGTGAAAAAGCTGCTCTGAAAACTCAGAAAGAGTAGGGAGCAAGCCATGCTCGGTAGGGAGCAAGAGCAGGCATAGAGCCCCCTACAGCAAAACTCAGACCAGGCTTGGAGTCCAGGAACTGTACTTATACAGACATGACAGGTCTGGGGGAAGAGAGTGTCTGTGAAAGTCCCAAGTGAGGCTCTTCAGACTGGACTCAAGTCCTAACATGAGCCTTTTAAGACAAAATCAGTCAGCCCAAAACAGTTGGAGTTGGAGGGGATCTCTGGACACCATCTGGTACAATCCCCCAGATAAAGCCATTTCTCCTAGAGAAAGTTGCACAGGATCACAAGCAGGCAGGTTTTGGACATCTCCAGAGAAGGAGACCCCATAACCTCTCTGGGTGACCTGTTCCAGTGCTCGGTCACCCTAGAAACTTGTTCTTTATTCTTTGTGTGCAAGGGTTGAGGCAGAGCTTGTGGCCTAGGAAGCCCAAGACCTCTTTTTCACTAAGGAATAACAATCCTCAGCGGTATAACCAGTTGCTCAAAACAGGAAAAGGCTCTACCCAAACCCCAGATGCTGAGGAGGGAATTGCATAGCTTTGAGAAATATGTCTGAGAGAAGGAGCAACAACGAGACAAAGCATGAACACATTTCAAGAGGATGCCTAAGAAGAAGCTTGGGGTTGTGGACAAAGGAGATATCTTCCAGTACTTCCTCCACCCACAAGGAAACAGAACTACTTTTGAAACACAACTTGCTTTCTGCTGCTAACAGATAAAGATGTAAAGAGCCAACCTTTTTCTCATGATCTGGGTGAAATAAGAGTTTTCTGTATTTAGCATCTGCAATTCTTTAGTTGGTAAGTTGTCTGATGTCTATGTTCTTGCAGACCTGGCTCCAGGTGTTTTAAGTTCTGGGCTCACATTGTCCACAAAATAGGATTTTTAGAGATCTCTTAAACTGGACACCCAGCATCACCCTAAAAAAAGGGGTTTCGGTTTATATTTTCAGTGCTGCAGACTTGAGAAAACCAAACCCAAGGAGCTTTGATTTCTTGATCATTATCTCATAGATGTATTGCTTCCCATAGAAAAAGCAAGTGTAGGAAGAGCATGTACATGTCTAATCTCTCAGAGGAAATAATAAAGTGTGGGTCGAGACCAGACAAGTGCTTTGCAGCCAGAAAATTCAGCTTGTTTACACTAAAGGTCAAGTTAATTCCAAGGTCAGATTTCAAATGCACATTAAGAAAATATTTTTTTAATACTATGAAGTAATAATTTAAAAACCTTAACACAAGCACTAGAAATTACCATTGCCATGAATTCTTCTGTAAGATTAGGCGACACATTACTGTAGGTAGTAAAACTTTAAGCTGTAAAAAGGTCGCAGTGAATCTCGGTTTCATACACCTGAAAGTATATTTTAGAGAATAATCTTCACGTTTCTTACATTTTGCAGATGTTGTGGATGACTGTCTCTGAACTGTTTTTTCCTAGTAGGTGGTAGATTGCTTCCTGGCTGTTCCTATTCAAATATGGGAAATAAAATCTCTAAGGTAAAATAAACTGCTGTTTATCCATTCCAGATCAGTAGGACTGTGAGAATTTGACCAGACCAGTGGATACAAATGTAACATCAATTAAAGGGTGGGATTCTAATCCACCTGAATTCCCTGCACCTATCCACCAATATAAATACTTTTAAAAGGCTTTTCTAACAGAAGAACTGATCTAATTTTTTTGGCAGTTTTGACATGCTTTGTTTAGAGTTCAGAACAAGATAAGACTGATGTCATTTTTTAGATAAGATGGGGTGCTGATATTTTGATAGAACCACTTCTGCATAGCAACTATGGTATGACTATGGGGATACAGCTTAAAGAAGGGGACACACTTCTTCAATCATGTTCTGAAGATCTTGGATAAGAAAAATATTATTTTTTTTCTTTGAGAGAGAGCTAAAGAATTGGTCTGGGTGAGACGATAAGCAGATAGGGGATCTATAATTCTGGCTACTTCGGACTGCCTTGGGCAAGCAGGGATTTACATGTGCACTTTAAATGATCTCACAAAGGGCTCATTGAGTTTGGCTGGAGTTAAGGTACAATAGCTCAAAGCCTGCTCATATTTCTGATCTGGTTCTGGTTCCAATCAGGATATTTTTGAACACTTCCAGCTCTTTAAGCCCTTAAAGTGCTCACATTTTGGTCTAATGCAGAGGAGAAAAATACCATACATCATGCTGGAAAAAAGCACACATATTGCATGTGTATTTGTATTCATTTTTCAAACTATTTATATTTCCTTTCATCCTGTGAAGGCCTAATGGTTTCACGATGAATACTTGTCCTTTCATATGTAGATGTAGGATGCAGATAAAATATGACAGAAATTTCCACAAAGAAGAGATTGTATTTTATGCTGTGACATTTCTATTCTTTCCTTCCTGGAATGTTAGATGCTTTTTAACCATAGAATAGATAAATCTAATATGGAAGCTTTTGTTTCAGAGGGGAAAGGTGGCTGGTTTTCTAAAGTGATGGGAAAATATTACAATAGCAAAGAAAACAAATAAGAATACTTAGCATTTATAAGCTGGCTTTCCTCCAAGTGTCTCAAAAGCATATTACAAACAGGATTGAATCTCTACCCTAAAAAATAGGGTACCCTTTTTTCCTCTAACAGCCAAATTCCGAAAGTAAAAATGAAAGAGGTGGAAGGGCACAGCAATGACCCAAGCTGTATGCTTACAAAATGTCTTTCTGCTTTCTGTGTACATCCTTAAAAATGGTTGATTGGTCTGGTTGATAACACTTGTCTGGAAATTAAAGTTGGTATATTTCCCAGCCTGCTTGTAGTTATATGCCCTTATTATGAATAGATATGGAATTGTAATGTGCCTAATTACAGCTTCATTCCTGAGACAAAATGTGTTTTATCCTATTGTCTTCCTGAACATTTAGTATTTTATGGGTTAGCTACTAGATTATTCCCACTTGGCAAAGGGTTCAATTAGCAGGTCAATGACAATGGAGCTAATGAATGACAGTGCAAACCTACCTATTATAATGCTGAGGAGGGAGTTCCATGCTAGAGAGCAGAACTTCAATTGATCTGGTTTATTAGGGCAATAGTTCTCCACAGGTTTGATGAGATAGAGTTCCATTAGAAGAAGCTTTACTTAATTTTAAGGAACCATGTAATGAATTTCTAATCCATCGCACAGATGGTTTGTTACTGGCAATATGGTGGGGTAATTATTGACATCCTATTCTGTTGCTGACCCATTAAATGGTGCAGAAGGAGCTGTGGATGCCTAAAAATCCTGGAGAACTGTATATTGTGTTTATATGCATCATTCTAGATGGCCAGAAAGTAAGAATGCTGGTAGAACTAGTCTAGTAAATGGCTGACATCAGTAGATATTGATGTCATGTGGTTGGGAAAGGATATGACATTTAAGTCTTGTGCATCCACAAGAAAAGAAAGTGAAAAGGAGTAGACACACTGAAAATCAACTTCAAGAACTGCACTCATCTGCTCCGAAAGACATATTCTCTGAGCACCAACTGCAAAACATCTTTGCTTCCAATTATTGATTATTCACTAGGAAGTGCTTGGGGGTCACCTACAATAAAGCCAGAATTATCCATAAAAACCGTTTACTAAATTATGCTTAATACCAAATACAGCTAGGAGAACTGCAGCTTGGTTGTTGATAACACACTTACCAGAAAAAAGTTAGATTTTTGGTGATGATGAATTGCTCGATTCATTCCAGTAATTAAGTTGTAGGTGTCAGTCCACCTAGGTCAGGATGGACTGTCCATGAAGTCAAAATAAAAATTCAAAGAGAAATATTAGCAACAAGTATATAAATGCTATGAAAAATCATGGGAAAAGGGTGTTTTCTTATCCCAAAAGCCCACCACTAAAACTGAAATTTGCATGTCAGCAAAAAGAGCTACATTACATATCTTTACAGAGTAGGAAGGATTTTTTTTTTTTTTTTTGCTTAGCTCTGCACACCCTTTCCCACAGCAGTCCTGCTTCCTGGTGAAAATTCACAGCTTCCAACAACACCCAAATCCAAACCAAATGGACTTGGTTTGGATCACCCCAAAGACCATGCAAATCAGAAGGAACATTTTGAGGGGAGGGTCATAGTTTGAAATTCACCTCACTAAATACTTTCCATTAACCTCTTCTGGAGTAAGAAGGGAGATCAGTTTAACCCAGCTGCTGGGAAAAATATCAAACCCCCTGTATCTACCAGCCAGTGGCAACACTATAATGGATGAGAGCCTGAGAAGTTTGACTGATGAGCCCTGTTTTGGGATATGGAAGCCTGGAGATTTATACCATGTCTCCTGAACTAACAACCCAGGAGAATCTGGAAGAACACAAACTGTCCTTATGCTTTGGGTGTGAAAGCAGAGCTCAATCCCATTTCAAATGGGCTGCTAATATCCAAAGTCTGTGTCACTTGGGGTGAGGTGTGACAGAGCCAAAGCTTTAATAAACGTACACTGGTATTACACCTAAGCTTACAAAGCCCAAGATTTCTGAGGCACCCTTTCACATCATAGAAGAGGAATACTGAGCCAAGATAATAGTAAGACTCTTACAGCTTCTTTTGTTTCCTTTTAATCCCAAGAAGAGATCATGATGTAAATGCTAAAATCTCCCATGCCCCTTTTTTTAAGTTCATTTGCCTAACAACTCACAAAATGCATGTTGGATGCCTCGGGGAATTTTATGACCTACTTACTAAAAGCAGTGCTGAGTATTTGATTTCCTTAAATTAAACTAGACAAGTTCTCAGGTTTAATGTTGTTTGTTTTGTCTCACAGATAAATAGACAAGGCAGAAAGTAGACTATAACAACAAGCTTTGGTTTCCTTTTATTTTCTTTTAAGGCATGACCATTCACAAACGGTCAGCAACATAAAGTCCTGCTTCCACAAATGTTTAGGAAGCCCAACTCCCTTGGGCAACCATATTGGCAAGGGATGTGTGCATGGTTCTTCCTTATCACAGTCTCTCTGTGTCAGGATATATTTGCAAGTAGTTGGCAGTAAGACAGCAATAGCCAGTGAGCACTGTCCAAATGTCTGGGATGCTGTCTCAAAAACTAGAATTTTGAGGAGTCAGAGTCACTTTTCTTCACCTCTTTCATATGTTTTTCTAGAAATCAATTTTAGTCACACCACAAAATTAATTTGGACCAATGCTGTCAAAGGTCTTGGCAGAACGAGGCCATGTTTCACTTTCAAAACAATGCAAAAGTACCCTAATTTCATTCTATTTAATTGTTATAAATAATCAAGTAAGCAAAACAGTCCTGAGCAGTATATGCTGCTAGTTACAGAGGTGGGAATTTACTTGAAAACTGAGTCACAGATAGCAAATCCTCTTTGATGCTTGTCTACAATGACTTCAGTGCAATGATGCTGAGGACCTTGTTCAACCATCTAACAGGCTTTGAATTTTTTTTTAAACTTTTTTTTAGAAGACCTACTTTAGATATTGAATTAATTATCAGGCTTGTGATAAATAAATCAAGTCCAAAGTTCACAAACTCTCCCCCTCCCATACAACAAGCTAGAACTTACTTTAATTATGCCCCATTACTTGGCGAGAAATCAAACGAATAAACAATAACTCTAGGCCATGCAGAGACAGCTTTCCCATAAATGACTTTTTTTGAAATGTGGTGGCATTTGCTTAAGAACTTGCTTCAGACCCTGCACACAAAAATTTCTGCCTAGATCTGTCCAGATTAGTCTAGTTATCCAAGGAATAAAGTAAACAGCTTAAATTAGCTAGGTAATATATTTATGCCCGAAGTTACAGTGTCATCTGTTATTTAAGCAATAATACTCTGATTATATAAAAATATAATATATTAAAATATAATAATGTATTATATATTAATAATGCAATATAGACTATAATAATTATTAATCACATAATATATAAAATTTAATAGACATAAAGGGGGTAATGAGTGCTTCTGAAAATATAACTTAGAATCAATTAAAAGTGACATGTACTGTTGTCCAGTTTGCTTCAGATGGTGCGGGGAGAATGACATATATAAGCCAACCTCCACCAGGCATAAGATTATTTCCCAGGACTATAATTCATACCTCAAAAAATTATGTTATTAAATTGTGTTAATAATTAACTTAATTACCATAAAATCTTAAACAAAGGATTCAAAAATCTTTTTCTTCTAGGCTTTAACTCCTTTGAACTGTTTTTAAACCCTTTGGGGTTTTTTTCAGCTGTTTATTCAGATTCATCTTTAGACTTCAATACCTACGACCAGCTCCTTTTAGGCATTTCATACATGGAGGGTGTAATGTTTAATACCACGTTAACTTATTTAAAGATAGAACATATTGCATAAAACAATATCAATGTAAGTTACACTTAGAAAAAGACATAGTAATCACAATATACAGTTTAATCACAATATCATTGTGATCTCCACTGTCCATCCTTATGCTGTGCCTATGTGGGTTGAAGCCATTGCTCTTTTCCAAACGTTTTTTTGGTCTGATTTTATACTTGGTGTTGTGTGGAGCCACAAACTGACTCCCTGCTTGTGGCCTGGGTAAGTCAGGGCAGTCACATTCTTTCAGTGAAATGAGTTTCACGGGCACACCTCCCTCGGCCATCTCTTCTGAACCTTCTTCCACCAGTCATAGCCATGAACAACAGAATGCTGTTTTCAGTGTTTGGATGAAACTCAAAGTGCCACTGAATACAGGAGTGCAGGAACAGGACTTAAGAAGATTCAAACGTTCAACAAATGTTCAAACATTCCAACAAACGTTCATCCAAATTTTGGGAAAAGCGCAAAATGACAGTAAGGCAAGAGCTGATAAAATTGTGAAAGACATCACAGAAAGCAAAATCAGACACAGTAACAAAGAAATAAATAATTACAATAATTTAGAAAGCACTCTTACACTCCAGGGGAATATTATTTTTAATTATTTCTTTCAAAATAGCCCATATGCGCAAGGTTTGAGCTGTAAGCCGAGTGGAGTTCAGGAAAATCAATAAGAAATACATTTTCTTTTAGCAGTTGAATATTTCAAAGAGAAAGGTTTCTGTCTTGTCCTCTTTGAATCCTCTGCTTAGAAAGGATGTGCTCATTTCTGAAATGTCAGGGATCTCCCTTGCTGTCTTTAAGACTTGGTAGATCTTAAGGATGCTCCCTCCACACATCGTAGAACTGCTCAACTCTACATGCAGCTGAGCTTTGAAGGAGTGAAACAGACTTTAAATCACCTCCTTCTGAAGAAAGAGATGTGTTTATTTCTTAGTTACACTCTTTCAGAGTTGCTTTAAGCTGTGCATTCAGCAGAAAGATTGCTTTATGGTGGGTAATTTAATTTTTAGCTGAATCTGTCCAACCCACCACTGCTTCAAAAAGTTCATAATTCCATTTCAAGAGGGATTTTACATTTTTAAATATACTTCAAAATCAAATGTTTCATTAGGGATAGTATGTTTTTCACACCTCTTTTGACACTGCAACACAGCATTTCCTTAGGGACTGGAAGTTTATGAGGAAGGGCACAGTGGGCAAGGGAATCATATATGTGTTAAACTAAAAAAATATGTCAAGTGGGTTATTTCATTTGCATGATTATGGAAAAGCAACTATTATCCTGGACTTTTTTATGAACAGAAAAACCAACCAACAAACAAGACACCAAATATTTAAATAGATTTTCAGAGTTCTGTTTCCCTGGATGATAGCCAGCAAGTTCTCTGCAGTGATGAGCTCCCTGTTATACAGAGCCAAGGACAAAGGTTGCTTGATACTAAGCATTTCTGAAACAGTGGGTATTAATTCAATATGGTTTTTGAAAGGATAAGGAGTCTTTTGTGAAAGGGTCTCATGATCCAGTCTCCCCTAACAATGTATTCCCCACTGGTACCCTGATGACTTTTATTAGGCAGATCCTGTTTCATCAATGAAAAAAAATCCAAATATTCTCAGATAATTTTATGTTTCAGAGAGTATATACTGGCATCTGGTGCTGAATCCTGAAGAGGGCCCATTTGATACTAATCGATTGGAGAGTTTTTACAGGGCTCTGTGGTTACAGAATTCTTGAATTCTGTATTATTACCCTAGGTGACATGGAACTGCCTCAAAATGCTACAAGCAGGGATTGCTGTTATCTGCTTTCACTTCTGGAAAGCTCCAGTTGTAACTATCCCTATTCTGCCACAGAGCTGCTTGATCTTTGGGAAGTCACTTAAACGTGCCCGTGCTGCTAGGAGCTGCGACCTGATTGGAGATTGTTCTTTCCTGCATCACAGAGCTGAATATGAAAGTCTGGGAGACATGCAGATGTCACAACAGTACCAAAGTAAAACCAATTGAAGGGCTGACTGATAACCTCTGGATAGCAATATTCGAAAGTATGGCAGCAGGGGACCAGACACAAACCTGCTCGGACTCAGAACTGGTTTATGCCCCCAGAAGTTGATCCTTGCTGCCGTTTATGCCATATGAAGAGACACTCAGTTTTGAGACGATAGCAATTTTATGGAGCAGTGAATCTTCTCCCTTCTGCATTCAGATTTCAGAGAACCATAGGCCCTCCATGGAATAACTGTCATACAGAAATTTTGGATTCGAGCTAGCTGACCAAACTAAACACACGTCTGTAAATTACCGATGTGTACATCTTTCCTCTCATCTGGTTTCCAGCACTCTTTGCTTTCCTTCCCATATTCCTTAAGTCAGTGTTTCCAAGACAGCATACTTTCGAAGAACAAAGTACAAATGTTTCAAGCTGGCTTAGCAAAATTTTGTTTTCCAGCTGGTGCTTTCTTCTTCTTTGAACACAAGCACGAAAAAAATGCACTTTCACTTTAAACATTAGGGTTTTTTATCCTGTCCATACTCCTCTAGGCATGAAGGTTTGTGTTTGGTGTGGTACAAGTAGGGCAGACAGGATGTTCTAACGATATAACTAAGACAACATCTGAAAGGGTATCCTACTTGAGACAAATTGTGAAAAATAAGGTTGAAGATAAAATTTAAGATAAAATTTAAAGACTTTCCCTGAAAGATGATCTGTGTTTTGTTTATGTATCAATTGGTCTGACAAATAATACCACAGCTCCTTACGAACATTGCTGTCTTTATACAAGGAATCATGCACAGGTTGGGTGAACTGCCTGAGAGTGAAAAGATGGCCAAAGCCCCAAGGACTGAATTGGGAATTTCCAGATGACATGGATGGTATTTAACTGCATAAACAAAAGAATTAGGATTTCCAGGTCATGGCCTCTGCAACCCAGAAAAAGGAAAATTTTAATGCATATTCACCAGTGGAATATAATAGAATATCATTCTCCCCAGTAAAAGGGGTACCTACTGATAACACACTACACTATGCAACAGAATGTATCTGAAATCCATCTTCTAAGGATGGTAAAACATAAAATACTTTTGGACAATAAAATCGCTGTGTTGGAGCCTTTCCTCCTTTCCATGGAGACAGCAGTCAAAAAATTGACACTAGCAAGCAATTTCTTCTTACCCTTCTGCCCCTTGTTTAAATGCCTTTATTAGCTTCAAATTTATCAGTCATCCAACTCTACGCATATTAATTTATTTTCACAAAACAGGGATCTTAAGAGGGAATATGTGATTTCTGTGCATCAGAAATGTGTCAAGAAATGCTGAACATCAATAGACAAGGGAAGTAAAGATAAAAAAGAGAAAAGAAGTGGCAGAGGGGAGCCAAAGGTTGAGAAGAGAAATGCAATGGGAAGGATAAGTGTGGTGCTTTTGCACAGCAAAGATTAAAGAGAGCTGTCTGAACATGGGAGCCACACTAATGATGAGCAGGGGAGCCTAAGCTGTAAGGAGAAATTCAGGTGCTGCAGAAGCTTGCGCCTAGGAAAGAAAAGAAGAAGAAAGAAGTGAAGTAGCAGAAATGTGGTTGAACTCTGGCCATTTATGACTGAGCTGCTAACAAGAAAGCTGTTCTTTCTATCACCGAGTTTTAGAGGAAAACACTGGGGAAAGGCACTTTGGGGAGGTGAATACTGAAGCTCTTGCTGTAGGTTGAAGATTGGCAGGAGTACAAAGGTAATGCTTAAAAAATGGGTCCCTTGTTAGTTGTGAGAGGCAAAGGTGTGGTCTAAAAGACCATGTCCTCTAAATAGAGAAGCTAAGACACTGTTGAGGTGTGCAAATAAAAAGAAACTAATTTTTTTCTCTAAAAGGCAGATATCTGGACAATCCTGGCAATTAGCTTGCAAGTGCTTTTGCTAAAATTTGTCAACATGTCAACAGCTGTCTATCTCTAGAGATAAAAAAGAATAAGTGCAGAGCTGAAGTTTCCTCTTGTAACTTCAGGTTCTGTGTCTGTCATTAAAACAGGATTTCTGCCCTTAAAACTGTGCAATTATACTTTCTTTTTTTGTACAAAGCTTGCTTATTTCAGTTCTAACTGTTTCATCAAACTATTTCCCACAAAGCAACAAGCAAGTTTCAAAACTTGCTAAACACTTTTAGGTTTTTTATTTCTAGTTACATATATACATACATTCTTCTACTTACATAAATACATACTGTGATGGACTGCTGTTACAGAATGTGGAAAACACTCACTGCCATCAGTTCTTGTGCTGAAAGCAGGCAAGAAGATCTTCAGCAATAGAGAGGCCTGCTGATCTCAGTGTTATTCCACCAGTATGTTCACAATATTGCCTGCTTACAGAGAAAGCTGTATGCACTTATCTTTACTCTCCCACTTCCTGTTGTATTCAGCAGGCTGTTGATAACAGCTGATAGCAAATTGAGGACGGAAAAGGATATGTGCAGACTTAATATAGAGGCTTGGAATAATATCATTATAGGGCTGTTACTGATTTTCCCCCTGCTTTGACTGTTTGAGTGTTTTGTACACTGTTGCAAAGAGATAATGGCTTTTTAAGGGGTGGATGTCGAAATTGCACTCATATGCTTGGCCAAATTATAGCTCTGAGACAATGAAGCAGACAACAGTTATTAGGCAGACTCTTACAAGATTAAAAATGCCGTAGACTCCAGCGATGACAGCTGTGTCATGGTCCTTTATTCTTTAGCCTGGGATCTGGGGCTCACAGCTTATGTGCTTTGCAGGGATTGAACTGCTGCCTTCCTCAAAGACTTAAATTGTTGAGGCTGCACAACAAAGGAAGTGCTTACATGGGAGATGAAACATGTAAATGTCTTCACCCTCACTTCTGATTTTAAGAAATCTGTATAATCAAAGGTGTCAATATTGGTTTAGTTTTAACAAGATGTTTATAGCTAAAAAAAATCTTTACACATTTTAGTCCAGAACCATTGACAGACACCAAACTGCAAGTTTTGATTGAAGTTCAAAAGACTTTTTTTCGTTTTTTTGCAAGAACAACTAATCCACTGATTGTGTTTTTGCTAGCACTAAAATGCCTCAGCTGCCTTGAACAGAAGAGCAGGCCTTCCCTAATTGTTTCAGACTTCTAGAACTGTTAGAAACTAACCAAAGCATTGTAATACAAAATAGGCTTGTTTAAAGCCAGGCTGGGGTAAGCTGCAAAAGAGAAGCCTCTGAGAACTTTTCTCCTACCTGACCACAGTTCTATGTGCACACATTATTGCACCAGCAAGGATCTCTTTTAAAGAACGCTTTTTGTAACCATAAAGTTACAATATGGTATGTTTTGAAGGATAATTCCCATCCAGTGGTAGCACAAAGGAAAAAACATCTGTAATGGAGGGGCCTTTTCATATTTCCCTTGCAGAATCAGTTTGCATAAGTGGGTATTCATGCATGGACCTCACAGAAAATGTGAACCCAGGCTTTTGGGTGAGAATTAAATACTGCAGAAGTCTTCTGCTTCCCCTGCTGTACAGATGACTTGGTTGTAGAACATTTTTCACCAGGTTTCTGAGAATGCCATTAGGAGATGCACAAGCTGTAAAAAAACAGGTTTAGTTGTGAGTTAGAGCATATCCAAATTCTTCTTTTCTCATCAATATGGCTACACAGTCAGACCCCCAGAAAGAAGAGCTCAGCTAAATTTGGGCTGGGCATTGGATAAGGAAATAGGAAGAGGAAAAACTCTGGAAGTTTCGTAGAAGATGTGGTGTCAGTGACTGCTGGCAGACACTGAGCTGGTGTTTGGATGTGCACCTGGTGTAGTGTGAGTGTAGAGCCCACTAAGCCTGGCTTGCTCAGTGGCCTAAAGGCTGTCACATCAGGTCAGGTTCTGGCAGGATGGCATTGCCCCCCCAGAGCAGGCACTGAATGAGTTAACTTTACAGTGTTTGTGCTTCATTTTCAGGAAATTATAAATTCATTTTCTTCAGAAACCTTAAAACAGTCCTGCACTGTAGGCTTAGGGTGGAGTAACTTCTGTCCTTTGTGCTGCTTTTATTGAACAAATGTCCCAGAAAAGCAAAAAGATCTTGGGTTGCTAATTACTTGAAAATGCAGAAATTTCTAGAAGGTGGAAACAATTAGTTATTAGGCTCATTGCATTTAATTGTTAACTTCTAGTACCTGAGAACATTCTCCTGCTTAACCATGTGTGCAAATTAAATTTTAATTTAATTTGTTTAATTTCATTCTGTACATAGACGGTGTTTAGTAAATTTATTAGGATTCTTTTTACACTTTGTACTCTTTGCTAAAAAAGTGATAGATTAGTTAGTCATTCTGAATAAGCACTTTGTCAAGCCTGTAAGCCATATAAAACTAAGTGCATATATAATTTATTGCCTACTCTAGTAGTCGAAATAATGCACATTTGGCAAATTCTAATTAAAATAATCAAGAGATTAATCATTTGATAGAAATTTATTTAATTTATTAATCAGAATTAATTCTCTTAAAAATGTGTTTTAAACTCAAAGTACTACTAACCTGCAACTTAGTAAATTAGAATATTTTTTTTAATCAGCAATTTAAAAAAATGTGGCTAGTCAGTAACATATACAAAAAATGTATTTTATAATACTTCCTGATGTTACATATGAAAAATCATTAAGAAGATAATTCTCATCTGCAGTTATCAGAGCAATTTCTTATACTATATTTTGGATTTAATTTAAGGTACATTTTATGAAACATAAGTTTTCCTTGGTAAGTATTTGCATATGGAAAATATCTGGAGCATAACTTTCAGTCCAAACTACTTTTCATCAGAATTCATCTTGTTTGTCATAGCCTAACTTGCATGTATGTACAAATGCAGACATAAAATAAGTTTATTTTGAGGCTTATAGACACCAAATATTGTGAAATTTACAACTCACAGGTTAAGAAGTTTTCCATCCAATTATAGTACTTATCATTAAAAAGGCATAGCTTGAAAAATGAGCATTTTTTAACTTTAAATTTTAACTACTCAAATTACCAGGACCACAAGAAAACGGAATCTGAAATTTTCTGTTCCAGCAGTTACTGAAGTATTTTGATTGTGCATTGCAGGAACGAATCACTCTTTCAAGTTACTCATGAAACCTTCCTTTTAGCAAGCTACTAAATGACATGGATCTGAACCCTGCCACAGGGTTTTGGGTTCAAGTTGTGTTCCAAGCCAGGAGAAGCTAGTATTTTGAGTAAATCTAGAAAGGTGTAATCTCATGAGGACTTTATCATCCAAAAAACTGAACTCCTGTTAGACTGGCTTAACTGATTCTTGGTTGCAAGATCCTTATACCAGAGAATTTCAAGTACTGTAAATTAAGAAATGTTTTGTGATGATGCATGGCTCTGCTACACAAATAACACGTACCAGAGACTCAACTCAAGCTACCTTCTTTTTACAATTGTTCTCTCCCTACTTTATCGATAAATACACAATGAAATTCATGTAGGAAAACTTAGTGACATTGGGGTTTTTCTTTATCCAGAGCTGGGAGAGGCAAAGAAAAATTATTCCTTTAAAGCAGCTACTAAAGAAGTTACAAGCATATCAACTATGGTTCCTGAAGAAATGCTGCTGTAAGAAATTATAGAATAGAATTTCAACAAACGTGACACAGATATTTTCAGATGCTGCTGTGGAAATAAACAATTTTCAAGTGCACGGGTTTTCGATTTAAAGTCAGGTTAAAAAAAAATAATAAAAATTTGCAAGTAAATTAAACTATATCTAGGGTATTTTTAATAAATCAAATGTTGAAATGGAAATCACTGAGAGGCCTGCAACTGCCTGCCAAGTCTGAAACTTGGTGGAAAACACCCTTGAACACTAAGACCTTTTTTAAAAAACAAAGATGCACACACTGCTTTCCAAAATTCTTACAAGGGATCTGAGTCCCATATCAAATGTAAATGAAAGCATCAACTGCAAGAATTCAATGTGACATTAATTTTGAACGTGCTCAGCCAAGGCAACATTTAAACAAAGATTTCTACTGTATTAATTAAGTTCCTTGCAAATGAGTGCTAAACTCTGCATTCTGATGGGAATGTAGGGAGATGTACCAGCCATTCTTAGGGCAAGGTTGGCTAAACACCTGCCTGTTTGAATAGATAGGTATCTAAACTTCCTTGGAATGCAAAACCAGTCCAAAAAATCTTCTCTTGTTTCCTCTTTCCTGTGCAGCCAAAAGTACCCTGAGAGAAGAGATGTCACTGCTTCTCCATCTGATAATACACAATGCATAGAGAAGTATTCCTGTAAAAGTTAACTGTGATTGTGATTTATTCAAAACAGAAAGGAAGCGTGTGTGGAAGCTGGAAACTTGTCTGCTGTGGCCAGCACGGATCTGTACATAGACACAACACTTTGAAATAAAATGTATAATCTTTCTCATATGGAGATACCCAATGTTTTATTCGATATTAAGAAAATATCAGTGTATATCTAGATGAATCCCTATTTAGCTAAGTACTTTTTTATTATTGAAAAATTGATTTTATCTAGACCGATATATTTTGGTTGATTCTTACTATACTTTCAGCTCTTCCAGCAAGAAAACTCCATCTGTGTAATGGATAACTAAGAGATTATTTTATATCTCATGCATTGTGATCTGTCTTGAAATATTTGGACTATTTTAATCCTTAAGAGCCTATATATTCTACATGTTTATGTATTAACATTTGAAATTTAATTAATTCAGTGTGATTTTTCACCTAGGGGCCTGACTTGACTCCCATATTTGTCTCTGAAGCAATTTCATAAGTATTCATAAGTACTGCAAAATAACTTCATGCGTGGGGTTCCTTTATGTTTTTAACTGCATCATATGTCTGGGGACAAACTTGAGTGAGGACAATTACACTTCCCTTTTTTCAGGAGCTTTTTTTTCATTAAGGTTTTATACTGAAAATAGGCATGCAAATAAAAATGTTGAGATTTATAGAGGTGGTGAATCTTCTATTGGTCTAACATCAAAGGCTTTTTTTAGTAGCTATAAGTGATGAAATAAAGCCACTTGGACTTAGGTGCCAAAGTACAGATTTCTGCCGGTGACAACCTAAGGCTCACAAGTGGGAACCTTTTGGCCGAATTTTCAAACTCTTTTTTCCCTTTTCTTCTAAGATGTGATGTCATGTAATCAGAATCTGGCATTCCCATCACCTCATGGTAGTTCTGCAGTCAGGCTGTGAGAGTTCAGATTTAGTCTCAGTATGAATTATATTAAGCAGCTTAAGGAAACTTAAGTAAGTGGACTTGCTCCTTCACCAGTAATCAATACATGATCTTTTGGGGACTTGTATGCCTGTTCTTCTTGTATATTTCTGTTTTCTCTGTCAAAATAGTCAACCATTCATATTCTGTTTGTTAGCATTGTTTGCCTGCTGTAAAAAATATGCAATTTAACTCCACTGGCCCTTTTGCTCACAAACTCTATAGGGCTAATAGCAACTGGCATGCTTCAGTGAATTGTTTCTTAAACTTCAGGGCTATTATTTGAGAAAATATATCTATATCATCTATATCTATATCTATATCTATATATTACTTTTTTCCCCACAACCTCCCTGAGGTCCTTTTGCCTTCTGTGTTCATTGCCTTTAAGTTTTTAAGTGTCTACACTTCGTGATGAATTCATAATTTTTCTCTCTTTAAACGTAGCCCCTGAACTCTTGCAAGTTCTTCTTACAAACTGTGAAATATTTCTGTGCTTTTGGCAAATTTAGTCGAAGTATAAAGGTGACTGTAACTCATAGGAGGCTGCTCTGTTGTGACCACCTTCTTTTTATTCAGGTAACTAATTGCCAGTAAGCTGCTCCACTGACAGTGTGGCTCTTTAATCAGCTTTGTGTCTGCACACCAGGAGTGTTTTCCTATGTTTGGGTTATGAATTAAAAGATATTATCACTTGCATTTGGAAAAGCCTGGAGAATCAAGTGTGGCTTGTTTCTCTATCCACCTTTGGTGCATGTTGCGTGTGCTCAAGCGAGGCCTTGTTTGTGCATAGCAAGGAAATAAGGTGTCCATAAACAGGCCATAAACTGGGGCTGTATATTCAGATGTTTTTATGACTATGTAAATGGGGCAGACATTGAAATCTGATAGAACTCATCACTGTCAGATATTATGTAAATACTGAATGCATATGAATAGTCCCTTCATCATGCTGTGCCGTGTTTTGTCCTCCACCAGGATAAAGGTAACAATGCTTGCCTTAAAAAGGTACATTGATTTATTCTTTTCTGCAGCTTCTTGGATGGAAATCAGTGTTATTTGTAATTTTATGCAGTCGAAATAATAAAAGGTTGGCTACTGGGAGACTACTCCTTTTATTTAGAATAATGCTTTTGTGTTGAACTTATTGCTTATGCTTCGTTTTGTTCCCTGTCCCTAGATTAATTTTACTTTTAAAAAACCCAAAGAAAACCAAAGAAGACACAAAATAACTTTCTACTGTATTCTGGCTGTTCATTTTTTACATTAGTCTTTGAAGTAAAACTGCCCATGTGTTGTTTTTATATTACTTTTACACATAAATACCTTTGCATAAACTTTCCCAGATCTTCTTTCTCAGGCACAGTTTCTGATAATCTCTGCATTAGCCAAACTCAGGTTAAACATTTATTTGTCCCGACCAGTTACTGTCAAAACCATTGGTCTGATCATCTGGTCCAGCTGAAAGGCCCCCATGAGAGCTTAACCAAAAGAAACTGAATTAAATTTCAAAACTAAGTGTGCTTATCTGTAGTTTTTAGATTAAAGTTCTACTCAATGTCTCTTTTTTTTTGGTGGTGTTTTTTTACACCTGTTCCTGATTCACACATTCACATGGGCACATTTTCATTGTAGGTGCTTGAAAAAAAATTTTTTTAAGACATCCATCTGGCTGGGCAAAAAATTTTTAGCAAATTAATTGCTCAGGAGGTAATCTGTTGAAAATAGGCATTGTAACTGAAATATTACACCCAGATGTCATGGATGATGCGGTGCCTTCACTTGTAACAGAGAAGTAGAAATTTATTAATTGATATAAAACAGTGATTTAACAAAGTTTGATAGTAAATTTGGCAGGGTTTTAACAAGATCTGATTGAGCATCTGATGACAAGGTGCACTTGATGGTTTACTGCCTAGAGGACAGGGTCAGATAAAACTGCCAGGGACACCCTCCCACTGAGCCATGAGTTTCAGAAAGGACTCCCTTGCTTCCTAAACTCCCTCCTGAGGAGAGTTTGGGTGCAGCTGGATCCAGACTTAGTCTGAGACTTGGCCAAAAGTTTGTGTCTAAAGGATTATATGTCTACAATCTATCCTTTATATCACCTAACTATGATTTCAAAGTTTAACACGCTATTATTCACACTGCAAATCTGTTGCAAGGAAATTCTCCGCCTCAAGGAGAAATTTTGAGAGGCTTCCCCAGTCATGGGGAGATCCTGGTGTGCAGCCCACTGCCATGCTGGAGAGTTCAACAGGCTGTTCCCTATTCATGGAGTAAGATGATTGACTTACAGTCATATCTGGATACCAGCTGTATCTTGAGTTGCCACATGCTCAGCCTGGAAAGACTAGGAGAGGTCGCTGGGGAGTCCTTATCGTGGCCTTTCCATTCTCAAAGGGGACCTGTAAGAAGGATGAGGACAAACATTTTTAAATAAATAAAATTGCCCAAAATAGCTGCCAGTAAAGCAGGGAAAATGCAAGGGAAAAGCCAACTTTGACCAGTCATCATGAAAATACATTCCTGAAATGAATGACAGGGACATTATATTTTTCAAAGCACTTCTATCTTTGCAAGTCCAGCAATAAACAGTGTGCTGGATCTGTAGCTGATGTGCACTGAGTTATTTCTGTTGGAATCAATGACTGACAGAGATGAGGATATGACCCAGTATTCTTATAGTACAGCTATTTGAGACTTGGCATGTTAACAAAATACCATCTTAGAAGAGGTGTATCTACAGAAGAGCTAACATTTATAATATGGAAACATTTTCTTGTTGCCTCACATATGGAGATTTGGCTACAGGGGAAATTGTTCTCCTGTTTATAAAATGGTGATTACTTAAGTAATGTTTCAGTGTTTTAATTTGGCAGATCACAGACTCCAGTCCTGAGGATTGCAACTTCAGAGGGCAGTTCAGGATAGTTTGATTTAGTAGGGATGGTTGGCTGCCTTGCATTTCCTCCATAATAAAATAGGGGATTGCTTGCTGAGTTACTTCATCTTAAGAAGAATGAAATTGTCTGTGTTTTGGCTAGAGCAGGTCAGCAGATGCTTTCTCTCCTTCTTTCTCACATGTTGATTAAACCTTATGTGCTATTGGCAGATAGGAATTCTGGGCTGCCTTGAGGGGCATCTGTGGTGTGCTGCTTTCACCAAATGCATTCTGGTTAGAGATCAAAAACCTGCCTGCTCCAGCAGACGAATGTGCAGGCTTTTTATTTCAGCCTGTGTCTCCAGCCTCTAAACTGCTGCAAAATATGCACCAGTAAGGCAAGGAGAATGCTGTGAGAGGCACGGTTCTGCCATGTGCTGCAGCATCTTCCATTAAAGGGACAACTCAGGATCTGTAGGAGGATAGCATTGAAGATGTTCTTGCCAGTGCTCAAGTGTTCTGCTGCTCCAGGCTGGACATGGACATGCTGGTGCTGAGTAGCACTCTTCAAGGACATGATTACTTCATATGAACCTGTTGTCTTGCTTAATCAAAGAATTTAAAGAATTAATTAAGAGAATTAATTTAATTTAATTTAATTTAATTTAATTTAATTTTTTTTCTTCTGTCGCACCCTGGAGATCTAAGTCTCCTCAGGGTTGTTTTGATTTCAGAACTTCCTCTGGAAATAAAATCTGGGATTTTCTTCCTTTGCATGGTAGTGGGCTTGCCATAGTGTAAATGTAAGTATAATATTAAGAGATATTGGTGTCATAAATCTCCAGGGTAGCCTGCTGAAGTAGATACTGAAAAAGGCAATAATTTTATAAGTCATAGAATATCTCAAGATGGAAGTGACCAGTAAGAATCTTTGAGTCCAACTCCCTGCTAAAACTTGTATTTCATGGGCAGCCTTGTACTGAAGACCATCTGTGAAAAGACTGACTGAGAAAACAGTGCCAGACTGTCTTCGAAGCTGCTTAATCTCCTCAGTCTGGTCTCAGGAATTCATAAAGTGACCCCTGTGCCCCACAGCTATAGTACTTTCCTATAGGTTTAGTGTTTTGTCTTTGCTTAACACAGAATATCTTACTGCCTGGCTGCTATTTGTATATAAAATTTGTCATTTTATCTCATGCCTCAGTTCTCCCTCTTCTGTGGTATACTCATTCTGAAGAGTGTAAGCAAATCTATATTTCTTAATTTGCCGACTCATGCTGCTTTAAAAAAAAAAAAAAGTAACAAATTTAAGCTAATTTTTAATGCATCACCATATATGAAAAGTGAGTATTCAGATTCATAAGAGATAAATTATTGTTTTATGAGAAAAAAAAAACAGGTAACTTTTTTCTGCATACTACTTTTCTTACTTTTATGTAAGAATTTTAAATTGTATTCACAAGGAATCATTAATAAATATGATATTTTGTAACTGACAATGCACAGAAGAGTAGATTAAAGGGTGCAGAGGTTTAGGGACAAGTTAATGGATCTTAAAAATTTTAGTTGCTGGTCATTCTCCTGATCCAAAAATGTTGATTATATAAATTCAGGATAGTATAAGAATTTACTGAGGGAAGTTTTTCACTCTTTTTATGATGCAGGTCCCAACACTTCTTGAAGCTGTAGAGTATCTCTTTAGTTGGACATCCCAAATTTTAAAGTACTGGATCGAAGATTTTGTAAAGACTTCTCTGCCTGTTCTGATGTTTTACTTGTTCTCTACCAGAGGTGATGGATCAGCTAGAAATAATATGTATAAGTGCTGATGGAGGAATGTGAAAATTGTTATCATTAATATGAATATATTCATATGAAGAAATGAGGGAAAAGTGCAGGAATTAGAATACCTGTAGATTGAAATAGAATGGATTGAAGATTTTCACTGGTGTTGGAGATTCATTCATTTTCTAGTTGGTGGAAATTTACATTAAAAAAAAAAGTTATAGTAGAATTTTTTTCATAGTGTGAATCACCAATAATGCAAGTAAAGAGAAATTGCTATTCTAAACTCACATTCTTGGAATCAACTTTTTTTCCACTAAAATGACAATTGCAAGCATTACTGATACCTTTTTTTTTGTCAAAAATTATTTGATATTCAATCGATTTCATTATATGAAAGTTCTATGTCTTTTAAGTCTATTCTCTCTCATACTTTGAGCTTTTACACTTCTTTTAGATGCAAATGTTTGCTTTGGGGAGGGTTTTTTTTGGTGTGTGTGGTTCTTTTTTTTTTAAATTTTTTTGCTTTGTTTGTTCTTGGTTACTGTTGGCACTTCATAATATCTGGTGAATTTTTGTAATGTCTGAGAATGCATACTGTAGCTAGTATTTTTTAATTAATCCCAAAGTCTTCTCACTCACTATGCAGCCACTGCAGTTCCATCTCTCCAGACATTTTTCTTATTTAACATGTTTTTGACAAGAAATTTTCTTAGGAAACATAGTTTTGTCCGCCATTATGAATTATTCTGCAAATTAACAATCAGCAAAAAGGTATCTGCTTCATTATGCTATGACATTGGATACTTCACCTTTTTAAGTTTATTATAAAATAAACTGCAAAGATGCAGCTCTGAAAAGTACTGATTTAGGCTGGGAAAATTCTGTCTTAGGATGTAGAAGATTATTTGTTTTTACCTTTTGCTGTTATATGTATATATGTTTACAGACCTCAAAAAGCAGAAGAAAAGCTCAAAAGCAAAAAACATTCAGAAACCTAGAATCAATGTTTTATTCTGCTCTGTGTACCTGAGGCTATTTCTGTATTTTACAGTAAATGATTAATCAGTGAAAAGAGTCCCTGGGCAAGGACTCTGAATGTGACTCTTTCCATCTTCCCCAGCTCTCTGGGTGACTAGCTACCAAATTCGAGATTTGTGATACGGTTGCAGTTTGGTCTCCAATAAACTAATTTCTTAAATCCTTTTTTATTTCTTTCCATGGTTAAGTTGCTTTGATGCCCTTGCCATGAAAGCAAAAAACCCCACCCAAAACCACCTCCTTTTGATTAGCTTGAACTCTGAAAAAACATTTCTCTTGCTTATTACGACAAAGGGAATTTAATGCTCTTTTTCTGACAACCTAGAATTCTCTTGACTAGAGAGAGGGTTTGTCAGAGAAACAAAAACATGCAGGAGTTATTTGCATAGTCATGCCTTGGGAGCGTGACTCATGAGGCAGCACTGTTTGAATTAAGCCCCACTAGTTGTGAAATCTCTGTTGCTAAACTGCTTGTTATTCCTATGCAGCAAACATCACCATTCAGCATCTCAGTCTCCCCATCTGTAAAAGAGCATCTTGGTATTTACAAAGTAATTTGAGTACTCCCTGTGAAAAAAAGCAGATGAACTTAAGCAGTAAATAGCATAAGAACACCTTCCTGTAATTTCATGCTTCATTGGGTTCACTTTTGTGCCAACATCCAACTAGAATATTCATTTCAGAATGAAAGATTAAATCTAATGGTTCTGATGATGAAAATATCTTGCTACCATAAACCAGTGTCTTTCTGTATACATTTGCTTCCAGAAATGTTTCCATCAGTGTGTTTTGAGATTTTACTTCTCTGTCGTTCTGTTACCCAGTCAATGATCAGCACATCCTAAGACTTCTCCAAGTTATTTTGAATGAAGTTTTTCTTCTTAACAGGAGCCCTGTGTCATGAGAAAGGGAAGATTTCCTCAAACCCTCCGTGTTTGATTGGTCTGTCAGTGCCTCAGGAAAGCTGAAACCTCTGTGCCCATCCAGTCTGTCAGCATCCCGTCATGGGGACTGCACTGAGCAGCCCAGAGGTGTAAAATTCTCTCTCTTGGCTCTCAGAGATAACCGCCAATAAAATAAAGATCACATTCCCAGGGAGGGGTGGTCGTACCTTGGAAGAGGGTAACTTTGGGATGCAGGTGTGGGTTAGTTATGACAATGACATTATAATGAGCAAAGTTCACCTGAGGAGAGCGATTTTGCCACAGTTGTTCTTTCAGCAGCAGGACATCTCTTCTCTCCCTTGTCTGACAGCTGCTATGTGGTTTATCACCTACACAAGAACATCAAGTTCCCATTCCTGCAGGGATTACAACAGAGCCTGACCACGGTGTCTTCATTTAGCTTCACCCTTTGTTTCATCTCCCTTGACATGTATTGTGTGGGGAGTGTCACAGAGGTTTGGGGCATTGCATTTAGCCTCCTCATTTCACCATAGAACTCCCTGACTATTATAAGTTCTGTTGGAATGTGAATATAACTTCCCAGTTTTCTCTAATTTTACCCCATCACTTTCCCACACCCTCCTTGTGCCTGTTTGCTTATAGATTTAAACAACACAAACCTTACTCAGTATAATAAAAAAATATTTTATTTGTTGTCATATAAGTTACTGCAAGACAGAAGTGTGCATAATTTTTTAGCTTATTTTTTTTTCCTGGAAAGTAATGAAAGAAGCAATTATTTTATAAAGCCAATCACTGAAGGTAGATGGTAACAGCTCCCTACTGAGCAGTTCTGTTTTTATGTTTGCCAGGTGAGTTCCTACGAATTTCAGCAGAAGTTCTGGAATGAAGCACTTTTCTGAAGCAATTTTATAACAGGAAGGCTCAGAGTTACTCACTGTGAGTTTTGGTACCTATTTGCATATGTACTGAGCACGACTACCACATATGTCATTGCTGTGTCTTCTGCCAAGGGTGAAAAAGGAGCAGCCCTCAAGAGCAGCTACATGGCAGGGCTAAAAGGCCAACTTCTGTGGATTAATTTTTCTTTTTGCAGTGTTCCTCACAGGAATGAACAAGATCCCAGTATTCTCCACAGAGAGGATAACTCACCCCTAGGACATTAAGTAGCTTTATGTAGCCCAGCAAAATTTTTACTGTGGAATATTCAGTAAGTTATTTACAACCAATAGGACACCTTAAACATAGGATTTTTTCCAGAATAAATTCCTTTACATGTCACCTGGTAGCTATATCTATTAATGTTTTTCTTAAACAGAGATAGGTTTTATACTGGACTAACTACTTATTACAGTCCTGCTGGGAGTGCAAAGGACAGGTTCCATGAATGATTTAGTTTTGCCAAGCAGAATTTGTTAGAAGAAAAGCAAACAAAAAGGCATAAAATACGCGTCAGCTGCACTGACGCAAAATGTTGGCAGATTGGGCATCAGGAGTGTAATAATATTCATATCCTTATAGTTCTGTTTTATTCTGGTTTATTGCATAGGCTTTATTGTAATGGTGTGCTGGTGGCATTGCAACATGTTTTCTTTTTATTTCTTCCATGTGATCTGAATATACTAAAGTAGTGAAAATGGGTCTGCTTATTCCCAGAGGAGTACTTTGTGTGCAACGTGGGAAGGAGTAGACAAGTCCAAAACTGAGATTTACTTTTTTATATTGAAACTTTCAGAAAGTTATGTTGATGTTATAAATCTTTGCATCCAAATCCCTTCTATTAAGTAGCCAGGAGATTACCCTAGCATTATAGTATGTTTCTTCTAAACCAAAGTCACTGCTACTGGTCCTTGTTTTGTAGGCACCAAAGGGAAAGCAAGACGAAAGAAGACTATGTTGAATTTTTTTTTTCTTTTGTTGAATAGAAGGCTATGTTGAACACAGTGACTTGGAATCATTTCCATCGTGCCTAAGATGTGTTGTCTGTAATTGGCCCAGATGGCACTGTCTCTATAAAGCAGCTCTTCATAAACAGATAGCACAGTGGGCTACAAATTCCAGCTGTGCTGCTTTGATTGTGTTTACTGAAGTGCTAGGGCCTGATGCTACCAATATATTACACACAAGAACTGTTCTTTCACTCTGTATCTTGGTTTTCCAGTTTTGTTTCTCCCAATATGTAAGCAAAGTATTTGCCACTCTAAGGGGAATGTTTCATGTGTTCTTTCTCTCTGTAAGGATCTGGTCTGTGCATAAATTTTATCATTTTCTTCTATATTTTTTTGGCAGCTAATAAGCTGAAAAAAGTGTCTGTGATACCCTGTAGCTTTAATGCAATAATATTTGGTCAGTAATATGGTGACTGTCATAATGGCTGCACTCAGTGCCTCCCTGTTTTCACCTATTTCAGAACCCCCTTGCCTCTTGTTTCTCTGAACCTTTGCATTGTGTTGGCTGAGCAAATCTGTTCTCCGAAAGGCAGGTTGCTTATGTGAAAATACGCTGCTCCTAGTTGTGATCCTTCTGTTACAGCAGCACAGTTTTGCTAGGCTGGATGCATTTACATTGCTGTAATGATCCCTTATCCTTGTGTGACTTTGTGTCAGCTTGTGTGAGCATCTTTGTGCTCCTGTAACCACACGTACGTGTGGACTGGGCTGCTGAATTCTGACAGTTCCACTGCAGTCAAGCCAGCACAATTTGTGTTGGCAGGAAAGCTCTGAGGGAGTTTAATACATGCTTAAATGCAAATCTTTCCAGAGCTTATAGTGTTGCTCTGTGGTAGCTGTGTTCATCTGCTCTGTCAGTGCTGAAGTGTAAACATTCTTTGCTGCCTTGTGCTTTTGTGTGGTGAAGTAATTGCTGCTCTGTCTTGGTGTTTTTACCCCTTTCACATCCCTTTAACAGCAGAACATGGGGGAACAGACAATCTGACTTGCTGCACGTACCTTTCCTCACTCTTAGGCAGTTAATTATTTGTGGGTGGCAGATGCTATGCAAGTACTTTAGGGGGTGACATGCATGGTAAGTAGAGCCACTGTGGAATTTTTTAATGAGGAGGTCTTATGAGCTCTAATTCAGTATGAATCACTTCTGCTTTGGATCCTGCACCGTGCTTTTGTGTGCCTGGCACCTACCATGGAGCCCCAGCTGAATTCAAACTGTCTGCAGGGAGACTTGGAGATGCACGTAAGTCACTGCACTCAGGAAATTAAAATCTTAGTTGACAAGACAGAGGGATGAAGGATGTTTGCTCCAATTTATGTACTGCGGACTGGCGTGTAAAGAGAAAAATATATCCAAAAATGACACTTAGGAGCACATGTTTTCAGGTATAGGTTGACTTCCAAAGTGGAGCTGGTCAGAAAAGGTCTATTGGAATAAATTGACTCAACGTGATATAAAAGTTGTGAGTTCACTTTCGTCTGGGTTAGACTGAAAATTTGTATAGCCTGCTTCTAGATAGGGAATTTCACTGCCCTAGGAGACCCAGATAGCCCTGAGTATGACATCATGAGACCTTGATTCCTACATTACCTTTATTTGAGTGCTCAGGTGGATGTTTAGGCATAAAAGTTTATTTTTGGAGGGTAAATTTTTTTTTTAATACAACATGTACCTGTTCTGTTTCATCTGCTTTTACATGGTTTTGGATTTTGAAAAATACCTTATGAAAAGATTAGAGAATAAAGCTGACAAATTAATCTGCTTTCCAAAAGAAGCTAAATTTGACAAGTAAAGATTCTGTTTTACATGCAGAATGGACATTCTATTCAGTAAAAAGTATTCTGTTTTTATTTTGAAATGGGATCATGTTTTTCTATGGAGAATTCATATCAAGTGCAGGAATGCATTCTCTCTGATGCAGATCCTTAGAGGATAATTTCTGAATTTCTGCTGTATTTTCATTTTGACTTAGCTGCAGTCTCAAAGATGTGTCAGTCAGTGAACCTTGATAGTAGGATGTGATCTTCAGTATATACTCTGGATATATTGCTTGCAAGTATTTGTTATTAACATTAGCGTGTTCCATCAAGTCTTCATAAATGATGTTTCAAGTCATAACTTGTTCTAGTAGACAAGCTTATAACTGCACTTAAAATCAATGCCCTAGTTTAGGACTTTTTAATTAAGAAGTAATTTTTCTAGTAGTAACTTCTGTTAAAGCTTTTTAGATTTACAATGAAGTAGAGAATTAGAAAGTGGTGAGAAGGTGCTGACAGTGCCATCTTGGAATACAGTTTCTCTTGACCCCTAATTTATGTAATGCTCATATATGAACTGTGTGTACTCATTTTGTACTCCTGTGATAGGTGTACTCTGTTCCTCTGAGCAGTGTTTCTGTCACTGTTCTTATTAAGTATAAGCTTCCTTAAGGATGCCTTGAAAAAGGCAATCAAACCTCAGTAGAGTCACATAACTATATGTAATACTTCAGTATTTATTGCTGGGTTTGCAAGTGTCTCAAACCAGGTTATAAATGCACTACAAGCATGGTTGTTCTTACTCAGGAGAATAAGGTGATCTTGTCTAATGTGAGGAAAGCTCTGTGTAATTTTTACTCATGTCCAAAGTCTAGTCCTCTTTATGGCTGCTGTGAAAACCAGCAGAATATTTAATGAGGATTAGCAAAGGTATAATGATTTCTCTGTGTGTCTATACACTGATCTGTGAAGTATAAACCCTGAATACGTCATAGCCATTAGGACTTTTTTATACTTTTTGGTATCTTTCTTGTACAGTCTTAGCATAGCAAGCTGTTTGTAGAAGCTGGTCTGAAGTTCACAGTCAGGTTCCTTGGAAAACTTCCTTAAGTACCAAACGTGTCATAGTTCCTGAGCCTGGAGCATGTACAGCATCCTAGGGTTTTAGTGCCAGCAGCTGGCATGCAAGAAGACATTTTTAGAAAGTGGAGTGGTACTGTTCATACCCACTGTCATCTGCAGTTATGTTAGTTCACATTTGCAAAACATTTTTTGATAGATTCTGCACTAATTTCTCATACAATCTTAATGGTTCAGAAAAAAAAAAATCAAGTTCAGGATAGTAAGGCTGTTGTGGTTGTAGTGATGTGGGAACATAAGCAAGATGAAGCTTTGTTGGAAAAGCAGTATTTGATATGATTGCAGGGAAAGCAGACAAGCTTTTGAGCATACAAATCCTTTTAGATAAGGAAGACAAAAGTGAAACTTCAAGCAAATTATGATAGGAACCATTGCTCTGATTTTACAGTTCGGTTTTTCCTGGCCTTTGTTTGGTAAGCAGTGTTTAGGCTTGCTTTCCTTTTTGCCAAATGATTTGCCATTTTTTCTCTTGTTTTCATCATAGCATTGGGTAGCATCCATTCTTTTGTCCATGTGGGTTTTGGTCTTTCAATAATCTGTCTGGACTAAAGGTGAGTGTTAAGTGTCTTATTCCAGAGCTATGAGTTTAAAATAGCAAGGCTGTAATTTCACTAACTCCCCAATAGTCTAAGGATATAAATCAGGAAAACTGGGGAGGGGTCATATAAAATGCTTTGAAAAGCCAATTTTAGAATATGAATTCATAACAAAGATACTAAAATTGTGAACAAGACAGAGATATTGGTTTTATTGCTCACAGAATTTTTTATGCCGTCTCCCTTATTTTGCACAGATGCTAACAGCTTTCCTTCCTCTCTATTGACAGAGGTTAACTACCTCTCCCTCTCTTGTGGTGCAATTGATTTATGTAATTAGATTACATTAAGAGCTATAATCATTAACCTGCATTTAAGCTGGATTGTTCTATTCCTTGCATGAATTTATGACAGAACACTAATTGCAAAATTTTGTCTGGTTTTGGTTGCTGTATCAGCTGGCCTAACACAAGATAATTACATTTGAATTTTGCCTGTGCTATTTAAAATCTATAGCATAATATGAAGTATTTTCAATATTCTATGATCAGTTTTCTATTGAAAATTGAAGTGGTATGTTTTAGAACATGATAATATATTAACATATAAAGCTTTAGTTTTTCCATATTAGATTATTTTTTTCAAGCTATCTTCTGATGTTTTAAGTTTGTTGTTTACAGAATCATAGACTCCTTAGGGTTGGAAGGGACCTCTGGAGATCATCTCATCCAACCCCTTGCCAAGGCAGGGCCACCTACAGTAGGTGACACAGGAACAAGTACACATAATAAGAAAGTTATGGATATGTTTTCCGTGTTCTGGATAAGTTTTCCGTGTTCTTAAGAGTTTGATTTTCTATGTGCCTGGAAAGAATTTAAAAGTTTATGTCTGTTGAAATCAATACTACCCAGGTCTTTCTCATCTTTCTCATTACTTGTGTAATGCATTGTGTAATGTATTGTGTAAACGCAGGGCACACTTATATTAAGTGTGAATATTCAGATGAAAACTCCCAGTGTGAACAAAACAAGAAATTCATTCCTATAAATGCATGATTACATTTAGTTCCAGTTCTACTTAATCATTCATAATGATCCAGATCTACTTAATCATCTCCATAACATATCTTATCCCTACAAATAATGCACTGTCACGATCAAAGGAGATGAGTAAATTCTATAAGGCCATCTCAGGTATGCAATTATGCAATGCTGTACAGGTAAACATGTGGGGCTGTGATTCCACAGCATTGTTAGGTTCTGATTGGCTGCAGAGTACCAAAGCTTAAAATTTAGGTGCAAGAGATTGTGTTGATCTTGCTTTAGGGTTGTTATGGCACGCTTTATTTATCGTGCTTCTGTGGTATGGTCTTGGACTGAAGTTTTTAAGTACTTGCCATCCACAGCTATTCCTTCTCATACCAAAAGGGCAAGGTGAAGTGAGGGAATAGCTTACTGTGAGTCAGCACTGGGACAGGGACTTACAGAAGAAGGAGCAGCGTATGATAGGAAGCATGAAACAGTCACTTCGCAGTCACTTTGCCCAAACCAGTTTCCTTTGCATCTGAAACTGCTCTGAGCTGGCAATAACAAACCTAAAGATAATGAGACAGCTTTGAAGTACATAAAACCCATTGTCATTCTAAAAAACTTCATTTCTCCTTCTGTTTTTTGTTTTGACCCATGTCACTGTGAAAATGTCACACTCACATAGAGAACAATCCCTCTCCTCCTCTCAAACCTGATAACTTCTTTTTCCCTGTGCTACATGTGTGCAAATCCAAGGCATGGTCATATGAAAGAGAGATTTGTCTGAACAACTCTTGGAACTGGTGCTGTTAATCATGAACAATGTCACAGATTGTGGGAAACCTCTGTTGTGGGTAATTGTCACTCCCTGTTTGTTGCTATACAGGCATAGGCGTAAAAAGCCTGATTGACCAGGTTGAAAACCTGCAAGCATCACTAGGAATTTGTTTTAACTCATAAATCTGCATTTTAATCCATGATGCCAACCTCCCAAGGCTCTACTACCATCTATACATACCTGCTTCTTACACGGTCTTGTTATGACAATTAGAGACAGTGGATATGCAAAGGTTGCTGATGAGAATACTTCTGTTGATGGGAACCAGGTCTAGAATTCCAATCCAGAGCCACCACTTACAGCTCTAGAATGCTTTTGAAGGATTTCCAACTGGTTTATGTCTTAATTTTCTATTTTATCACATAGAAACTGGATAGAACAGAAGCCATGCTTTCCCCAGCTCTTAAATCTGAGGTTTTGAAATTCTTGTTATTGGGTATTTTACTGTCATGGTTTGACACTGGCCCAACACCAGGCACCCACGAGAGCCGCTCGCTCACCCTCCCCTACCGCAGCCGGGCAGAGGAGAAAAAAGGAAAAAAATTAACAAACGCTTCATGAGTGAGATAAGGACGGGGAGAGAAACACTTCAGGGGCCAAACAGGCTCACCTTAAGTTGCGAAGTGAATTCATTACTAACAGAATCAGAGGAGGATAATGAGAAGTAAAATAATCCCTTAGAACACCTTTCCCCCCCAGTCCCTCCCTCCTTCCCACCGACAGCGCAGGGACACAGGGCACGGGGGTTTGGTCAGTCCATCACCGAGATTTCCTCCCGCTGCTCCGGGAGAGGAGCTCTTCCCCTGCGAGGCCGTGGGGTCCCTCCCACGGGAGACAGCTCTCCTGAACTTCCCCGGAGCGGGTCCCCTCTCAGGAGCAGCAGCCACACCGCCCCTGCTGCAGCCTGAGTCCCTCCCACGGGCACACAGCCCTCCCAAAACTGCTGCACCGTGGCTCTCTCTTTCCACGGGGTGCAGTGCTCCAAGGACAGGCTGCTCCAGCCTGGGAGCAGGGCCCTCTCTCTCCACCGGGTCTCCCAGTGGATCNCATCCCCCGTGGATCCCCAGGGGCTGTGGGTGGATCTCTGCATCCCCCGTGGATCCCCGTGGGCTGCGGGGGCACAGCTGCCTCACCATGGTCCTCACCACGGCCTGCAGGGGAATCTCAGCTCCGGCCCCGGAGCACCTCCTGCCCCTCCTTCTCCACCGACCTTGGTGTCACCATGTTGTTTCCCTCACAGGTTCTCACCCCCTCCTCTTCTCTGACTAGGATCCAAAGTCTTGTGACTTTGTTTTGATTTTGTTCTTAAATATGTCACCACAGAGGCGTTACCAGCCTCTCTCGCTGGCCCAGTTCTGGCCAGCAGCGTGTCCATCTTCAGAGCCATCAGCCACTGGCTCTGCCAGACATGGTGGAAGCTTCCAGCGGCTTCCTCACAGGAGCCACCTCTGTGACCTCCCTGCTACCCAAAACCAGGCCATGCCAGACCAATATATTTATATATCATCCCTTGAGACCTCACAGAACCCTTCAGATAGACGAAGTTTTTAAGATGGGAGTGTGGTAGATAAATAATTTAAAGGGAATCTTTATAGGTTTTAACTACTTTGAGAGAAGCCAAATGTTTTCTTCGAGATTTATAGAAAAAGCCTGGGGAAAAGAAAAAGAAAGGGATTTACATGTGGAATATAGTATTACCTTGCAGAACGCTTGGGGATTCTGAAGCATTTTCATTTTATTTGAGACAGTAATGCCCAAATGGCATTTTAATATGAAACATGTTGCAACAAACATGAAAAGAGCAAGCCTGCTATAGTTGGAGCTTTTAATGTCGCTTGTGGCTTCAGTGTCATCTTCAAACCAACAGAAGTGTACTACAGCAAAACAAAATCCTAGCTCAAGAGGGATCAAAAAGAAGACATAAAGGGCTAGACTAAATTATGAATTGAATGAAATAATTAATTTATTCACTTACAGAAGCTGACAATCATAGTGAAGGAGAGATGTGATGAATTTTTCAGTCTTTATCATCACTTAAACATTGGGAAGCTCTGGACATTGGGAACCCATGTATTTTTCACTTCGTTGCAGTGGGATGAAAAGGTTGTGTCAAAACTCAGGGCGCTGCCAGGCATGCATGATGTATTCTTTCAGAAAAAAAGAAAAACCCAAAGCAGAAAAAGCCACAAAGTTAATAATTTTTATCTGACTTAAGTGATGACACCTGACAGAGTGCAAAAGGGTGTTAACATTGCATGCAGAAGATCAGATTGAACTTCCTCCTCTGGGCCCTACACACACACATCACCCCCTCTCCCTCACCCTTCTTCTGAAAAACAGTCCTTAACTTCACGTGTTTGCCACAGTTCCTTCTGTTTCCTTGGTTTTGTACATGCAGTTTCCAGTTAGCATGGATCCATATCTGTGAGATGTTCAGAATTCCACAGCTGAGCACTGTTTTGGCAGTTCCAAGCTGCTGGAACTAAGTCCCATTTCTGCTGGAATTCCTTTTGTTCTTGTACTCCCTCACTCTCTGTGCAGTGAAGTCTTATAGTCTTTTAAGTCTGTTACGTGCATTTCAATATTACTTGACTATAAAGGAGCCACAATGCAAACCAAGTTGTTTTTTATTTCTACTGTTGTTATGACTATTCTGCTCTTCCAGAAGTGCCTTTAGCTAACCCAAGTAATGGGAACTGATTTTTGTCTTCTGCCATGAGTTTTGTAGCTTGCACTGAAAGTAGTGGTACTGACATACTTATTTTTAAGTACATTTCAGGTTCTTCTGAACTCCTTCAGGAGGCCATTTAGGCATCTTCTCACTCTTGACTTGTTATTAGAGCTAATGGAGTGGTTTTTTGCAGATCAGCCTTTAAAATCTCGTCAGGCTGATGTGATTTGTAAACTTGATGCATGCATTTCATCTATATTTTTATTATCTGCCAAGATGTAAACTACATTCCAGTGTACTGGAATGCTGTGTTCTGCCCTCCTAGATAAATCATCATCCCTTCACTCATCACGGTAATATCGCTAATAAGTCTGTGGCAGATTGGTTTGACTTTGGTCACATCAGGGGGATTTGGACTTTGGGAATTAGTGACTGAGTAACCACATCTTTCAGTCTCACTTATTGCGGTGTGAAGAGGAAAGAAAAAGTGAAATATTTTTGATTTCCATGCCTTGGAAAGACTTGTTAATATTGGCGTGAAACTGAGCAAACGGCTCTTACATAGATGTGAATTTTGAGGAGTGGGATGTTGAAAGAGAAGGCTGACCGAAAATGAATGAGGGAAAACAATATTTGGTGTTCATTGAGCGGAAGAATAACAGACTTGAACAATTAAAATGAGAAGAGAAGGGAAGAGACTGGGAAGGATGACAGCAATTGCATCCCAAAGTCATTTCTTTATTTTATTTGATATTTTATTTTATTCTATTACAATAATTTTTTTTAATTTTTATTTTTGTTTTAGTTTATCTTAATTTTTTCCTATTTTATTTTATTTTATTTTTATTTTCAATATTTTATTTTATTTCTCTTTCTTTTTTTCTTTTCTTATTTCATTTTTGCATTAATTTAAAATTATTTTTATTTTATGAAATTTTATAAAATATTTATTTTGAAAAAAATATAAAATAAAATAAAATAAAATAAAATAAAATAAAATAAATTTAATTAAGAATAATTAAAATAAATTTAATAAAAAATAATTAAAATTTAAATTGAAATAAAAAATAATTAAAATTTAAATTGAAATAAAATGTTTAGTTTGGTCAGTTTGGTTCTGTTTGCTGTCTTTATTTGCATTTTGCAAAGCTGAATCAAAATAATTCAAGCACTAACTCTAGAATTCAACAGAAGCTCAGAAGTGACAAAACTCACTGGACTTTCAGAACTATGAGAAGGCCTTTTAAATGACTTATCTGTTGGTATATTTGCTGAGACTAAAATGTATTTTCCATTCCAAAGTCTCTGCCTTGAATATTCCTTTCAGAATATCAAATTGATTCTCTTTGTGCACAGCCCCTTTTCTAGAATGAATTAATGCTAATGATTGAGTTTTGCTAAAACTTTTTAAAATAATTTTTTTTTTTTTAATCCATTCTGTGCTTATAAATTACTGAAACATAGCTGAAGGCTTACTGGACAAACCTGCTCTGTTTTATAGGTCTGACATGTGCAGGAAATGCACTGCATATCTGAAGGCATGAACAATGTCACCTTTAGTAAGCTGTGGTTTGCAATGATGTTTCCTTGTTCAGTTTATGGCCTAACCCCAGATAGTGTGTATATTCATTTTCAGTATTGTGATTTATTTCAGATTTTCTGGTTTTGCACGTGCTTGTGATTTTGCCCATTAATCTGTTCCTTCTACAGCTCCTTGGACTGTTACAGAAACTGAGATTTAAATTAGCATCAAGTCTAATGATTACAAATGCAGTTCTAATTTTGTAATGCATAAACATTTAAGAGAACGTGAGCATCTGTTGGCACAAAATAGCAGTAGGTGTTCATGTGTTTAAGTAGAGATGCAGCAGGGGTCAGAAATTAGCTTCAAATTAAATGATTCTGTGGTACTGAAGGTTAAAAAAGAGGGGGACAGCTATCCACTTGGATATATGTATAAACTCACATGCATGTTTCCCCTTTCCCTCAATGATATGTAATAAAAAACCCTTGGGCAAGGTCCTAAATAATCACAAATATGCCTCTTATGAAGCAAATCTGTGTGTTTGTCATGCTGGGAGAAAAGTACAGGCGTTATTATACTGTTCCTCACAGTGATTAGAACAGAAGGAGCATCAGGAGCTGCCACTGTCACACATGAAGAAGTGAAGGAGACCCTTTGCAGAAAAACAGGTTTTTATTTGAATGGGAGAATAAGGGAAAGGTCATTCCTATGGCTATTGAAGTAACAATCGTAACTGAATTAATGGCCACCAAAAAAAAAAAAAAAGATGCATGTAAGTTCGCAGCAGGGCAAGAGAATAGATACCAGTCTTGAATTAGAGAATAAGACTTGGATGTGCTGCCTTTCCACTCATTCTACCACATTTAATCACTGACCTGAAAAAAGGAATAGCATTAGAGTGTGTCTGAAATCTAATTGTGCTTGGGTACAGTTAACCAGAACATTTGCTGCCAACCTGATGCCAAGAAACTCATACAGCAAATATTGGTTCCATGCAATTCCCAGAGGAAAAGGAATCAGCACTTTGTCAGGTGTGGAATTTGATGCTAGCCAAAAGCATGAAGTGAATTTCACAGAAAAACTCTTCTGAGTGTTTTTTAGCATGGATATGCAGGCGTTACTGTCATTTAAGAGCTTGAACCAAGGAAGAAATTGGGTACTTCATAAATCAACCTTATTGAAGAAAGCACTTAAGAACAAACTTAATCTTTAAACTTGATTACAAATTTTCCTTTCTGGAAAAGGTGGCAAATATTTTAAGACTTCCAAGGCAATCTTACCCCAGCAAGACCACACACACCTCATGTCTATAACAGGCTTTGTACCACAGTTTACTACTTCTAGATGTGAAATCATTGTCAAAAAATAGGGGAAGTGATAAAAGTAAACAGAGGGAGGAAGGGGAATCAGAATAAGGTCGTGGGCCACAGATGCTTTCTGTCATAAAAATAATTCCTGTCCTTTATGCTAGTTTGGGACACATGGTCTGGAAGGGTAAAAACCTGCCTCTTTTTTCTTTTTCCTTTTTTTCTGTAGAAGTAGTGCTGACAACAAACCCCTTTACCAGTATTTGTCACACAGTGATACCATGGTCTAACCCAGAATGGCAGACCCTGAGTGACTGAGACCAGGAGATGAAGCAAGCTGTGAAGAGATTTACGGTGTGAAAAGATTTACAACGTGAAATGTCTGGGATGTGAAAGCAAAATTTAATCTCTGTGATATAAACAATGTCACAACTCCCGTTATAATTATGCAGTGAAGCAGACTGAGATGAAGATTTTACTACCACATCTAAACTGTCCTTTCTTTGCTGATTTAGACCGGCAACAAAAATCATTCACAGGTTCATGTCGTTGTGCTAAGCAGCACTAGGTTAAAAGAGAAAATAAGAAAACAGAGAAAAACAAAAACTAACCAAGAATAAGTTTGTCTTTGCTTTACATGTATATTTTATCCTTCTGTCCATGGTACTGATAAATAAAATTAATGAATATATGGTCTGCTTCTGGACAATTTACTGTTTAGTCACTGTCATGTGAGAAACCCTTGTAGGAAAAGCTTTATTTTTAAAGGTTGAGTTTTCCGTGACCATGAATTGTTTGGGGGCAGAAGTCATTCAGCTGATGGAAAACTCGGGTGCCAGCCCTGATATACAGAGGGCCCTGCAGCAGGGAGAGATCCTGCATGGCACCTCTTCTCCTAAAAGGGCTGAATTCCTGCACCTATTACAGGTTCCTTTCTTTGTCTTTTTAGTATGGTTTAGTTTAGTTTAGTTTAGTTTAGTTTAATTCATCTAATTTTTTAAAAAATTTATTCTACTTTTATTCTTATTTTCTATTTATTTTATTTTATTTTATTTTATTTTATTTTATTTTATTTTTATTAAAAATAGAAAANAAAGTAAAATACAGCTCTTTTTTCCATGCAGGCTCTAGCAGTGGGTCATGCTGGTGAGTGTAATTATGCCTTCTTTTTGGGACATTGCAGTTTTTACTGTGTCTAGCTCGTGGGTTGGTGCTCCCTAAAGTCTCCAGTGGGTGTTGTTTGACCTTGTGTTTGCAGTGGTGGATGGCACCATGTGCTCACTGGAGCATAGCACTGGTGGGCTTTTCTTCCCAGCACGAAATCTGCTCTTCCTTTTCTCCTGGTTTCTGATACATGAGATTCTTGCTGGTGGTCTTACAGGGAGTTCAAATCGAAATGTTCGTAGTAAGCAGAAGAAATTCCAAAACTTGTTAAATGGCTCAGCCCTAAGCATTCTAGACAGGCAAACTTTCCCAAAGGCCCATAACAAAGGCTTTAGAGGGAAACATTAGAGCAGAATGTTTACCCATATCACCCTGACTCCTGGTTCTTCATGTCTGATGGACTTTGTCCTTCCACCATAAGATTTAATTTATATCCCCAATATATAAAGTTCATAGCTCTGAGAGACAGGCCAGGGAGCAGTTCTGGGATGTTTCCTGCTTCAGTCAGGTCTGTGTATGATGACCAGGTCGCTGCTGTTCGCTCTCAGTAATGAGTGTTTTCTGCTTGAAGCAAGTCAATCCCATAGCCAGCACCAGAGCTGTGCCCCCTTGGAAGCAGGGGCCAGCAGTGTGAGCTGGGAATGGAAGGTGAGACAGCAACTTCGTGTCCTAGGACAGCTCATCCTCAGTGTCTTTGCTGTGCTTGAGAGACTGAGTTGCAAATGGCACCTCCTTCCGTGGTATTCATGAGCTAGAGGTATTCCCAAGGGAAAGCTTTTACTTACACCTTTATTATTTTATTAAGGTTTAGGGTTTCGTGGTGCTTTCTTGGAGCAGAGTTTTGTCAGCTGGACGTGGTGCTCAGCTGCTGACTGGGATTCCAGCCAAATGGAAAACTAGCAGCAAGATGACCTGCTCACAATAAGTAGAGCAAAGAGCTCTTGATCCGTGTGTGAATGGCTTAATCTGTTTTTTACTGCAGTTTTCCATCAGTAAAACGGGGATAATTGCACTCTACTGCCCTCGGGGGTGCTGTGAGGGTAAATACATTACAGGTTACAGAGTGCTCAGATGCACTGGCTGAGAGAACTCTAAAAATGTTGGGAAAGAGAATCATTTGCACAACAAATAGGCAAGTCTGAAACAGACAGGAACGTGCTGGGCAGAGGCTTTGAAATTCACTTCTCACCCCACACTCAGAGTGAGACTACAATTAAGGCAAATATAGTGCAAAATCAGGGTGTGCTGGTTCTGAACTGGCTTTGTGTTGGCTGCTAGTGATAGTACTGACACTTTCCTGCCATCAAAGACATTCCAATTCTGCAGCAGCAGGGTAGGTACCCATAGCTGGGCTCCCCTGGGCCGTGCTAACACACACAACTATTTCCTATCAGTGCCTTGAAGATGCAAAAAAGGCTACAAGGCAAAAATGAATCTTATGCTTTGTGGGGTTGGAGGGCATCCTTGGCCATGTTGGCCTAGCTGGGGGACACAGTGTGGGTTCCTTGAAGTCTTTTTTTTCCAGGAGAAAGTGCCAAATGGTGAATGGATATTGAGATACTGCGATGATATGGAAGCATTAATGGTTTTTTTGTTATGCAGCAGATAATTTTAAAATTGTATAGGGCAAAAAGGTTTCCACAATTGCAGGGACTTTTAGGGAAGCTTACAAAATGTAATGTATCTTCTATGAATAGATTTCAGCTGACTGGAAGGATACATTTCAGGATACAGGAAGAAGCCTTTCCATTGATTTCAGGGAATTTTATTGCAGGATGCAAGTGAAGGAAGAACATAGCCAAATTTGTGCAGAAAGTGCTAAATGCCTTTTGGATAGCATTTGCAACTGCTAATTTTTTCTCACCTCTAAACCTTGCTGTAATGGTAGGTTTGCTGGGGAATGCTGCTCTCACTGGGTCAAGGTGAAATAAAAATAAGAAATCTTTGCTGTCCCTACTGTGAGAGGTACAACTTGCTACTATTTTTCCTTCTGGCAGGACTTTGGAACCGATTGTATCCAACAAATGCAAATTACATTGCTAATTTAATTAAGCAAGCCATATGAAATCAGAAAAAATTACAGTCCATGGTCAAGAGCAGTTTTTTATTTATTGGCAGTACATCAATACCTAATTGAAAAAGATTACATAATTGGTTTTGATTGTAATTTAACCCCAGGAGGCAGTTTGGCCTCACACAGACACTGGTTCAGCCTCTCCTCCACAGAGAGGTAGAGGAGAGGATCAGCATGGTAAAAGTATAAAAAATGGTATGAGGTAAAGTTTAAGAGGTAAAGCAGAAGTTATACACACAAGCAAAGCAAAAAAAAAAAAAAAAAACATCCAACACATGGCCCTATAAAAGCTACTATGAAGAAAATTAACTCTATCCCTACTAAAAAAAAAGTACAACAGAGGACAGAATATGATGCCTGCAAATTGACTTTTATCTTTATTGTGGTAGAATCTGAGTATTTAATGACCTTTCATATGCTTATTCTCAGAGCATGCCAGTGACACTTTAAATCTGAAGGACAGTAAGGATAAGAGTCAGAACTTTGCCACTTTAATCACAGGTAAACAGGTTGCCACAAGTTGACTGCAGTTCAAGTTAGGACCAAAATACAAAGTTTTTGCTC
Organism: Dicrurus megarhynchus; assembly: GCA_013399195.1. Lineage (NCBI taxonomy): Eukaryota > Metazoa > Chordata > Aves > Passeriformes > Dicruridae > Dicrurus > Dicrurus megarhynchus. The sequence goes on from VXAD01006250.1 coordinate 151,598, forward strand.
TGCTGTCACTTTTATTATGCAAGCCAATGTACGGGTTAATGGAAAAAGTCAAATCTGTGAAGTCTCGTGGTAGAGTGGAAAATCTCTTTGACTCTGAACTTGAGATTCTGAAAGTGACTTGTGATTTTTGCACTTCAGTTTTGTCTCTTTTCTTTTCATTTCCTGACTTCCAATGGTCTGGTTTTGTGCTTCCCTTCTTCCTCTTTTCTTGGCGAACAATAAAACCTGTGAATGGCGAAGAGAGGACCAGAAAACCAGGGATGCCATTTGTCTCTCTCCAGGACTAATTTTTGCCAGTTTATGCTACATTTGTGTCAATTTTCAGTGCTTGATAACTAATTGCCTTCCTTTCCTCCATCTTTAATATAACTGTCGGGATTCCCAATAATCTGTCAAATATCACAAGCTAGAGTTTAAAGTGTGTTTACTTGGGAACTGAGGCTTGGGGATGGGGTTGGGAGGGGAACTTCTGAGCAACTTCTGGCTTGATTTATGATTCAGATATGTCAGGACTTTAGAGTGTTGCTCTTTCCACATAAGAAAAGAAGTTATGATACACTGTAAGCTGCTGTTTGCTTGGTCTCCACCCTCACTCACAGTGAAAAAGTGTTTCTTGATGTTCGGGAGGAACCTCCTGTGTTTCAGTTTGTGTCCATCACTTCTGATCCTGTCGCTGGGAACCACTGAAAAGAGCCTGGCTATGTCATCCTTACACCTTGCCTTCAGGTATTATCTAGATTTAATAAGATTAATTAGATAATATGGTAAGAGTTAATGAGATTTAATAATATTAACTAGATGAATCATATAATAATAATCGCCCCCCAAAGTTCCCTTCTCCACAAAGAACAGTCCTGTTTCAACCTTTCCTCACAGGAGAGATATTCCAGTCCCTTAATCATTTTTGTTTCTTCACTTCAGTAAGTCCATGTCTCTCTCAGAGTTGCTCCTGTCCTAATGCTCCATACCACAACCTGTTGCACCTCCTCTTGCAGGACTTTAGGAGCTGGAGATTTGAGGAAAAATAACAGAAATTGTTGCCGGTTGTGAGACATCAGAGTTGGCACCATAATAGTGTGGAATGGAGTAACCACAGCACTACTTTTCAGCAGGACAGGAAAAAGTAGAGTGGAAATAAAGGATCTTACTATGACCTGACATGGACACTATTCTTGTCTGTCTGGGCTGACTTCAGTGGCATAAGCCAGTGTTAGTGAGTTTGGAATAACACATGAGATAAATAAAGGCAAGGGGCAAAAGGAAATTCTATTTTACATTAAAAAGCTGTTTTAAATGCTGTTTTTCAGTCATCCTTGAATGTGTGAGCTGCCTCAGGACTGGAAAAGCTTACATTTACAGTTTTTCTGGTTGTTTATTTGTTTCTTTGTTTGGAGATTTTTGTTTGTTTTATTTCTTTTGTTGCACTTGGACACGAGAAAAGACACTTAGATGAAGCTCAGTTCAGGTCAGGACGATCAGCCAGGCGAAAGGGCCTGGCCTCTTTATTTGGACAGTTATATACCTTCTTAATAATCTCCTGGATTGGAGGGTGAAATGACCACCCCTCAATCACTGGTCAGAGGAAATATCCATCAAACATCCCTGCCCAGGAGAAAGAATGAAAAACAATAAGGACAGTTAGACAAACATAGCTGTGCTTACAGAAAAGTGCGTGAGAACTTCTATCACAGAATTAAAAACATTGAAGAACTGCAAAACTCAGGGTGACATTCTTTGGGTTTTTTTTTTGAAGACTGAGACCATAATTACAGTAGCGCCATGCTGAAGGACAAGAGAACCTGTCAACAGTACTGCAGCTTGATTTTGATCTTTTGTAGTATTAGAACATTTTGCAGGTAGATTTTTTGTGTGTTTGTTTTCAAGCATGGTTTTCATACAGAAGAACATTTTATTTACTGTGTGGTAGAAATCCACACATGAATTAGTAGACTAAGACTTTACCATGGCATATTCCAATTTACTCATAATGCATTTAAGTATTCAAATACTTAAATAAGTATTCATGTACTTAAATTAGCAGGTATCAGATAGACAGAAAATATTAAAGTCTCTGAGATATGAAAAGATAGAGAGGATTTCCTGAAAGGATGGAGTAGAAATTAAATTTAGCACTTAAAATGAAATATACAAATAGTACACGTTTCAGAATTTCCAGCTGTGCTTTCAAAACTGCTTAAGGGAAATGAAAAAAATTAATAAAAGGAAAATTATTAGGGAATGAAAGAAATAATTAAAACAAGAAAAAAAAAAAAAAAAACCCCAACAAACAAACCTGCACTTATAGCTAGACCTTTTGAAAGAAGAAAAATGTTTGGAGCCCTGGTGTACACTGCCATTTTATCCAAATAAAACTCAGTCATGTCCATTTGTTGGGAAATAGTGTGCTTCACATGACAGTATTCCAGACATAGAGTTCAGTAACTTGTGCATGTGCACATTTAGAAGATTAAAGGTAGGCACTAAAAGCCTTTTAATAGTTGAAACACTAACTTAAGTTTAACATCAGTCCTCCTTTTTGCTGAATCACTGCACTGTGCTTCCCATTGCAGCATCCTGACTTCCTCAGGAATCACATTGTCTGCTACTTAAAATATTCTCACAATCCAGAGTTAACACCCCTGTGCAAACAGAGCTTGCTCTGGGCTGCTCTCCTTCTCCTCGCTCTTCCTGCCGTTCAGCATTTCTGCCTGGGCTTTCTGTGCTTTCCTGTTAAGCCCTGTGGCATCCTTTCAGAAAAGATCTGTTGAAGTGATCTCTTCAAATTTATGGAGAGTTCTTCATGAAGTTGTCACCATAGACTGAAGAAACCCTGTCCTTCCATATACCAACAATTGTTGCCCTTTCAGTGGTTTTATTTACCTGTATCACTTCTTCCTCTTTTCCTTTTTCAAACCTTCATCAATACTTTTTCTGTTCCTTGACAACACATCACCTCAGCCCCCTTATTTTAAATTAAAGCAACGCACCTTTGTCCCCTGCCCTCCTTATATAGGTTTGCACAGCATTTCCTTCCCTTATTTTGCATGCATGTGCTTTCTCTGCTCCTGTTTCTGAAATCATGCTTTATTACCTTCACCTCCACGCTACAGAGGTGCTCTTGTTACGAGTGGTGCCATGTCTTACCATTGCTTTCTTAATCCTCTAAGGACTGATATAGGGTTAAACTGAGAGCAGCATCCCCAGGAACTCAGAGATATTTTTCCCTGTATTATTTATGGTTAGATATAAATAATATTAGCCATACTGATGATTCTGTGGAAAAGACATTCTTCCTTCTTCGAATTAATTAGCTAATGCAGAGCTGAAGGTTGTCCAGCAGACACAAAAACGAGGTGCACCATCCTTCTTGAAATTAAAGAGCTGGGGGGGGGGTGTAAACTGAAATTTGTTTACAATAAGTGATCATTCTTATTTTAATACATCAGGCTGTCAGCTTCTTTTGAAAATAGATGAGGTAATTTCAAAGTTGGCAATTAATTTTGGTTTTATTAATAGATGAATTGGCAACTATGCATTGCTAACCAAATAGCGTTTTTATTATTCATTTTCAACCTTTCTGTTCAAATTTATTTAGATTTGCTATTGCAAGCTCTGGAATGCAGGTGTTACCTGTTTGCATGCTTGCTTCAAAAAGGCCAGCTGTAATTTGTCATGTGAGCATACCTGAGCAGTGACAAAGTTGTATATACAGTCACACTGGATATTGCTGCTGATCTGAAGCACTTGTGCACTTGATCCATCCAGTTCTGATGGATTATGTGGCTGAATTGCTTACACAGTCTGTAGTAGAAGTCTTAGAGGATCCAATTTTGAATCCAGGTGTCCAAGACTGCTTATAAGGATAGTAAGGCAGATCTTCTGGTTTTAAGTGTAGTGAGATTACTTTTCAGCCAGCCCATGGTTGGTGGCTCTGTTGAGGCCTGTTGTCACCAGTAGAGGCTTTCCCACTTGTGAGTGGCATAAGAAATACCTAAACTTTCTTAAAGGATGTTTAAAGACTGTACAATAATTGTAAACTTTGGATCAGAGCCTAAGAGTCTCCAGAGCAGAGCCATGCCTTTGACCTTTCTTAACAGGACTCTTGGTAGTCCCTGCCAGGAGAACAATGGTGGTTTTGAAGTCCTGGGAAACTGCAGGATGTTCCTATCTCCATCCAAGAGTGAGGAACATGAGGAGGTTTGTTAGCATCACTTAGGAGCAGGGAATGAAAAAGCAAGAACAATTTAGTGGTTTCTCTGTCAATAGCTGCTTTATTATGAAAAGCAAGGGGGAGGACTGGAAAGCCTGTAGTTCTTTAGGTCAACAGATAGTGTTCATGATACTTTTTCACAAAAGGTAAGGCTTTTTAGTGTTGTTTAGGTCAGAAGGGGGAGATGAACCTGAAGATATGCCTGAAAAACTGTGGAGGCTGCCCCTGCTCCAGCTACAAACACACAGCTCCCTCCTTCCTTTGAAAGAAGCACTCTTAAAGGCAGAACAGAAACCTACTCTTTTATAACACTGACAGAACCCATTTGCAGGCCATACCCTCGTGTCCATATTCACATAGTGTGTGACACTTCAATCCCTAAGCAATTCACTGAAGTATATGAAATTAATAAGCATCTAACTCTCCTGTACATCACTGTCCTACCAACAGAAGCGAACCAGTGGGAAACAATGTGCAAATTCATCTCTAATGCATTTTTTCATCTTAAAAAATAGACAGGCCAGGCCACGCACCGCACACCTTGCTGGGTCTACTGACAGACTGTAGCACTTAGATGGTGCCGCTGTGCTGGACAATATATAAAGCTCTAAGACAGAAACATGGGACAATTAAAGAGTGGCAGAAGTGGTCCCTTAAGAGTTTAATGATCAGCTTCTTATCATCATCATCATCTCATCTAGTGGCTCACCAGCAGCCTTGCCTAAAGGTCTTTTTACTGGGTTTTGTGGTAATGTGCATGTCAGAATGCCAGCAATGAATTTTTGTAGCTCATTTAGCAGGCTGGGTACTTTGCAGGATTTTTAGATATTCAGTTTCAGCACATCCTTCATAGGGAAAGCTCACTAGTCATTCACTGCTTAAAGAAAAACAAAAATCAGTAAGTATTATGAGGCCTCTGGAGAACAAAACCTCAGAGAAAATAAAAAGAAACAAAATAAAGTAAACATGCACTGAACCCTGATCTAGTTGCAAATAGGATTGTCAGGAAATAAGCAATTGTTTGGAGTCGTAGCACTGATGGTTTATTGAAGAACAGGTCACTGTGGATTTTAATTTTTTTTCATTTTCTTCTTGCCTACAGTTTAGTTTAGCTTTCATTGTGAATATGCTTTTTGTTTTTATTTCAAATGTCTTACAAGACAGTATGAAAGATCAGTAATACGTGAAAAAAAAAAAAAGCTTAAATAAACCATCTGTTAACAAAGACAAATACTAACTCATAGTTAATATGATAAATGTAAAACTCTGCTTCTATTTTGGTAGTACTTTCCATATCAGTTTCTGTCATGCTTTTGATCAAACACTGAATTTACCACAAGGCTTTTGTGAGTTCAAAAATAACATTAAAAATATGGATAAATATATTTTTTCTTGTTATCTCTTGTGAATTTCAACAAATTGCCAGGATTTTCATCTTCCTATGCACTGTCATTTCCAAAGAACAGTGGATATAAGTATATTGTGAGAATGACCAAGTTTAATGAGCTCTTGGTCTTACTTCTAAAGGAAAACATTTTGCCACTGTGAGTCACCACAATTCACCCACTATCCCAAGGAGTCTTCAGACTGCATAACAAAACAAAAAAACCCAAACCCATTCATTTAGACATTTATATAAACAGTTCTATTTTCACAAGTTCTGAGTATTTCCTATGGAATTCACTCATGTGCCTAAGTACATGGACTGAGCTCAGTGCCTGCAGCCTCTATGAAGAATGCAAGAAAATGACCACTTATTTAATCAGGACATTTTGAAAACATTTCACCTTTTTTTGTTGACTAAGTGAGCTTTGGAAATGTGTCCATTGTGAGTACTGACCACTCTGGAAAAACTGTCTCTGTTCAAAGTTCTCTTTAATTTTTGTGAGTCTGGATCAATTTTTCTTTGTTCTGTGTGTCAAATTTAAGAAATAATTTTCTAGCATAGGTGGATGTTTTGTGTGTTGGTGTTTAGTGAGTGAGTTGTAGTAGAAAAAAATCGTGGGGGCCCTTGTTATACACATTATTATTTAAACCATTGTCAGCAAAGTGACACTATTCTCAAATTTGTATGCAAATCCCTGTTATCAATCACTGCAGAGTTTGTGTGAAACAGAGAGCTGTTGCATTTCCAAATGAAATAGGTCGGCTGTAGACATGCTGGATGGTTTGTTTTGATGTCAATGCATGAAAGTCTGGTAATGGTGACTGCCAACTCAGGAAAAAAACCCTCTCCAGGAGGATTTGAGGTTTCATTTTCAAGGGTAAATATTCTCCTCTGTTGAGCGAGCATTTTGCCACGGCAAGGCACCTACACGTTCCAGTAAGCGGATTTTCCAAATGATGTCTTTACTACATGCCTATTCCATTAGCCCAGTCACCTTGTCATTCACATCCCTGTAATGATCACTTCTGAAACATTTACACCCCGTGTTTGGCTGGCTGGTTGCTGCTTACTCAGGAGGAAGATTATTGATTGCGGGCGCTTATTAAGAAAGTACGGAGCAATAAGCTATGAGAGCTGTTGATAATTCAAAAGGTGAAGCTGGCAATTATATAGGGATCAGGGGGATTATTATATACAGGGCCTAGGAAAATATGACTGATGGACGTGGCACTGCTGTTATGACTGCTTGAAATAAAATGTATCATTATTGATTTCTTTTGTTGGTCTTTTTTATTGCATTTTAAATCTACATATTTTTCATGCAAACAGCCTATTCTACACTAGAGCTAGAAAATGCTACTGTAACTTACTGATTTATGAATATATCCCTCTTTTCCAGTATTTTCACCTCTTGGTACAGATTTTTTTCCAATTTCTCACTCCACAGTCACTATTTGAATAGGACAGAAATCAAGTGTCTGATTTTGAATTTTGCCACTTCCTCTGGTGCTGCTGTTATATTGCTTTTAAGGATTTTTCTTCTAATGACAACAAAATGAAGAGTGAAAAAATATAGTAAATATATTTTTTAAAATTATTAACTCTTACTTTCACCTGTCATCAGGTGGTATGTTCAGCCTTGTAACATTCTTCCTTGTTTTAATTACTTTTAACAAGTTTCCTTAGTTTTGCATTAATGTTCCTCCTGCTCATTTCTTATGCCATTTCCAGGTCTTAAATGTTTATATTAAGTAACAGCAGAGATTATTAACATTATTAACACAGTAAAATTCCTAGTGCAAAACATGGAAAAGCCTTCCACTTTTGAGAAAAGAAAAAGTCCACTGCCACAGCTTAGTGTGTACGATCATGAATACTCATTCTGTTGAAAAGCATCTTAATTCCCAGAGTTCCTAAACTAATGTAGAATCTAGTTCTAGAGAGTGTATTTCCTTTCTGCTCTGCAAAATCACAAACAACCTGAAGCCTTTTTTTAAAGCAGAATACCGGGTAGTCAGGTATTCTCTCTGTCTGGGAGAATTCAGAAGTATTACTCAGATTTTTTTTTTTTTTCTGGTAGTTTCCACTCTTAACATTTGCCGAATGCACAAGGTTTTTACCTCCAATGTGGTTTGTGTTAATGGTGGAAAGTGGCGGGGAAAATGGCATGAAAATTTTATGCAGTTGCATGACTTATTATTCTGTATAAAACTAATATTCTGGGAGACTGTGAGCTACATAAAACATTGCAGCCACCCCACTCACTGTCTACTATTTTTGCATGCAGGATTTGGTCCTCTTATCACAGCAAAAAATCTATTCTGTCATTATTTGGGTAAAGTTGACTTTTAGCCAAATCCAGAACGAGCCCCACAAGCCGGAGGCCTAATCAATACCACACTAACTGCTCCATTAATCCTCTTTTGCTGCTATTTCCCTCTCATCTTTCCAGAAGACTGTCGTTGCTTCAGAATAGATAGTTGATTTTTTTTCTAGGTAATAAATGCAGCAGCTTTTCAGTGATACTTCCCACATACCCTCGTACTGCAGGTCCCTATCACAACCTGACTGAGCAGAGCTGCTTCCTGATTATTCCAAAGCTGGATGTTCACCTAATGCAGAAAGCCACAGCTGATGTGACAGTCCAATAAGCAAGCCCAGCTGGCTCATACTTAGACTTTTCCACCTCAGATACTGCAATAAGACAAGCAAACTTGTTCCCACAGGCAAGGAATTTTGCAAAAATCATCTCCTACATGAAGGGCCTAATAAAAGCAAAGGATTAGATAAATAAATTTGGGGCTGGAAGAGTTCTTGGCCTTCAGGTTTTTAATTCAAGAGATGATTGATGTGCTGCACACAGAGGCCTGAACTGTTTGAGAAAGTCCTTGTACAACTACAAAACCTGAGCAGAAAAGTTCAAAGCCAAAAAGATGTGCTTTTTGTCCTCAAAAAGGAGACTATGTTCCTGAAACAGTAATACCACACTAAGCACTTCCATTACTATTAGGAACAGTGCTCATTTGCTTCAGTTTTGGACCTCACTTGAGCCTTTTCTAAATTTTTACTGCTTTACTATAAGAAGTTTCTCTTTGATTAAAAAAAAATCTTTTAAACTCCCTTTCCTGTAATTCCTAGGTACTCTCACCTAGGATGTGGATAACAACTCCAGCAGAAGTAACAGGATTTTTCTATTGCTGATGTTCTATACCCTCACAAACCAGGGAAAAATTAGATTGTGTTTATTTATTGTGTTTAGTATTTTTCTCCAAAAGACTTATTAGTATTACTGATCTTTAACTTTAGGAAGAATTTCTTCAAAGAAGAGGTGACTAGATATTGGAATGGGCTGCCCTGGGAGGTGGTAGAGTCAGAGCACTGGAAGTGGGACTTTTTGATGTAGCTGGGTGCATTATTGACTTTAAAACAAACTCGTGGCCAATGGGAAGTACGAATGATATGACTGACCTGATATGACTTAAAGAAGCAAAACTAGCTGAAAACAGCAAAGACATTCTAAATTTACTTAAAATATTCCCACACTGCCCCTTGGAGAATCTGTAAAGTAACACAACTTTTGAGAACATGAACATTCTATGTTCAAAACAATCTCTTAAAAATAATAATTCTTATTTTAGCATCCTGCTTACATTAGAAAAATTAAAAAACAAGTGTAATTAATTTAATTCATAGAACACTGGGCACTGGGTCAAATGACAGAGTTATGCCAGTATTTATGTTTTGGGGCAGTATCACCAAGCCCCAGTTCTGCACAATGGCCAAAATAAATAAAAAATAAAAAAATAAAAAAAAAATTTAAAAAAAAAAAAAAAAAATATATATATATAAAAATAGACGAGACTAAATTTGAGCTCAAGTGCAAATCTGCATTCAGAAGATAGAAAAAAAAGGGGTAAATGAGCACTATGATTGATACAAACCTTTGATACGTGCTGTTTCTGTGCAGTTATTGCTTATGCTGTGCATTTCTCCCCAGCAAATAAAATTAATTACCAAAATGTCTGTAACAGTTTTTGCTTAAATCAGAAGTCAAGGGGTGATCCAATCAGGATAGAGCAGGTCCTTGTTGTAAAGACTCACCAAAATCTGAACATTGTGCAAGCAACTTCACGCTTCTCTCTGGGGCTTGTCAGATTTTGGGGGTTTATAGAGGGATTTGGAAAGTTTGCGAGTGTCAAGCGTGCATGGTGCAGCACACTTCAACATCAACCGTGTAACTCCATGTCTCCTTTTTCCATCTGATGCTTATATCACTCAAGAGAAAAAATTGTTTAGTTCCTCAAAAAAACCCCAAAGCTGTATCACCAAAGAATTCCATGTATTGTGTACTTTTCCTCATGCAGAATAAGATACAATACTTGTTACAAACTCTGTTTATTCAAGGCAGAATGTTCATAATCAGTATTAAAAGCTCTGGTAGCTTTCAATGACAGGTTTTGCCCCTGTCCAGATTTCTCTATCCTGAGATATAGAAATATCTCATAGTGGCACAATAACATTAAAAAATGAAAATTTGAGTAACTTATGTAGACAAGGATTTCTTTATTAATTTGTATTAAAATAGGGGCACAAGAGGTCTTTTATTGACTGATAACATCGGGGTGGGGTTGGCCAACGGTGACTATCTGCAGAGCCATCAATTAGTCCATGTGAAATGGAGATTCCAGAAGCACCACACTGTTAACACACTGCTCTTGCCGTTCACTTTTTTATATTGTCCAACTTTTTTTACAAGAGAGGGAGTTGGATACAAACTCCTCAGCCAAAGGAAAGACATTTGTCGTGGTTTTGGTGTCAGTTTTAGCATTTGTCCTGTTGCCTTTTCCTCAGTAGTGGAGATCTTCCATGTTGTAGTCAACGGCAATAATGAGGTTTCTTTATAGCCAACAGATCTTGTCAGAATAATAACTGCCCCCAGAATAATAACTGCTTTTGTCTTGAGCCTCAATAAGCATAGCAGGCCTTTGGAAACAGATCCTCCTTGGTGTCTTACGAACCTAGAAATTATCTTCATGACACCAAACAAGTGGAATTAGAATTTCAGATTTTTCTGTCTGCCACTTTTAATAATTACTGGTGTAAGTGGATAGAAGCATATATGGTGCAAGGAAATGTTAAATTCATGCCATCTTTAGCTGAGAAGGATATATTGAAGATAAAAGCAATATAAAGATTGCAAATTAATTTGAAAGTATTCTAAAAGGACAAGTAAGGCTAGTTGTTGGATAGGATAAATTAAATAAAAATAAAATAAATAAAAATAAAATTTTAAAGAAAGTGAAATTTAATAAAATAAATTTAAATTAAAATGAAATTAAATTTATTAAAATATTTTATTTATATTTTATTTTATTTTATTTTATTTTATTTTATTTTATTTTATTTTTAGTTTAGTAAACCTGACATTGGTTAAATCTACTTTTCTCCTCAGTGGAAAGTAGCAATCACAGTGCTCTCAAAGGCTAGAATGAGATTGGCACTGAGCTGTTCTGAGCAGCTGATCCTCTCACTCATTGCTCACCTTCATTTCATCTTCTTGGTATTTTTTCCATGTTTCCATGCAGTAGCACTGAGAACAGGCATTTTTACAACATAACAGGACAAAACTGGACAGTATTAGCATGAAATACCACAGAGATTTCTTTATGCACACCCTGCCCCCACTGGTTTGGTTCATATTTGGAGCTTGTAAGCAGCAAGACCAAAGTTATCAATCTGTCAAGAGGAAAATATATAGTTGATCATAAAATATAGGGGAGAGCTCAAGGCAGCCAACACTGTAATAAGGCTTATGATACTATATTTTGGAAGTTGTTTAATTTCTTCTAGAATAAAGAAGTATTGAGAACTTTTATCCTTTTACGTAGAATTTCTGCTAAGCATAAACTTACTCTTGTTTCACAAAACAACTCCTACCAATAAAATACATTTAAATTTTGGCATGCTAAATGCATCGAGTGTTCTTTATTCTGCTTTTTCTTCAGTAAATGCATTTATATCCTTACATTAGTCTGAGAAATTATTTTGCATATTTTCATTATGGACAAACAACAAAAAACCTAAAATGCACTGCCATAAGTAGTTAGATCTGGGTTTAGTGGGTTTAACAGAAGAAACTAACTTTTGGATTACTTGGTATTATTCTAGCCAACAGAAAGCTTTTCTGCAAGAGATAAGTCAGGTTTAACAGTAAAGTATGAGAAAAAACCTTTATTAATTTTGCCTCAGGAAATCAATTATTTGAGTTTCAATCTTTTTTAGGTGCATCTTTATTCTTTATCTCCCTGTCTGGCCTCAGAAATAAACTCCCCATATACTTTGTGATATGATTTACAGGTTGTTGGTTTGACACACAAGGACAGTAAGTCAATAGTCTCTCTCTGAAAATCCTACTGAGAGTTAGGGCTGTCTAATATTAGATGTGCGATCAGAGCCAATCTGCTGCTGAGGAGTGGTATCCTCTGCTTTGTATAGGAGCACCGAATGGAATAATTTCCCCTGAGTGTGCTGAGGGCTTGTCACTGAGAGGTGCAAGGAAATTTGGGTGGAGTTCTGGAAAGTTCTGGATGACTTCACCAAGAGCATAGAAGTATGACCTTGGTAAATCTTCATTTTTAGTTTCATTACAGAGGCTGGTTAAGTTCCTCTTAAAAAGAAGAGCATTAAAAAAACCCCACAATATTCTTGTGTGCTCCGTGTTTGTATGAAAATATCCACTGTAAATTACTTCTTTTAAAAATACTCTGTTCCAGTTGAGAACAGAATTTTAATACTGACTTCATGATTAAGGTTTTGGTCTGCTTCTGGTAAGAGAAGATACAGAATCTCTGGCCCTACTTCCACTTAGTTAACCATGTTGTTACCTACAGCAAATTATTTTCCAAGTAAAACCCTATTGAGCACTAGCTGTGCTGCATCTTTTGTTTCTTGCCAAAGAGAGTGAATATTTTTAAGATATGTCTTATTCCACTAGAAAATTATCAATAACAAAGACTAACCATGCAAGTTGCTGACGTGAAAGAAGTCTTGTGTATGTCAGATGAAAAATGCATCTTGGTGTGCAGAATATATTGCAAGGCTCTTCAGCTAACAGCTACTTCAGTGATTGACTACCTCTCACAACAACTGAATTGGGATAAACAAGGATTGAAAAGTACTTTGCATTCCCAAAAGCGTTTAAAAGTTTTATGGAATTAGTAGGGCTGTTGAAGGGGTTTTACTAAAACTGCAGTGGACATAGCTGTGTCCAGGCTGTTCTGCAAACCTTATCGCGGGGATCTGCCGAAGGTAAACCTAACCTGCATAGATCAAAAGCAGTGATGGGTCGTGCAACAGCTTCCTCTGAATTGCAGTCCATGATTAATCTCTCTGCTTTGATATTAGTGAGCTAGGAAAGAGTTTGATCCCTCATAATCAATGATTCTTTGGCAGCTATTGAAGTGAGTTGTGCTGGTTTTGCTCCCTGAGCCAAATGGGAATTCATCCTGTCATTTATTTACTGTTTGCTGAAGGGAACATTTTAATCAATGGCCTCATAACATTTTTGGTATTTCATTGTCTCAAGATGGTTGATCTGCTTTTGGATTTAAAATTATTTGTTTGCTTTAACCGCTGTACAATTTAAACAAATAAATAAGGTATGAGTAATTTAAATGGTATGAAAGTGAGGGAAAAAAAAGAGACGAGTTTTAACTCCTGATTTTCAAAAAAAGAGCACTTTTATTCAGAATCAAGGTTCAGGTTTGTTTAAATGTAACTAAAGAGAAAGTTCTGAGCTCTGATGTAGAGTTGGGAGTAAGATTGAGGCAACTAAATCATCTCTGGAATGGCAATCTGGTTGAGAAGTTTATCCATGGCTTGGCCTTTGCAACCTTCTCAACCAAACCAGAACTAATAGCTACTGGTAAAGCTGAGCCTCAGTGAAGATCTTACTGAAACTCACAATTCAGGTCAGCTACAGAGAATTAATCTCCCTGTTCCAAGTCCAGTGTCTTGTGGGGACACACCTCCTCTTGTTCCTACTCCTGACCTTCGAGCTGTGAATGAAGCCCAAAGCAAAGAGCTGTCTGGAAAAGCCAGTTTTTCCATATCTCCAGAAATGTCTCACCTGACAAAGTCAACTGCATTGTCATAACACACTGGCCACGTATAGTGTGCTTCAAGATGAGAAGTCTCCTCTCTGCTTCGTGATACCATCTGATGTTATATTTTAACAGAATAAATCCTTAATTTATGACTCCTTTGGAGCTTTCCCTTTTAAATTAATTGCCCTGTGGAATTCTCTACATATTAATGCTGAGTAGAGCTTCTTGTCTTATGAATTATCAGAATACTGATCTGAATTATATGAAGCGTGGAACAGTACTTAACAAATTGTCTTCACTGCCCGTTGAAATCTTGCTCTGTGTGCTTCATTTCAATTTCATTGGTTTGTGACCTTTAGCTCCCACTGGGGAGAAGCACATGTAATCTTCCTGAGCTGCTCACTTGGCTTTGGGAGCTCCAGTTTTGCAGAAAGATGTGTAAAATCCCTCGTGAACACACAGCTGATAACACTGGAAAGCTGATGCTCTTCAAGCAAGAATGGGCATTTATTTATGCTTGCAGCCTTCCCCCTGGATGCAGCTTTTTGTGATGTGGCAACTTCTTTTAGGTTTGTGCTCACAGAGATTTGACTTGCATTTCTTGAAAACGTACCTTCTACGTAACAGGAATTTTTCAAGAAGTTACAATGGAAGAAGAAAACCAAACAGTTCCTGGGTGTCTTTATTACCAAACAATATAATTCAGGGCAGAGATTAAGCAAAATACATTATTTTTATCCTGCATTTGTTTAAAACAAAGCACATGTGCTGTGTTTTGGTTTGGTTTTTTTCATTCCCTTCTCTTGCATTTCTCATCTCCTGGATATAACTGGATATACAGATTTCTATCTGTAGATTACTTGAGAATAGCCAGTGGCACCAGGAATAGTTTGCTCTTAACTAATATCCTTCTTTCTTCTCTCTTTCCATGTCTCACCACCCTTTTCCAAAGCAGAGAAACTTCAATTTTCTACTCTTGTAATCTGTTTTCAGATTTCTGGAAATTCTTCCCCAACCTCCAAAAAAAAAAACCAAAACACCCCAACACCATGAATCAACTCAAAATATGAATGGAAGTAAAATAAGGGACTGAGGAATATAGTTTTTCATATGAAATTAGGAAAGAAATGACAAAGGAAAGAAATCTGTAATGCCTTTTCTTCAGAGTGAATGGAAATAAGGATTCTTACCTGTTGCATATACAACTCTTCAGGGAACTTTAAACTTTGGAGACCTTTATAAGCAATAAATGTGCTACATATGCATGCTGGTGCTTTAGCTGAGCCTATGCTTGAGGTCTGGAGCAGTTTTTCACGTGTTTTGTTTGTGCTTCAGTACCTGGGGTAGAGGAAGACATCACATATACTGTGGAGATAACAGCTTGTTTTACTTAGACCATACTTAGTGAAAACAGCTGTTTCTCCCGGGCTCTTCCTTCCTGACAGATCACAGAGCAGATTTCCTTTTGCTTTCTAACAAAACCTTTCTGGCAGCTCTACTTAGAGAAGCTTAAATTTTCGTATCATTTGTGAAAAGTTCAGCGTACTGAATCCTTTCTCTGTCACACTAAAACCCCTCCATTACATTGTCCATTATAGATTGCAGAAAGAGGTTTCCATGTAAATAAAATGGAAACTGGTCTCTTTATGTGTCTCTTGCTTATGGAATCATACTGTGTTTTGAGGCACCCAAAACATTCATGACACCTGTGCGAAGATGCACATTACCTGGTTGGTTCCATGTTTGAAGGAAATTAGAGAGGATTATTTATGTGCTGTGATGAAAGTAGCATCACTGCTTCTGTCTTATTCTGTCTTTTTTCGGTCAGGGGATTTTCTGGGTCTGATTTAATTGCATGGAGTTGCTGAAGCATTGCCATGGGATTGCAGCAGTTACTACTGAATGGTATTTTACAGTGGAAATATGCTTTGGAGCCTTCCCCTACAGTTTGTTCTTTGTTCTTCGATTTATAAAGGTGAAATAGTGATTGAACAGATCAAAAGTTGACTTATTTTCAATAAGGATCTAGCTTAGTCAATCAATAGGCTACCACCTTTTAGACTGCAGTCCCAAAAGCCTTTTGAAAAGACTTTTCCATTGCCATCTCAAACCCCTATTGGAGAACAGCTAAAAAACATGTCATAGTACTTCATTCTCTGTAACAAAATAAGAAATATTTATAAATATTTCTATTCTGGAATAGGTTAGATTATAACTCCAAATATGAAGGCCATTTGTATTAACCGGTTTTGTTAGAGTTGTCTAGAAAATCCTACAACTTAATGCATGACATAATACTTGCTGAAGTACAAGCTGTGACCATGAACCAGTCACAGAATAATCCCTTCCTTTTGAGTCTTATTCCAAGCAATTTTTTCAGCTTGGTAAACTCAAAGTGCTCTTTGCAAAGTTCCTGGTTTTACAACTGAACAAAATAGTCATCTGGTCATGCAATGTCATCTGTCATTAATGTATTTGGAATAAAGTCATATGATTTCAGAAAAATAGTTATTCCCATTTTTAAATGGAAGTTTTAGGGATGGGTAGGAGCCTATTCTCCTGAATTAAAATAAGGTAAAAATTCAGGGTATAAAAATATAGGAAGCCTTTTTTTTCTCCTCTTTATTCTCTCACTTATTCTGCTAAATAAGCTTGCCCTTTTTACAGCAATCTACACTGAGAAAGAAACAATACAATCTGGGTTACTTTTAACATATTTTTAGATCATGAACATCATCTTCCCAACATTCTTCTTACTTCTTCCTTACCTATATAATAGATTTTATTGGTAAAATTATCTGACATTTGTCAAAATCTGTCTTGAACCCAGAAAACAGTGCTTCATAGCATAAGAAATCCTAGTCAAGACTATGATCCCACTGTCTTTAGCATTGCATAAATAAATATCAGACACAACCCCATATATATATATATATATATATATACACATACCTTTTTTTTTTTTTTGGAATCCAAGACATTTGCTTTTAAGAAAAGACTTTGGGTACTGCTGAGGCATTTGCATCCTCAGTTTTGACTTTGTGGAAATGCTACCAAACCATGGCCATAACTGGGACACGGGAGAAAAGCCCACCTTACTGGCAAATTCATAGACTGAAATGGACTGCACAGGGAGTGAGGTATTTGAAAGGAGAACTGAGACCTTCAGTGCGACTTTACCCCGTGTTTTTGCTGCACAGCTTTTGAAATTTCATACTCTGGAGTACAGTTTACAAGTGATAAAATTCAGGTCTCTAAATCTCAGAGGTGCTCTTTGAGAATGACCTAGAGGGTTAGGGCTCCCTTCAAATCTGTTGTTTTGTAAAGACCTGGCACCGAGGGGGGTACTTTAACAAACACTGCTCAGCAGGGTT
The DNA here is from genome assembly GCA_013399195.1 of Dicrurus megarhynchus. NCBI lineage: Eukaryota > Metazoa > Chordata > Aves > Passeriformes > Dicruridae > Dicrurus > Dicrurus megarhynchus. The sequence continues at coordinate 168,674 of VXAD01006250.1, forward strand.
GTACAGAATGCTGGTCTGACAGGCATGGTGCTGGGGGAACAAGGATTCACGGTGCAGGAATGCCAGGTGCTAGGTGGAAAAACAGGAGACCAGACTTTTCTTTAGTTCCTCCCTCTTTTTCCCTAGGAAATCTCTGGCTGATCATGATTTAATTCGCTTCCGCCTCCATCTGAAATGTTCCGTCTATTAGTTGATTTTGCCTTGGCATGCCTTTAAAATTAGTTATTTGAATATTGGCTGCCAAGTAACCTATGTGATAATGATGAGTTAGAATTAATTTCTGACTATTGCTAGTGCATGTATTTTAAAAAAAAGTTTTTTAAACTCAGTGAAACTAACATTAATGAATGGAGTACTTACGTCAACATTCATATATGTCTTTCTTTTTCTAAAGAATCCAATTTCAATCAGTTACTTTAAAGGTCATGTTTAATGTCATCAAAACTCCTACAGAGAGATCTATTTTTGTTCTGATGCTGGTAATGTTAAGCAAATACCCAAGGTTCTGGTCACTTTTCAGTTCATTCTCTGTTTATACACTGCACGGAAGCTTACTGTGATATCTCAATAGTGTTTGACAGTTTTATGTTTAAGGGATGGTTCCAGTTATCACTGAAAAACCCAGCGTACTGATATAAACATCATATACATCTGGATGAAGTGTGCATGGCTCAGTAGTAGTGCAGTAGTTGTGACAAACACTGAGGAGAGAGAGCAAGATTTCCACAGGTGTGTTGTTAAATCCATCATTCAGTTATTCATGGCTTTCAGTGAGAATTATTATGTTCTTGAGATCTCTCTCAAAATACTAGATGTGGGTGATTTTGTATAACTATTCCTCCCCTAGAAACCAGAGCTAACTTCATTTTCAAATCTTTTGGATTTGACTTTTTATGTAGCACTGCTGCTCTTTTTATTATTCCATTGATGTAAAAGATAAATGAAAGGCAGTAATTGATATGTTAAAATCTCTAACCACTGAAATCCCAAAGAATAGCATTTGCTCTTTTCCTGGATGAAGGTAGGAAATCTTGTGTAAGTGAATAACCAAAGGAAATCAAAGCAGAGAAGAAAAAGCAGTATATTGTAACACTGATCTCCTGAGCAGTGAAACCAGACTAACAAAGGAACTTTTTAAACAGAAAATATAAGTAAAAAGAAAACTAGGGCAAAGAAGATGCAAGCAAGATAATTTCTGCACAGAACTTCACTTTAAATAAATTGCAAAAGAGCATGAATTTTGTCAAGTTAAATGCAAGCAGGTCCTAACAGGTGGCATAAAACAGATTGGGTGAGCTACAGAGAAGAAGAGGGTAAGAGCAGCAAAATGATGTTGCCTCACTTTTGAAACAAGCAGTGTAGAGTTTTTCTAATTTTCCCTGCGCAGACTGAGGGACAAGCAGGTGAGTGAAAGCACTTCTATTTACTGCTAATCCAAATATTTAAATAGGCTCTGCTCATTTACCAACAAACTCTGTTCCACCATCCCTTTCAGGGGGAACAGCAGCACCAGCACATGTCATTATTGTTTCTGTTGTGTAGAATAAAAGAGGCCTTTTCAGATTCAAGACCCAGTCTGCAGTGTAGCAATAAAATCTGGGGGTTTAATTCATACTTTCTTTTTGTTTTCGGGTTGTTTTGTTTGTTTGTTTGTTTGTTTTTTCTTTTGCTTTTATTTAACTCTAAGTGATGATAAGGAATTCTCAGAATGTTAAGAATGTCATTCTTACCCTGAGATTTTCCAGTTTACTAAGAAATTTTCTATTGTAATCTTTGCCACTGCACTTTGGTATGACATAACTGAAATATTTAGCAAGATGTCAATTCAAACTCCTTCTAATTAGTTTGCAAATAAATACAGCTGGAAAGCTTCCTGTTAGCTATTACTTACAACAACATCCTTTGCTAAAGTTGCCTGACATTTTTCTTTCTGAGGCCCAGCTTTCACTCACTTAATCCTGGAAAAGGCTTTAACTCTGTGGTCTGAAATTTCCCTTACTGGGTATCTGCCTGAAGCTTAGATGCTTTGATTACTGGGAACATTGTTGAGAAAAGATTGCTTATATTGCTCATGTGCAAAAGCATATAAGCAAGTTTGCAGACTTGTCAGTGCGGAAATGTAGGTTTAAAAAATATTATATTTTCATGGAATTATTCCCATGATGTTTCTTCATGTAGTTATCATGCTATAGGAGAACACACCATAAAAATTATGTAATTAGAGATGCATAAGTTGCTCAGACAGAGTAATTTCAAAAAAATGAGGACTTTCAAAAACTGAGGACTTCTTTCAAAAAAAAATGAGGACTTACAAAAAACCACTTCTGTGCAAAGGTGAAAAAAGCAGTCTGTCCTGGGCTTTTTGATCAAAATACAGAGCAGAAAGCCTGCAAGTGAAATACTAACTCTGTAGGTGGCTAATTTGCTGTGATCTGACCCCAGAGTCATTGCATCATTAAACTCAGTTGAATTTTCATCATCTAAAATTGTTTTTTCTTTTTATGTATAGTTAATAGGAAAGCCTCAACCGTCTTTTTTTTTTTTTTCTACTAGAGGAATTATATATTTCGGACCAGATTGTTCTGTTTTCATGCACCATAACATGTTCTCATAGTTTGAGGATCAGACCATAGGTGTGTTGCCCCAGGAAAGCACTGAGAGCAAGAACAAACCAGGCCCCCAGATAAGATGTGTTCAAAAAATCAGTCTCCATGAAGTACTCCATCAACAATGCCCCCATAGACATGTTAGAATACATTTTTTTCAGTCGGGGTAGTAAAGTGTCTGGAGAAAGCACATGGCAGCCCAGGCAAGTACTTTTTCAACTGAAAAGTAGCAAATATTTGTGATTGTCTCCTTGGCAGGATTTCTGAGGCCAAAATACCACACTTGTTTTAACAGTAAATTGATAGTATCCTGGGAAAATAAGATATTTCAGGAGGTTACCTGCTATGTATGAAACAAACCTCATTATACCTGAATTTCTTGTCTTTTATCATTCTCGACAAAAGCCCCATTCAGCTGTATCTTGTCTGACAGTTAAGTTACATACAGTGCCCATTTTATTCAAATGCATGGCAGTAACCTTTATTCTGAACAAATAGCTAGGGAGCCAGGGGACGTGCTCCTTTGTCTCTGCAGTTGCTCTGTGTTAACTCCTCATCGGTTATGGCTGAGCAACAACCATATTTTCCCCTTTCCCCATTCTGCCAGCTGCAGTTCCAGTCTCTGTAAGTGATCACTGTATGGTTCATTAAGTTTTTGTACATATAAACTGGTATTTTGAGAGCTGTTATTAAGATCTACGGGTAATGGGATCTGGCCAAATTTTTGCACTGTTTTACTCAAAGTAGGTTTTCCCATGATAACATTATCTGAAATAACATTATATTGGATGGTAATTCCACATGTAGAAATCGAACTTCTTTTTCTGAGCTTGCATGATTATGCTGAATTTTTGCAGGAAGCATCGGAAATTGAGAGGGGCAGGATTTTCCAGAGAGTTCGATGTTGATTTATGACTGCCATCTCCAAACTGCATTTATTATGCGTATACCACAGCATATAGAAACAGAGTGGGATGAAAATGATATTATTTTTTTCTGCATGTTTTATCATTTTCAGTTGAACTATAGGTAAAATTAAGCAACTTTATAGGTAGAAACATATATATGGCAATAGGGAATATGGTAATCTAGGAATCATAACAAATATGTACATTTAAATATTTCCACCATGTGCTTAAATTGAAACATACAAATAGACTGTTTTAATGGGTGAATTTTTGCATAAATATTTATAGGGTAAAACCATAAGACTGCTCTGTTGAAAAATATTATTTCCCAGCAGCACAAGGAAGTAGGGCAGGAGAAGTGCTTATTTCTGCATCTGTCAGATTTGCTCACCAGCCCAGCTAGGAGGGTGCTTGAATTTGCCCCTTCCTCAGCTTTTCACCTGTGTGTCAGGCCAGATTCCTTTCTAGGGCATACAGAAACTCATTAGTCTTACTCATTTCTCTCTGATGACCTTTGGTAGGACCCGAGGAACAGCATGAAGCTCTGTTGGGGGAGTTTAGGTTGGATATTGGAAAAAGCTCCTTTACTCAGAGTATGGATGGGCACTGGAACAGGGTCCCCAGGGAAGTGGTCACAGAACCAAGACTTCCAGAGTTCAAGAATCCTTTGGACAATGGATACTTCTTTAAGAGCAAGAGCCAGAATCTTATATAAGTTCTTTCATTTTGATTAGTCAAAGTCCATATCATTTCAGGGGAAAAAAAAAAAAAAAACAAACAACTTCAGCTATGACACTAATGCATTTAAAAATTGTAACTAGTCTGATGAAAACTTTAATGGATGGGAATCAAGACCTTGTCTTCATGTATTCAGTAAATCATAAGCTAACACTTTCCTTGCTTTTTAAGTTATTGTGTATGAAACACTAATTCCTTCTGTCATGGATTAGCATTTCAGGGTTTTATGCTACTAAAGATGCACCATCTTAATAGTTACTTGAAGTCTTTTGTTCAGCGTATGGGAAATGCGCAGAGAGAGCTCACTCTCAATTTGGCAGATGGAGTTAATGATGCTAATTAACATAAGATCTTGTATTGAAAAAAAGACCCATTTAGGATGAAGCTTTGCACAAAAGGAATAGCCTGAATTTCCGTGGTCTAAGACCATGGACCTTCTAATTATGTTTAATTTCTGCTTTAAATTCGATTAACTTGTAAGTAGCCAAAGTACTGTTTTTATAACTAGAGCATATAGAGTTATATAACTATAACTATGATGATGACTGTTCCTGAAGTGACAAAAAAAAATTAAGGAAAATAATGTTAATGTTGCACAGAGCTGTGAGTTGTTCTTTTTGCTTGAAGCCCCAATTTCTGGCAATGCATTTTCCTTAGTATATTTGATTCCTGCCAAAAGTGGGGAGTCTTTTTGAGTCTGTAGCCACCTAAGAGACCTCTAATAATACACTTAAGAGATGTTCATACTGCTTCAGTAAATGCATTATATGCATTTTGTGTGATGCCCTATTAGTAGACATGAACTGATTAATTTTCACAGGTGTTAATGTCTCCCAAATCTGGATCAGGATACTGCTCTGTTCCTGAGATTCCTGAGCAGGGCTCTCTGGGGAGCAAGGCAGCTTGAAATGGATCTATCACGTTTGTCCTGAGATCTGCAACACCATGCAGCTGGCAATACTGTCTGTAAGCAGGTGTCTATTGCTGTGTCAAAGGGGAAAACCTGCAGTCAAGTACTGTATAGGATGGCAAAGCCTATTGGGATTTTGGCACCTGTTAGAACAACCTCATGGCTATGACAGTTTCTCCCCCAGAAGCACGTAAGCACATGTGGCACCCTCTGCCAAAGAGCATCCTCTGACCCTGGAGATGGAACTTTTTTTGGCATTTTCAGTAAAAAGGATATATATTTGGCATATATACAGTTTGGATTCTGGGGCCTATTTCCCATCAGAAACCTCAGCATGGAAGGTTAATTGTGAGCCTCCTTTAAACCACAAAGCTCTTGTGCAGCACAGAACAGGTCAGATACAAGGCAGTGATTATTTGATTTTGTGGATTGAGGACCAAATGAACTCTCTGACTATACCGTCCTTTCTTTGTCACATTCAGTTAGGTAGTCTGATTGAAAAAATAATCTAAATCTTTTGCTGTTTGTTTTGGTTATTTTTACCCTTTCTTTTGTCCGCTTTATTACTCCAAGACTTGAATGAACAAGGTGTCTTCAGCCAAAGAGGTGGCAAGAGACTGTTGTCTGCAAAGAGATATGATGAAATTTACACTTTTGAGTATTCAGGTCTAAGGAATAGCCTAACTTCCTAATAAACAGTTTCATTTTTGCATGTCTCATCAGCATCATAAATATAGAGCACTTTTCTGTATCCTAACTTGCATCTGAGACTGAATTACTGTAACAACCCACCATAAGGTGCAAGTAATGAGTAAATGTAAGTGAGCTCTGTTCTTAAGATATATAGCTTTGCAAGATTCTGCCGTAAATTTTTAAAGAATTTTTCCTCTCTTCTGAATTAGACATCTGCCAAATTATCATGAACCCATTTGGACAGTCTGAAAACAGAGCTGTTTGCTGGACAGTGTAGTGAAATTTCTAATAATTGAAAGTGCTTCTGTCTGCAGAAATTTTTGTGTGTTTGTCTACTTTAATAACATGGGTGGGAGGAAAAAAGAGCACAAGCTGTCATTAGAATTCTGCAGATACCAAAATGGCCTCTAGCTGTTAGAAGACCACCATGGAAAAGTACTTCCATAACCATCACAGCAAAAATACGTTGCTCTTGCCAAGGCACTTCTCAGCTGCAAAAGCCTACATAGCACCAAACACTTGTGTCTGTGTTTCCAAATCCCAGACATGAGTACAGACTGGGAGAAGAACTCATTGAGAGCAGCTCTGCAGATAAGGACAGAGAAGGATGTGGGCATTCTCATGGATGGAAATTTGGGCATGAGCTGGCAATATGCACTTGCAGCCCAGAAAGCCAGTTGTACGCTGGAGAGTGCAGTTGCCAGTTGTATCCTGGGCTGCATCAAAAGAAAAGGCCAGCAGGTAAAGGGTGGTGATTCTTCCCCACTACTTCATTCTCATGAGACCCCACCTGTAGTACTGCATCCAGGTCTGGAGCCCTGATCACAAGAAAAATATGGACCTGTTGGAACAGGCCAGAGTTCAACATCACTCCAAGCATCAAAGTAATTCAGGCCCCTTGAAATGAATCATTCTGTTCCATACAGCGAGAGAGAACAGTCCTGCAATCCTGGAAAAGTAAATCTCATGCCCCCACCCAGAAAAATGATATTAACATTAATATTCTTTGAATATAAAAGGACTAGACCCTGAAACTACTTGTCATCAGAATATTTTTAAGAATATGTCCCAAAGTTACTTTATTATAGCAAATAAATATTGAAATATATTATATTTCAAGGTGATTTATGGAAGTTATTTGTTCCTCTGAAAAGCCTAACTTTGTTTTTATTTTCTTAATTAACCACAGTAATGCCCACAAATAGGCCTTTATAAACCTTTATTTGACATCACTTTCAGTAAGATTTGTCAAATAATCTCAAATGGCTACAGAGCAGGTGTCTGTCTCTGAGACAATTTTCAAATCGTGCTTAATATTCCCTGAAACAAGCACTTTAAAAAAGCAGTCCAGCTGGCCTATTTTGGATTTCTTTTCGGGAATGGAGGAATGGAGAAATATTTCTCCCTATTGACTAAGAAGATGCTGCCAGGTGTGTGCATCGTACTGGTCTGCACTAGATCAGATAAATACTGCATTTGAAGGACCTCATTGAACTCTTGAGTTTGCTCTTTAGCCTTCTGCAAAGCCAATGGTTCTCAAGTTTTTCCTATAAATATCTTTGATCATTAATGAAAAGGTTAATTAGTCAATGCATTCCCAACATTAGTGATGTTGTTCAGGAGCACTGTCTCTCTGTCGATGAAGCACTAGATGAGGTTTTTTTTCCCAGATCTCTCCCTGGCTCGCTGGGGACCTCTGTCTTCCAATTTTGTATTTTGTAAAGAAAGAGCTAAAAAATCATACCTGCCTCCATTGGGACTAACTGGAGTGTATAAATTGTTATTAGATTTTTTGGGGTTTTTTTGAATCAGACTTCTACAGTATTTTTATGTTTAATTTTTGAATTGTTAATATAATTATTTGGGATATTTGCACTTGTCAGCATAGCAGAGAAGTAAATATGTTAATTGTCCTTTTTCCACTCTCTGGTGTAGTGTTTGTGTTTTGCATTATCTTCATCATTCTTCCTTGGGGTCCTCCAGACATCAGAACGAGCAGAGATCAGCAGGAGGCTGGCATGAAGTGTGTGCAGGAAATGTGAATTTGGCTGATTCCTGTCAGCCCAGACCTCTCACAGTGAGCTCAATCATATAAACCTATGGCCATTTATTGAGGGGAAAAAGAAAGTTCTATCTTTTCCCCATTATCATCAAGGTTCACAAGGAGCAGGGGAGTAGAGAGAAAAAGTTTCTCCATGCATGTTTTACATTACTTTTGAGAAGCAAAGACTTTCAAATTGTGCCCTTGTGCAATTCCATTGGACAATGTGTAGTTGTTTCGCAGAGACGTATGGAAATTTTCCTGGACTTTGAGAGTCCCAGAGTATCATTAAGTCCATTTACAACTGTCTCAGTCAGCAGAAAAAATAGAGAAGATTGCAGATTTTTTTTTCTCTTGTCTAGATTAGAGAAGAAGGATGAGGTGCAATGTCTGGGTCCTCTAGACAACAATTAATGGAATGATCCTCCATCAAAAATTGCAGTTTCATCAAAATCGAGATACTTCATAGAAAGGAAGTTTTGATGACAAAAAATTTCAAAGAAATTGCTCCGATATTCATTTTACTAATAGCGAGCAGTTGGTTTTCTAAGAGAAGCATAGGTCATTTTGATAAGGTGAGCCGTTTAATTGTTATTGTTCCAATTAATTTAATTTGGACGGCAATGCTAACATTTATTTTCACAGCATATTATATTTCATGGATTGTAGTTAATATTTGAATATGAGTTCAAATCTAAGCTAACCAAGGCTAGAAACCAAATCCTGAACATCCCAGGGTTACAGTTCCTGTTGTAGAGGGCAATACGTTCTTTCAGCGATCCATGAGTGGGAAAAGAAGGATGGATCAAGGAAGTACTTTTACCCTGAGGCTGAAGAATTGGTGCCCAAAAGGAGTAACAGACTTACCAAAACCATAGCCAGTCTGTGGCAAAGTCAGAAACCGAGTTTAGACCCTCAGACTCTCACCATTGATCACACCATCTAGGGAAAAGAGATTCGGTACTTTTCTGGTTTTCACCTAAAAGTTGAATTGGTGAGTGGAAATATCTAAGAAATTTATGTAAAAATTAATAATCTCATATTTTTTTGTTTGGGTTTCTTTACACGTGCTACAACCTGAACTGTCAGTCAATTCCTAACCTCATCCAGTCCTGTGCTCTGCAATGTCCAACCTGTTCTCAACTGTCCTCAAATAGGCTTTTTTCACACTAACTCTGCTGAAAACCAGATTCAGAACAACCAAACAAGGTTGGTTTCCCTCGCAGAACCACTTTGACGATAGAATCAGACAACCTAATGTTTTGCCAATGTTTTTTAACGATCCCATACCTCAGATGGACATATTGGTGGAACAGACAAGAAAATAGAATCACTAGTGGACTGTTGCATTTGTAAGGTTTCATACAAAATTGCTAATAAATGCTAGAACTTAAGAGTAGAAAAAACACCTTGAGAATGTTATTTTCCCTTGAATCACAAGACTTTTTCTCTTTTGTTTCTTTATTCACAATCCTACTTTTTTTGTAGTTACATTGTCATACTTACAAAGAACCAAGTCTCTTAAGTTCAGAATGAGAACTTTTGATTCCAATTTATTCAGTAATTTGCTCACATCTTCAACCATACTTGCCATTTACCTCCCTGCCTTCCAGTACAATATGTGACAAACACAGTTCGTACCAGCTGACACACACCTGCATGATAATGAATGCTTTTTTGGGCACTCCAGAAATGCAGTGTGTTTACCATATCCCACAGAGAGAAGTGTCATTTGCAGTTATTTAGTGAAAAGAATCAGAGGTTTAAGTAATTTAAAATTTAAAATGTCCATTAAAAAGAATGGCTACAGTGACTCAAACCACCTCTCTACCTGTCTCTGTCAGTGGCCAAACATTTAGGAGCACACAGAATAGGGTTAGGCTTTTCCCTTTACTTCCTCCATCTTCCCACAGTCTGTAGCTAAGGAAAATCATATAGCTTTTTTTCCCCAGCTTTTTATTTTTATTAGCCCTCAGTAATACTTTATTTTTCATTAATTTTTCTTGAATTCTATTCAGTCTCAACAACTGCCCATCATAGGGAGTCTCCTACGGTAACTATATGCTGTGTAAAACAGTATTCCCCAAAAATTTCATTTACTTCCCATAGCTGTTGTGCTGCAAAACACAATAAATATTTATTCCCAATTCACATAACTCATATGCTTATAATTTTAGGTACCTCTGTCATACACCTGTTCGATTGCTTTCCAAACCACATTGTTGTATCTATTTAAATTTTCCTCAGAGAGGAGATGTTCCATGCATTAGGTGATAATTTATTCCTTAGTATTTTCTACTATGTAAGAGTTAGGGAAACAAATATTAATTACACTAGATATAAGAAGACAAGATGACTGAAGCAGAAACAAAATGTTGCTGCATATATAGCATGGGATTTGAAAGTAACTGAGGGGTAGCTAAAAATAACAGGTCAGCAAAGTAATGCACAGATGCAATTTCAAGGAGGATTAATGAAATGTTCATGAATTGCACTACTGAAAAAAGCATGTTAGTAGTATTTAAAAAGTGATTTGGTCTTGATTTAGTTCTGAAGTCAATAGGCACAGTGGTCGGCCAATGTTACTGGTGCATATGAAAATACCATTCTTAATGACACTGTCACACTTTGAGCTCCCCTGGATGGCTTGTTCTGGGTGTGGAACACAACAAATAAAATGGAAAACATTCACTGGGCAGAGACAAACTTAGGCTTTGCTATATTGTGCAGATATAGGAAAAAAATATGTCCTTTCAGAAAGGTCCAATATATCTTATGCAGTGATGTCTAGGATGTAAAAAGAGAATTCTGTGCTAAAGATTTAATTTAACTAATTTAGAATCATAGAATCATAGAATATCCTGAGTTGGAAGGGACCCTGTAGGATCATTGAGTCCAACTTCTGGCTCTGCACAGGATCATCCCAGAAATCACACCGTATATTTGAAAGCATTTTCCAAATGTTTATTGAACTCTGTCAGGTTTGGTGCTGTGACCACTTCCCTGGGGAGCCTGGTCCAGTGCCCAGCCATCCTCCAGGTGAAGAGCCTTGTCCTAATACCCAACCTAATCCTCCCCTGACACAACTTCAGGCTCTTCCCTCCAGTCCTGTCACTGCTCACCACACAGAAGAGATCAGTGTCTGCCCCTCCTCTTCCCCTCACAAGGAAGAAGTGCATTGTCTGTGCCTGAGCTAAGATCAAATCCTTCAGACAGTTCCTCAAATTTCCTTTTTCTGTGGTCAATTTTGAACAGCTGGTTTAATGTCTTGTTTTTTCCAAACAAAGTGTAAAGCTGTAGCTCTGGAACTTTTCTAGGTCTGAAATGATTTTATGGAAGTGACTGCTAAAGTAGCCTATGCAAAGAAATATTTGCCAAAGAGAAGCTCTAACCTTACTGGGAGATATATGGCTGGGTTTCCTGCTGCAAAACTTGGTATACAATGCCAGTTGGCATTTCAGGATGGACAAGGGGTGCTACTTGCACTTTTATTGCAGATTTGCTCTCAATCTGCCACGGGATTGTTCCAGGACCTGTGCTCTGACCCTTATCCTTGGAGGAGGGAAGCAAGCAGTGGTTCCCAGATAAACTCCCCTCACAGACACCTTGGGCTGGTCCTTAGTGCTGATTGTCACTCAGTGAAGTGTCACCAGAGGGCACGTAATAGCAGGAACTCCTCAAAGGCATCAGTTAACTCTAGACCTGAGACAATCATGTAGAAAACACTGTTTGGCTTCAGTGTGATGCACATTTGGATCACTGAAAGTCTTAGAAATGAAACCGTAAAAATATACCTCAGGAAAGGGTTCTTGTGCTTCCAGAGAGGTTGGAAGTCAGTTGCTTGGCTTGGGACTTAAATTCAGCTTTTGTAACTTAAGGAGAGATATTTGTAATGCAAATCACCCACAAAAGAAAGGGAATGATCCACTTTCCTCGAGCAACAAATCCTGCCATAATCCTACTCACACGATAAAACCCAGTTTACTCAAGCATTTGATGCATTTTTGTCCCTGTGTGTTAAGCTGACATGGCAGGATTTACAAAATGTTCCCGGTGGGATGGAACAAAAAGCAAAGAAAAACTGTAAAAGCCTGTGGGACTTTAATTAGGCCTTCGTGGAGCACTTTGTAATGAGGTCATTGCCTCATTTTCTACTGCCCAGTACTGCTTTCAGTGCTTTTCCACTGTCCTTTTAGCTGTGGCTGGAATCCCTGGGGTTCTCAAATGAAAAATTAGCAGCCCCTCCTCACCATGCAGTCTGTGGAAAAAATTACTTAGGAATTTGGTGACCTTTTATTCCTCAGGAGCCATCCCAAAGATAAGAATTTGCTTGTCCCCCTTGATCTCTCCCACTGTAGTCCTGTTATTCCCTTGGAGCCCATCACCTCTTTCTATCTTCTTGCTCTTAGGTGGGCCTGTTATAACCAGCAAAGTTATATCCTGGCATGGAAGTTTTTTCCAGCTCCTTGCAAAGACTTGGGATTAAAAATAAAATCACATTGCAAATCAGGATAAAAGGCTGAAATCTTGTAGGCTTCTGCGACTCGAACAGTTGAAGGGGAGAAAACAAAAGAGCTGAAATAAAAAATTAGCCCTAGCAATTATGGTAACTTTTTATCATCTTACCATGCATTCATTTAAATTTCTAAAAAAAATGCTTACAGCTGAAAGTTTTACTTATTTTAGGAATGAAAATGTGGTATTTCTGAGCATATTGTTTCAAAATTAAACATTCAGAGAAAATTTCATGGAAATTTCAAAGAATTGGCAGCATTCAATATAAATCTAAATACAGATATAAAGGGAAGGATGTGTTGGGTTGGGGTTTTTTTGGTAAAGTTTCCCCATTAAATGTGTGTGCAGGCATTTCAGAAAAATAGCAATCTCTTATGGTCCTTGGGTGATGGAGCTTCTGCACTAAAGTTCAAATGAAATACTGCTACATCAATATCCCTTCAAAAACAACAACCCCTATACCTCACACTCAAAACATGGCATTCTATATATCTCTCTCATAAAAAATATACTTATAATAGACAAATTAAATAATAAATAAACAGTCAGAATTCTAATGAAAGAGCAAGAATTTACCCATTTTACAGAGTACTGATTATTTTACCAGCTCTATAAGGCAAAAATAGCTTCTCTGGAAACTAACAGCATGCTAAACAGAAAAGGTTTTGTTTCTAGCATGGGTGCACAAGGAACAGAAGGAACATGTAGCATCTTCCTGAGCATGTGGATAATAATTACCTAAGAAGAGAGGACATGCCTAAAGGCAACAGAAAGATGATTAATTATTATTGAAGAAAGCCCAAGAGGTATCCAGGAATGAAATTTGTGATTTGTCGCAAGCAGGGACTAGAAAACAGTAAAAACTGGAACAAAGAGGAATACTCTGTGCAATATAGTGGATACAAGACATGTATCTTTTATTCACAACACCTTTGCATGTAAACATCTAGGCATGTAAAGGCAAGCATAGATGAGAAAACAAGTAAGGTTTTATTATCTTGAGATCCTGGTATAAAAGTGATAATTCCTCCTATGGCATTAAAGAATCATTTTAAAAAACAAACAGTGGTATTCCATTATTTTTGATAGTTTTACTCTGAGGATTTTTAGCAGCAAGTATATTCAGAAAAAAATAAGCAGTTGTTTACAGGAATATCTTGACATGATGAGAGTGTTCCTATTTTTTTTGCTGTGCTGTATTTGATATGAAAGGCAAAAACTTCCAAATATCTCCCACTCCAGTCATATTCTGTCTAGAGAAAGAATTAACTAAAGATTCATTCATTCACTATTCGAAATCTTTCTCAGAAAGGTCAGCCCCCTGGAGAATTGATAATAGCAGTTTTTTCAGAAGCATAAGTAGCTGTTTGCATCACCTCTTTTTACTAGTTGTGCTAGTTCTTGGACTAAATTAGCCTGAAATAGAAGTGTTTGAGTTGATGTCTCCATTAAAAATGCTTCCTTTTACTAAGGTCTGGGGGACATTTGCTCTTACTTTGCTCCCTAAACCAATCTAGAAAGTTTTGTTTGTGTGTGAAAGGAAGTGTTTCCTGCTTTTGCATGAACTATGAAATTTTTTTTGTAGTTCAAGTTAAAATTAGCATATTTTAAATAGCTTGTTAGTTAGTCCCCTCTGGCAGCTGCCATCTTCTGAGTGTAGTTGCAGTTACTTTCAATTCTAACAGTGACAGTACGTGCTGGCTGTGTGACAACTTAATGTTAATTAATTAATTAATTAATTGAATGAGTCTCATAATGCTTTATAGAATATTGCGAAAACATGTGCGTAGTCCTTACATCTAGTGTGATGTGAAGGCTGCAGAATAGGTCACAGGCAAGTAATAAAAAAAAAAAAAAA